>JAYDZK010000128.1:73632574-73649224 GCA_034509185.1 Euphonia xanthogaster
GGGATGGGATGGGATGGGATGGGATGGGATGGGATGGGATGGGATGGGATGGGATGGGATGGGATGAACTACCTGACTTATTCCAGCATCCCTGTAAATGACATCCTGTGGAAGCACAACTGCCTTTAAGCTTTGAACAGCATTTTAGGCAGTTGCATGTTAAACACTGACTACTTCAATTAAATTAAAACAAAAACAAAAACAGTGTACATGGTTGCATGTATGTTAAGGATTGAAAATCATGTTTTTGCTGTGTCTGAAGGAAATATTCCAGGTGTGTATAGTCATGACTCATACTGTGAGTTGTGTTGGTATGAATTTAAGTGAGTACAGTCTTTGCCCAGAGACTTGTCTGAAATGTGGATCTTTACCAGATAGTTCTGCTCTGTGAAGGCAGGGTAAAGTACTTTAGCTGCCATAGAAAATACAGAGATTTACAGAAATACAGGCATTTTTAGAGAGTTACAGTTTTTATATGTGATAAATTCAGAAAGAATTTCTACAAATCTCCAGATCTGCAGTGAAGGGTTCACCACAGAAAGCAGGGCAATAGATTATCAGAGGATGCTGTGTAAATAATCCATTTATCTTAGCATGTGTGAGAAACTGGGACCCCTCCATAGCACAAAAACAAAGTCTTTCCCAGTTAATATGAAGAAGTGCATTGTTTTTCATTTGGAGCTACAGGACAGCTTGGACATGGAAGCAATGCCCATATTCTTGTCATCTCAAAACACAGTGCAGAGTGATCCCTAGAGCTCTGGAACAATGCACTATCAATGATAATTACTTAGAGGGATACAGAAAGGATATTATGTGGCTAATGAGAAGATTTAGCACTTTAGCAGGTAGCAGGGTTGTTTTTTTAAGTGGAAGTTACTCTTAAAGATAAGAAGAGCCTGTTGCTGTACTGAGCACCTGTGGTTGGGTTTCTTTTATTTTAGCTAAACTTTCTCTGCAGCACTACAGATTACATGGCTTAGATTTCTCTCTTATCTCATGATCTGTGGTTAGAAAACTGCTGTAAGAACAGGAGTCTGGGGAACCGACGTTCAAAAGTCACATGTGCTCCAAGAAAGGAAGTGTTTGGTGGTGTCTCTACATTTCTGTGACAGATTCATCAAGGCTTGGAATGGCACATGAGGGAAATCCCGTCCTGTGCTGTTGGAGCTTCAGGGCATTGACCGAGTCTAGGTTTGGCATTCAGGAGCATCACAGCCATGAACATTGCCAAAAATGTATTTGTCTTGAAGTATGTTACTAACTAGGATTGAATGAATCACTCCCTTACAATATACTGCATATACAATATACAGGTTTGTAACCTGGAGCAGGGATATTATCCTTTAGCTACAGTGTGAGCCCAGAAACTGAAGGTGTTGAATTGTCAGAGTATCCTGAGCAGATGTTGTTGTTCTGTCTGTAATTGGCACTTGCTGCTGTTTTCTGGCTTCATGTTTGCACTTTTCATTTTTTTTTCTATTTTTCTGTTTCTTCTCCTGCCCCAATATTTTGAAATTGAAGGATGTTTTGAATTAGTTTAACTTTTTTCAGGCAGTGTGAAATGATTGCTTAAACATGTCAGATCTTATCTGGGTTGAGAAAAAAAGTTAACGTCATGATTCTTGCAAATAGATCATCAACATGACTGACATTGTTTATTGTGCTTCTGTTTTTAGAATAATATATAAATGCTCTATGTGTGACACTGTGTTTACTCTGCAACCTTTGCTCTATCGCCACTTTGATCAGCACATTGAAAACCAGAAGGTGTCTGTTTTCAAGTGTCCAGACTGTTCTCTTCTCTATGCACAGAAACAGCTTATGATGGATCATATCAAGGTGTGTAGGCATCTTCTCTTGTTTCCTTCATTGGTCATGTCATGCATGCTGTGAGAACATGCTGTGAAAAGGCACGGAGTAACAAGACTGCTGAGAGAGACATTAATTAATTCTGAGGCAGTAATCTGTGAATGTTGTTCTCAAATGTTAAACTTTTCTATTTTGTCTGGTCTTCAGCATATCTGTAATGACTCAGTTGGTTTTTCTGTAAGAATGTTGATTTTGGTATACTGGGAATATCTCAGCAAGTCCAATCCTAACAAATACTGAGTTTTATTTACAGTATTTTAGGTATTATTCCAGTTGTTAGGAGCTGAGAATGATGAGTGCATCACAAAATCAAACCTTTGATGTTCAGACTTCACCAGGAAGCAGTATGTTGCTAGATGTAGAGGTTACCTGTGTTATATGAACTTGAACATGTGTGCTCTGAAAAAAACTCCAGTGGATTTCCTCATGAACACCTTTAAGAGCTGATGATTCCCTGTGATCCTTGGGAGTCCAGGTTTGAAGGATCAGCAGCCCCTGGCTCTCATTTGTTAGCGGTGTGTTTGGCACAGGCTCTTACCTCATGTCATACAGACCAAAGCTGAGGTTTTCTGCCTTATTCACCTGTGGTGCCTGAACACAGAATACTGTGGAGCTTGCTGCACTTCTCTGGCAGTGACACAATTTCTGAATACTGTTTCTTTACCATAGAGTGGAAGACCAGACATCTTTTTGGGCTGCTAAAACCATAATTTCGTCCCAGCTATTGCACTTGTAACCACAGAATTCTCTGAAGCAGTGTTGAAAATAAGATCACAAGTCTTACAAAAACCAGGTGATCTTAAAGCCAGTCTTTAACTTGAGGAGGAGATGAGGGAAAGGCTGAGCCAAGATGTTCAGAAATACAAGGACTGGGTATTTTCATTGTAACTAGTAGTACTAGTTCTTGCATGTTTACTGCAAGATATCTTAGATGCTCCTCTCATGCAGCAATGCAAAACTCTGATTTCTGTTTCCTTTGATCTATTCAGATGGTTGGGGGTTTTTTTACTAAATAGGCAAATTCTGTGTTTCAGTAATTAGTTTTTCCTGACTCAGATATTCCTGGAAAAAAGTATTGTTCTATCTGTACACGAGTACTTCTGTAAGACCTGAAGACAACACTTTCAGGAGCTCGATCTGACTGCAGTTAGGGCTGAAGCTATCTTTACAGAAATCAGGGTGCTTGGCATCTTACATTTCAAAGATATGCTCACTTACTTGGGCACTACTTAACTTCTTTGGCTTTAGTGTTCCATGACAGTATTTGAAGTTTCAACCAGTGGGGTTTTAGCATGATTCACGATAAATGATTCAGACATTTTTGAGACTAAAAATAGAGGATTAATCAATACATGTGCAGTAGCAGTATTGCTGGTTTTGCATTTAGGACGTGGGTATAGCAGTAGGGACTGGAGCAAAGCATTGTAAATTGGAATTCAGTTAAGGGGGACTGAAAAAACAGTAACAGGTTATAGATAAAAGCAGAAGAGGATTCAGGGAGAGGATAAAAGCACAAAAGGACTCAGGGAGAGTACGAGTGCCAGACAGAGGCAGAGCTCAGCTGCACAGAAAGTAATGGTTTGGTATGGCTAGACATAAACCATCAAGGCAGAGACAGACCTGGTGAAAGTAGGACAGAAAGGGACAGAAGGAAGCTCAGGAGGAGATTATTTAAAGCTACAGAAAATAACCCAGAATAATTCCTGCAGATGCCAATATTTCTTGATGGCAAAATGTATGTCTTATTTTCCTGTAATGATTTGCTACAAGAAAATTTCCAGCAGCCAGTGAGAGCAGATGGTGAAGGACTTGCCTGGCCTGGCCTGGAGGAGTAATACTCCCTGTTTGGCCAGCATTGGGACTCCATACTATGCTTTAATGCTCTTGGTGTAGTTTCAAATAAGAAATGAAATATTTAGTATTGTATTTACAAGACTTTTGGAAAGTTGAGCACTAACATGTTACATGCTGACAGGTTAGGCTGGAATGGAATCTCTAGGTCAGCTTCAGTTGCCTGAGAGTACAGGAACCTTGTTTCCTGCTCCCCTGTGCAGTGGGATACCAAAGCCAGCCTCCTCCTTTACTACACACCTGCACTGTGCTCTTCGTTGTTGGTCCTGTGCACTTTGCTTTTTATTAGCATTTATGGGGGGTTAATTACTGGCTTTTCTGCTATTGAAATCTGTTAAATTAAAGAACGTGTTCTACTGATGAGGTTGATATTTGCTCTAGAGCCAGTGGGTAGTCTCAAGAGCTGAAGTATTTACAAAAGAACTTGTTGCTGGACTATCATGTTAATACTCTTAATATCCCAGAATCAAGAATGGATTGAATGGGTTTTACCTAAAGGAAAAATAATTCTGTTTGGGCTGGTGAAATGTATCCTCCAAGAGGGTTATAGAAAGGGTTAGTAGGTGAGAGGATCAGAACACTGTCCTGGTAAAGGACAAGCCTTTCAGACATGAGACCTCAATTGTGGGTCCATGTTCAGCAGTGCAGGAACTTCAGGGGCTGGAGAACAGCTGCTCAGACCCCTCTGATCTGCTGTGGGGCCCTGTCTGCCCCACACACCTTGCCCCACACTACCTAGCAAGGTAGCCCTAAATGAGTGTGCTCATAACCTAACTAGAGAGTAAGGCAGGGCTCAACCTCAGCCTCACCATAAATGTTAATAAATTACATAGCTGTGTGGTGTTTCCAGAGCTGCCTTATCTTATTTACCAATATGCCAAGTCAACATTTGGTCAGTAAACATGCTTTTCCTTCTTGGAAAACTCCAGTCACATAGTCAGGAATGAGGATGCTCAACTAACATGTCAGGTAAGTAAAGTGGGAAATTAAACTTAACATAAAGTACTTCTTGAGCCCTTTTTTCCTTCCTGCTAAACCACAACTTAAACTTAACCTCCAGAGTAAGTGTCTTATTTTTTTGTGAAAATACCTATATACGGTGTCAGTTGTTGTCAGGTCATGCTAGGTCTTGCCTTTACTTAATCCTGTTTCTTTGCAAATGTGATCTGATGATAATAGAATGCCAAAGAAGTAACTGAAGGCTTTTGCTTGAGTACAACTGTGTATGTCTGTGTCAGTTTTGTACCTTTTTTTCCTCTCTCTTTTATTATAGTCTATGCATGGAACTTTGAAAAGTGTTGAGGGGCCACCAAACCTGGGGATAAATCTGCCTCTCAGTACTAAACCCACAACTCAAAACTCAGCCAGTCACAACAAGGAGGACACAAAATCTATCAATGGAACAGAAAAGCTGGAGAAGAAATCTCCTTCTCCCATAAAGAAAGCAGAACCTAAAAAAGTCACTAGTCCTGGCTGGACATGTTGGGAGTGTGACAGGCTCTTCACTCAGAGAGACGTTTACATCTCCCACATGAGGAAAGAACATGGAAAGGTAAAGGAATACATTCAGTACAAAAAGGTGAATTAAACCTGAAAGGTGAAGTATTTGTTTCTAAATTCCATTTGTGTTTCTGAAAATAATTCCTTTAAGTCCCAGTATTATTATTTACTCTTCTTATATCTATTTCATTTTTTTGCTTTGGCTGCTTAGTTTTTTTCAGTTTCTATGTCATTCTACTGAGAAAATCAATTGTAGGCTTGTTCATTCAGTACTGACATTTTTTCAAGATGGAAAGAGTGACAGATATTGCTGTAATTCATCCAAGCCATCTAATCTGATCCAGGTTCTTATTTCTTCTTTGTGCCTTCTCAGTTCCCTCTCTTTACGGTGGTGTGGTCAACGTGGCAGTGCTGGGGTAATGGTTGGACCCAGTTTTAAAGATCTTTTCCAGCTTAAACAATTTGATTCTGTTCTGTTCTGAAGCTCAGTGCCTGTTAGCCTCAGGGAGTGGAGACTCAGTCATGTTTTCCTCATCCAGTGAGTGCCAACTGGTGTTTCATTGAAAGGCAGACACATTCCATAGTTGAGCTGTTGCTCTAATCTGACACTTAAGAGTTCAGCTGAGTTAACAAGTTGAATTTTGTATTTAAAGCACCTGAATTTGAGCTATCTTACTTAAAATGGATTGAAAGTGAAATGTGGGAATGTTGCATCTTCATGTCAGCAGAGAGACTGTTTGATGTTCTTCCTGCGTTCAGTAGCATTTCCAGTGAAATGAAATTAAAAAGACTGGCAGGCAGGAAGGCAACAGTGCCCCTGCTTAGCTGTGGCAGGCTCCAGGCCCTTGCTGACATGTGGCAGCCACCAGCCAAGACAGTCTTCACCTTTGCAATGCTCTGAGTCTTTCCTCAGCTGGGAACCAGGGAGCTAAACTTATGTTCTGTGCTGCACTGCAGCAAAAGAGCAGGACCAGGAGGGATGATAGGCTGATTTTGTCTAAGTGGAGGAGAACCACTCTGAATGAAAATCTGTAGTTTTCAGGATTCTAATGTGCTGTAATAAATGATTGCACATTTCCAGAGGTTTCTATTACAGTTATTATCTCGAAAGCTGTTCTGCAAATTATTTATTCTGTTTATAAACGTTTTATGGAAACGCTGAAAATGCTAGACTACTGAGTGTCATCTTCAATTTTCTTAGGACAACTTCAAGCAAATAGCACCCCAGCATCATTGCCTCCAGTAACTCCCACCCCATTCCTTCAGCTTCCTGCTGCCCAAATATTAACTCAGCAGAGCTTTTGCTGGCAATCAGAAATGTGTTTAAGACTGAATGCATTGCACGTTTAAGCAATTCTTAAAAATAAAGCAGCGCGACCTCCCAATGAAACTGTCACTTCAGAGTTAACTAGAAAGTGAAATTCAGTCTGATTCCATCCACAGCAGAGTAGCCAAAGGCATGTAAAAGAAGGTTAGTAACATATCAATAATGCTTTTTAAATAGTAGCTTTAAATCTGTGTCTTTCTCTCTCTGGTGTTTATGTGAAATGTTACCTCAAGAATAGCCCTTACTATGAAAAATTAGATAATTGTTGCACTCAAATCCTGGCCTGAAGGCCTCTTTCATTGCTTCCATTCAGGTGCTGGTTTTTATTCCCCATTCAAGCAGTTCCCTGAATAACACAGGAGGCACACAGATACTAAAATGAACAGAAATACAATTCCATGTCTTTCAGAAATGGGGGATACAGACCAGGTGCTACATTCCTTCCCAACCTGTCAAAATTTTTAGTAATTTTTAGCTGTCAAAAAGACTACATTGAAAAACTAAACTTTTACCATCGAGAAAATAGAAATAAGCATAAGATAACCAAGTATGTCATATGGATCTAATAAATAGAGGAACTAATTTACAGTCTTATTTTCTTAAGAATGATAGGTGTGGGTTAAATGCTCTAAAATGATCCTTTCAGAATGATTGTTTAAAACTGTAATTAAGCAATTCATGTGCTATTCACAAAATCCATTGTCATGCAAGATATATGAAAATACTAGTTTCAAACTTCTAATTTCTGCTTTTGTAGGACCAGAGTGAGAGGTCTGTAACCCCTAGCTGATCCCAGGCTGGATTATTCATAGGAGAGGTATTGCTCTGTATATCCCCTTTGGACAGATCCTTAAGGTTCCAGCCCTTACTGGGAACTGTCTACACAGACAGACAGATTCACATTTTCTCATCCTCTCCTGAGGATCCTGGATGAAGGGAGCCAGCTGTAGGGTAGGAAATTTTGTAGCCACCTTGGTGTGACTCTCTACCTGATCTTAAAAGTGCTGCCAAAAAAAAAACCACATTACCAGCCCAGACAAGGGATGGTTCCAACAAGGCTGTATAACTCCAGTCTGAAACTGGATCATGTGTGTCTGCCTTCCACCAGGCAGCCATCTGCTGAGCTCCTTGGACTTGTGTGCAGGTGTGTTTCTGTGAAAGGGCAGATGTTTTCTAAGTAGGAATTACCAACTCCAACTTAGTCATTGATCATCCTCTTCTGTATGATGCACTTAATTACAGAAATAATTTTTCAGTTCTTTTTGGTTTGGCTGCCATTGCAGAAACGAATGCATCCAAAATTCTCTTTGGGTCTCTATCTCGAATCTCCCCAAGGAATTTAGAACAAGTGTGGGGTCACAGGTAGCTACTCCACATAGTGCCCCCAGGTCCTGCTGAGCATCATCTTCCTCCTGCTTTTCTGACCAGGGGCTTGATGCTTCAGTTCACTGCCGCACAGCTACAGTGTGTGACTGCTCCAGCCCTTTTCAATTTCTTCCTTTACTTTTTCCTTCCACTTGACCAGCTGCAACATCAGCCCCACAGAATTCCCCAAACGGATGGCCAGCAAGTTGGCATCAGATCATACTGCTTATTTTGTCATGACTTTCCTGAACCCTGTTAGTGTGTGAGGTTCAAGTTTGGTCCTTCTTCTGTGCTCTTCACCGCTCCCTGCGTGTGGCTGAGGAGCTCCTAGTCAGCAGCTGAGGACATGGTTTGGTGATGGGAAGGGAAAGCAACCCCCTCATCCTGCTGCCTTTACTGATCCAGAAATAGTCCTCTGATGTTCCTTTTCTTTGGTGGAAGAAATTCTCTTCATCCACTGTCCTTGACACCAGTTTACAGCTGGAGACAGGTGTGTGTGTGTGTGTAGCTCATGGGGGCCACACTGCTTTGAAAGAGGTCCAGCTCTGACTTGTACAGTGTTGTTGAAGAGGGGGTATATGTGAAGTACAGTACCAAAAATGGGTAAGTGATGTTTCTTTCCTACTTATCAGAAGGTTCAACACAGGCACTGAGCTTTTTTTAATGAAAGTCTTTCTCTTTTTTTTTTTTTAAGCAAATGAAGAAACATCCTTGTCGGCAATGTGACAAATCTTTCAGTTCGTCCCACAGTTTATGTCGGCACAATCGTATCAAGCACAAAGGCATTAGGAAGGTTTATACGTGCTCGTAAGTTTTGGTTTTATTTATTTAGAAATGGAATACAAAAACCATTGCTAGTTGAACATCTTTCCTTAACTGTGGAAAAGCCAGTGTCCCATTCTTCCAGATGCCCAGGACAGGCCAAATCAATTACCTATCCTGCCTGCAGAAACGTGTCAGGCTCCTCAGAGTGCAGTGTGTAAAGTCTGAAATTTGGCTGAGCTGAGGTTTCACAGTTCCACTCTGTGGAACCTGGTTTTCAGGAGTATCTCAAATACAAAACCATTCTTCCAGACTACAAAAGGCACTTGTTAAGCATGACACTTGAATGTTTGTGTGTGTCTGTGTGTGTCTGTGTGTCTATCTGCAGGCACTGCCCAGATTCGAGACGTACTTTTACCAAGAGGTTGATGTTGGAAAAACATATTCAGTTGATGCATGGCATTAAAGACCCTGATGTGAAAGAAATGACTGAATCTACCAACATGGAAGAAAGGGAAGTAAAAGAAGACACAAAGGTAATCACTTAGAAGACTCACTCAATCACTGAGAATGATTTTTTTTTGCTATATATTCAGGATCTTTAAATAAATACAGGTACTTTGATGCCATAAATGACTCATCCTCTGTGAAGTAGAGCCCCAAAAGGATCATTTATCAGAGTTGTTTTAGAATTTGCCAAGGGAAAGATTCTGACATTTGCAAGTCCCAAATAGTTATTAAAAGAACTGCATAGTTATGCTTACATGACACACCATTTCTGTCTCTTTGTTAGGTTCCTAGTCCAAAGCGCAAATTGGAAGAACCTGTAATGGAGTTCAGACCTCCACGAGGTGCAATCACTCAGCCATTAAAGAAGCTGAAGATAAATGTTTTTAAAGTTCACAAGTGTGCAGTTTGTGGCTTTACAACAGAAAACCTTCTCCAGTTTCATGAACATATTCCTCAGCATAAATCTGATGGCTCTTCGTACCAATGCAGGGAATGTGGACTCTGCTACACATCTCATGTGTCCCTTTCCAGACACCTCTTCATTGTACATAAGCTGAAGGAGCCTCAGCCAGTATCAAAACAGAATGGGTCTGGGGAGGATAATCAGCAAGAAAACAAACCCAGCCACGAAGACGACTCATCCAACAGCGCGGCATCAGACAGAAGGTGCAAAGTGTGCGCAAAGACTTTTGAAACTGAAGCGGCCTTAAACACTCACATGAGAACACATGGCATGGCCTTCATCAAGTCCAAAAGAATGAGTTCAGCTGACAAGTGATCAGATGGTTTGGGATGCAGAAATCTTGCTCCACATTGGAATACTAATGACATTTTTGCTACAGAAAGTTCAACGTATAATAGTATTAACAGTACTGTTCAGGCTGTTGCAATATATTCTGCATAAAAGTGTCCCCTTCACCACATTGTCTATACCCTTAGAACCATTGAAGCAGTATTTGAGTTGAAAAATATTTGTATATATTTAAACTAATAATTTTTATACTCTTTGGTTATGTGTTTGTATAAGTATCTAGTGGAAAAAAAAAAAAAAAAAAGGGTTTTTTTCTGGTTATTTTCTGTTCTTTTGTAGTAGGTTTCTTTAAAACAGAGTTCTGAATGCCAGGGCAGTTCCTTAGGTTCTCCTAAACTGTTTGGTTTTTGAATGCTTCTGAAAGAAAGTTTAGCTAACGGAAGTTTAGCATCAGGAGGAGGTGCTAGGAGGGAAGAGGAGAGAGGAAGCAAGCTAAGGGGAGATTTTAAATTCTTAAGAACTTGGATCTCCAAATGTCAAAGGAAGCCTTTAAACTTTTTCTTACAAAATATATTTAAAAAAAAAGACAAAAGTACCACTGCATGTGTAAAATAAAGTCCTGGTTTTTAGGTGGCAACACCAGAACAGGTGCAGACCTCCCAGAGTGGTGAAGTACTTCTGAAGAGTATAAATGCACAACTCTGAGTATCATGAAGTGACTTTTTTAGGTTCCCAGGTGCTCGTGATCAAAGCTGAAAATTGTTACAAATGGGCTGGGCTGCTCTGGATTGAAGAAATAAGATGTAATTAGAGGAACAGGTTTATAATGATTATGTTTTTTGTCATGTAATTTATTAAACATAGAAATGAGTACACAGCATTATGTATTTTCCTTGCTGGTTATTGAAAGGAAATAGCTGACCCTTGCTACAGGGGTTGGGATTTGCTGGCTCCATATGATCATGCCAAACATTCTTGGTGCTCAGTGTCACTCACAGCCACAACTGGGAAGGAGCCAGCCCCAGCCAGGAGTGGGACTGGGGCCTTTAGCACAGGCCCTGCAGAGCTTGGCCAGACATTGCAAACTCCTGTCCAGCACCACTAGTTTTGCTTGCACAAGTACAAAAAGGTACCATACTGTCCCTTTCAGATAGAGTTCTCTGTGAGAGTATATTTTTCATTTGTTTTTGCATTTTATACCTTGTATGTAACCCTACAAAAAAATTTTGTACTTTTTTTTAAAACAAATTGTGTATATATAGATAGCTGCATGATAAACAGTAGTAATTGTTGGGTTCCTTAAAAGTCTTGCTGCTGTCAGATGTTACTATACACTATGTCCATTATGACTGTATTAAACACATTTCATATGTAAATAAATGTGGAGCATTTTGCCCCAAAAGATTTGTGAGATTCTGTTATTTATCATTAAATTCTAATAGTTTTAAAATCTGAAGTGTTTAAAAAAATATGGGTCCTCTCCGCCACCTCTGTAAAACTTAACCAGATACATTAGTTCTGCTCTCTCCATCCTCATTCCTAATTTGGCTCCTGGGTAGATGCTTGTTAGCCCATTTCTATTACTGGCATATCAAGTGCTTGTGAGGTACTTCATCCTACAGTGGGCAGAGCACCACTGCCACCCTTCCCATTTAGTGGGATACCTCTGAACACTTGTTTGTTGATGTGCACTGTCAACTGTACAACAAATGAGTTATCACTATGCAGAATGGTGTTTTGTATACAGTGAACAGATAATAAAAGTTCAATTTTCACAGCCATTACTATTACTTTTCTTTATTTTTCCCTTTTCACTGTCTTACACCTGATGATGCAGATGGCCTCGTGGTGCCAGCGTGTCACAGTGCCACTCATGTCCCCAGAGGAGCTCCTGCACAGCCAGGCAGTGCAGCCCAACTCCTTGGCAGTGGGCTCTCTTCAGGACTAACTGGCAGAACAGTTTAACTCTCCTGCCAGTAATCTCTTGAAAGGTTTAAGGGACAGAGGGTCTTGAACTGCCCCATAAACTCCAGCCACATTTCTGTGTCAGAGCAGACATACCTCCTTACCAGGAGGATGATGTCCTGAAAAGCAGGAGGTGACCAGAAGGTTTTAAAGCAATGTGAGATATGGTGAAAAGGCACAAATATCAGTAGGCATGCCTAAAGGAATTATTTCCTGCTGTAAACTGTAGAAAAAATGTTTAAGCTTATTTTAGTCCAAGATCTGACATTTGAGTTGTTTGCTTTTAATTAACAATGTGACACTAATAGTCAGTGATGACATAAATACTCCTCTTTTTTACCCGTTTCCTGTGAGGACTGAGTAATGGATTAAACCTCATAAAAGCTCTCTGAGAGTTATGAAAGGGATCATGGAGACTCCACCATTTTGCAGCCACTCCTACGGTTGGAAACAAAGGTGCTTAACAGTACAACCTCAAATTGCAACAGAAACTAAGGCTATGTACCTCCTCCTGTTGTGTGCCTTCCCATTCCATCCCTTCTGCTCTTCAAGGAAGCAGGGAGCACAACGAGACCTCTGCCCAAATATCCAGCTGCAAACTGCCCAACCAGGACTGCACCAACGCTCAGATCCACCTGCCAACACGGCCACAATAAAACTGTTTTTTCACCTGCTAATATTGGTTAATACCTCACCTCAGGGCATGTGGGCAGTGACTACCATGTGCATCTGCCTGCCTTGTCCCTGGGGTGCCTGGACATGACACAGGGATGCTGTGCCCTCCCTGCACAGTGCCCCCAGATACCTCCCTGGAGAGCTGTTGCCCTGGCCTGCTTGCCTGCAGGTACAGCCAGAGCCAGCTGTAGTCAGGCCAGCCACAATCCCTGTAATTCTCTACACTTGTCTGGTGTTTGTATTTCTGAAGGGCATTTACAGATGCATAACTTGACCTGCCAAAGGCCCCAATGTTCTCAGCTCTTAACCTCTGTCTACCTGTGGGGAATTCAGTTTGGCAAGCCTATTTGCTTTTAAAAGGATTTTTATACAACTCCGACCTTTTCATTCTGTTAATATTCCCTTTCTCAGGACACTTAGCGTACACACATCGCTGCCAGGCCAATAACGGCACACAGAAGAACCTATTTTAGTTTAAAACCTTTCTCAAATATTAGGGCAGTTCAGTAGTCAATTATTTGTATTTGAATTTCAGATTATTACTCAAAGGTTATCTGCCCAGGCTCTGTGAAGGGTGACTAGGAGCAGTGAGGAATGGACTGATGAGAAATATGTACAGAACTGGTCACCCATGGAAGGCACAAGAGTTCCTGACCTACATCCCTGAGCTCTGAGTACAAAGCAGATTCTGCAGCCAGGAATGGATGCGGACACGGGAGCACGAAAGAAGGAGCTACTTCCCAGCTCATCCCTGGGCACTTCCCCACTTTGAGAAAAAAGAAAGATTTGATTTGCTCCTCAAGAGTAGCCATACAAAACCTGGTTTTGATGTTATTTCTTTCCTAGCTGGCAAAAAGGAGCTTCGCTCATTGAGGACCAAATGGCCCATTTGAGGGCATCGCAGTGAGGCACTGCCCTGGGAATGACACAGATTCACCTGGAAAATTAACTGGAGGCACTACAGCTCTCTTCTGGGAGCCCCAGGATTCTATTTGGAAGGAAGAAATGTATTTGAAACAGTAATGTGACTATTAGCCAAATAAGCTGAGCATAGTACCCTTCTCAGATATGTCCCCTTATATGATTTGGCCAAAGACTTTATGCAGTTCATTTCTTTTCTGTTCTCAAATTGTGCTACTTTGTATTCAATGGCTCTAAAGTGATAGGGATATGGATGCAGTGCATTACCAGCATTGCTCTCCCCGGGTCAGTCTAGCACTTGGCTAACAGTGCCATACCTCTGCAGGCCAGACCAATACTCCAGGTCAAGCACAACAATATTTCCTGATTTAGTGATTGTTTCTAATTTTTTTCCCCCCTGTTCCATGGGAGAAGGGGAAGAAAAAGAGAACATGAGTGGCTAAATTAAATTGAGTGTTCAGATAGCTGGATTCCTCCCTCCCCTTATCCTTCTTCCCGTGCAAAAGAAATTATTCTCACAAATAAACTATTCCCTGAAACAAATCCACTCAGCTGAAATCCAATTAGCTCTGCAGACACCGGGTCACAGAGCAGACTCAAAATGTTGACTCATACCCTCAGAAAGTGACACCGGGGTTGCAAACTGTGCCTGTGAGTGGGTCCTTGCCAGCTCCCAGGGCACATGACAAAGCTCAGGAGAGGAGTGACACAAGACAAAAGCCACACATGCTCCCAAGCAGTGGCTTCCAAAGTGGGGGTGTGCATCCATGGGCATGCAGGAAGCAGATGTCTTTCTACTGTTACAAAACTGCAATGAAACACAAGTATTAAAAGTATCCAGAAGAGGGGAGAGTTCTTTGCCCGTAACCAGTCCCCTGGAAAACAAAGAGCTGTCATTCAATATTATATATACAGGTAGTACTAATGCCTGGCTGTGTGCAAAGGTCTGGCAAATCTGCCAGAATGTCAAGAGCTACATTTTCTGTGTACTAAAAAACCAGCATGATTTTCTAGCTGCAGAGCTCCAGAAGATTTACTGTACAAATATTGAAGTCAAACATCCAGCACAGGGAAAGATTTCAAAATACATGTAACCTTTAATAATTGAAATCATGCAGATGGTAAAATAACAAAGCCACCAAGAGAGGTGTGGGTGATTCCCAGCACCTCTGGAAGAGGAAGAAAAGCAATTTCCTAGAATGTTTCTCTTGCCTCACCACAAACAATGGAGGAGTCCAAGTGTTTCCTGAGCTATCAAACACCAAGCACAATCTCTCAGCTGCTGCCATCTCCCTTTGCTGAGTGCCTTGTCTTTTGCCTCCAAAAATTATATCCCTGCTTCCCACTAGGCAAGAACAATTTTCTGCCTGTTTGATGAATAAAGCACTACCCAGAAATAACACTCAGAGATTATTCTTCTATGACAGCCATTTGTCTTTGTTCTGTGAGTGGCAGTATTGCAACTCTAGTCTAGGATGAAAATTCATCCATTTACATTCAGCCAGTCCTTGTGTAACCAGGTAATAGAAAAGTCTCAAATATTTACTGTTAAGTGCAAATATATAAATAAATACAAAGTAAGGATTGAAATTATTGTACTTTAGGAGGAATTTGGGTGTGATACACAGTGTTTTGGAACAAAAGCTGGTTTCTTGTGGTTTTTTTTTTCATATTGATGCAGACGGTACCCAGCGTTAATATAATAAATTAATAGCTAAAGTGGAATGTACAGCAACCACCACAAGAAATGACAGAGATTTCCTTCCAATAGCAAAGCAAATTTAACAAAGATGTTTTTGTCAAATTGTTTTGGATTGCTATGAGTTAGTGGTCTGAACCCTAGTGTAAATTAATGGTATGTTCAATGAGGTTTTTAGACACTGAGGTTTGTTAGTTTCCCTTATGTTGATTGTACAGTCTGTATCAATTTTGTCCCAATCACCATTTTTAATCTCTGTTTTCTTGGGTTTTTTTTACAAAAATAAAGGCAAGAAGATTTGTACACAAAGGCAAAAAACACTAATAAAAAAAAAAAATCTGTCCAAATAGTATGGTATGAAAAACCTAGTCAGGGAATTGCAGAAAACCTTTTGCAGCGCAAGAGTCAATACAACATTTCAGTGGGCAGATCTCACTTCTACAGAAGATATAACTTTGTTACACACCTTTTTAATTAAACTCTTAATTGCACAAAGAACATTCAGAATATTTTCACGGCCTTTGAGTCTGCTCTTGTGTATTTTCCTTCTCTCTTAGTAATTACTTCTGAATATTGCATCTGCTCAAACGGGATAGAAGCAGATGCTTTTCTCTGCATATTTAAAGGATAGCAGAGAACTAACCTGAAATGACATAAACTTAGAGGAACTCCTGTATAGTAAGTAAAAGAATAGTGGTGTCACATAATCAGATGAGGTGAAGGATCTTATCTAGATCATGCCTACCTGGTGTCTTTGGAGCTTTCTTTCCAATTTGGCATCTCTTTTCATTCCTGAGAGCATCACACCTTCCCCTGTGGTCTAATGTCAGTTCTGCCTCTCTGAGTCAGTCCTAGTCTGTTTCGTCCAACTGTTTATCAACATTAAAGTCTTGATGTATTTCTAGCAAATGACAAAAACACTGCTCTGGTCAGACGGTGTGTTTCCATTTATCTTAGTAGCATTTCCCTGTGTTCTCTGTTCACCCATTCTCAGTCTTCAGGGGCTAATTTTAAACTTGGTGAATGCCTGACTCGTTTTGGCCCATTTAATTCCCAGGAGATCAGGCTCTGGGCTGTGATTTGTATCTGTGTGGCTGCTTACTGCTTCAGGCTCATGCAACCATTCCGTGAAGAACTGGAAACGGGTGTGAAGCCTGCCTGTGCTGCTGGGGGTCCGACCCACCGCCACGCACACCGAGCGGCCCGGGCCCATCGCTGCGGGCCGCCAGGCCTGCGGAGGGCACCGAGAGGCTGCCGCACACGGCTGCAGCTTTTCTGGGCCACTGTGCTCTTTGATCGGGGCCTGAGCGAACGCTGAGGTCACCGCTAGCTGCTGCCATGAAATTATTCCGCTCACAGCAGCCGAGGAGGAGGCCGCCGTGCCGCGCCTCACGCCGCCTTCGCACCCCTCACCGCCGCGGCCCCTCACGCCGTTCCCGCGCGCTGCGCAGC
>JAYDZK010000128.1:73676350-73688782 GCA_034509185.1 Euphonia xanthogaster
CTGTGATTTCCCCCCATATCTCCTGTGATTTCCCCCCATATCTCCTGTGATTTCCCCCCATAACTCCTGCTAGAGCTCCTGTGTAGGGAGCTCTAGCAGGATTGTTGCTGTGTGTATAAAATGGGTGAGGACATCTCTTCACCTTTTTGATAAGGGTTGCTGGAGTCAGATCTGTGGGAGCTAGAAACAATCTCCTGTACAGAAGAGGTATTTTTTATTGTTTGTGTAGCAGGAAAAATTGTTTGAAGCTTTTATTCATCAGCTGATGGCTATCAGAGGAGTTAGCGCTTTTGAAATCCTCGCCAGCAGCAGGAGAGGATGATAAAAAAATGTTAGTTACTGAGCAAGTGCCCCTAATCAGACAATCCCACATGTTCTTTCCTCTAGAATTATTTCCAATTTAAGGTATCATCACTGCACATTGCTGTAGTGATTCACATCTTTGGCAATGTGAACAATTGTCTGGCATGTTCTCACACCAAAGCCCACTGTCCTATGGAAGTCTGGGATGTGATGTGCAACAGTTTGGGGCTTCAAAGTGTTCTCTGACCAAAGAAGAATATACTGAGATGTAGTCCAAAGCAGTACAATTCTGCCCGAGCCACCTGCCTCTACCCACTTGGCGTTTAGCTTTGATTGACCTAAAATGAGCTTCAACAGGGTGGGGCTGCTCAACAAGAAGCAGAGAAGCACATGATGCACATATGGCCTCTTCTCTTCCTTCTAAAATTTGAGCATTTGATTCTCGTTTACTTTGATTTGAAATGGAAAAGTGAGCGCAGAAGCAACATCTATTTTACTAAATTAAATATGCCTGGCACTGGTCTCTTGCCCCCAAGGCCAGCTGACCTGGAAAAACCCACTGGGATGCTATTGAACTCTGTTGCCCTACCAAACAGGGTGGTCCTATCTAACTGGGGATTGGGAACGCCTCCCCTAACTCCCAGACTGGCCGTGGGAACTGCTTGGGAGAGTGCCCAGGCCAAAAGTGGGTCAGGCATTATTCTGACAATTCAACAGCATAGGCGGTAGAGTCTGAGTGCATGGCAATATTTTTTGACCCTGATTATGCCTCTGATGTAGTCAGTCCCAGATCTGTTTTGCTATAGATGCAATAGAGTTCTTTATATATACAACGATACACAGGTAGGTGTGAGCAAAAAACTGCCTAAATATCTGCTTTGTTACAATTTGACAGTAAAGTCCTCTGCCCAAATTAAGGTGCAAGGGTCCAGTTCAAGCATACCAACTTTATTTTGTAGCATTAAGCGTGTACAGAAATGAGAAAAAAGGTGAATGAGAGAGTGAGAAGGATTAAGACAGTGCAAGCAGGAGATGTTCACCATCTGATATCACAGGGGAAATTCCTTCTCTGGCTCCCACAGGTAAAGGATACAGTTTAACATTAGACAGCTCCATGTCCCCTGGGCAGGAAAAGCAATGTCCCTCAGGGAGACAGCTTCTGTCACTAAAAGTTTTGTCAAGCTCCCTCAAAGGGAGACAATGGCCCTCCACGAGGGGAGAAGAGCAATCCCAGTTTGGTACTGCTTGTTTAGTGGCACTTCCTGAACAATGATGTTAAAGTCTTCTGTGCAACTTAAGGAGCAAAGAAGACCAAATGCTGGTTCAATGCTGCTTACATGAAGTCTACTTGTAAACCAAAGAGATCAAAGCTCACAGACTAATCCACAAGGGAGCCAAACTCTTTTCCAGCATCCCTGTGTGACATGCTGCTTTCCTTGTGCCTAACTTAGCCTGTCATAACATTTACCTATGCTTGTGTGCAGAGATCCTTAGGTAGCTGACTCCAGACCTTATCCTGTGATTCACCACCTATAATGCACCAGTAACATACAAAATCAGAGTTCACCTTGCCTTGACCTGCAGGTGGGACTTAAATTAGCAATACAGCAGCAACACCGTCCTTTTGCCACTGAAGGGCTGCAAGTACCTTGCAAGTAGCTACAAGGAGCCAAATGTTGGAACCAGCAGCCTTCCTCCCCAGGAACATCCTCAGAGAATCCAGAGGTCACAGCTTGGAGCACAGAGCTGGTGCTTCCTCCTGACATCTGCACTGGGGCTCCTTTTTTCCACAGCCCACCATCAACTCATGCCCCTGTGTTTAGACCTCGCAGAAATTAATTGATTACAGAATCCCAGTTCAGGAAAAAGGCAGCAAGTGGATAAGAGAGTTTGGTGAGGTTTTTTTTTAAAAATCATACTTATTATTAAAATATTAATGTCTGTATTTATATAATTTTAAAAATTGTTTTGTATGAATGTGATGCACTGAATACACCAAAGATGAAAAAGTTGTCCATAGATCAAATGTCTCATGGCTAAAAACATCTTTCTGATGACAAACCTAAGTTGACAACTCTGTTAATAGGATTAGGTTCATTAAGGGTCTACTTTCTCTTATAAATCTGGCCTGGATAGCATGGAGCTTTAGATTTTACACGGCAAAGGGGGGCCCTGCTTAGTCCTGATTTTCATGCTTTTCCTTAAAATGCTTGCTAGTGATTGATACTGGGAATATTCAGTGTTTCTAGACCATACTAGGCTACCTGAAACTACTTTCAATTTTCAAAATATTTAATGCATTATCACAAGCCTGAGAGCATTTGCTGCCAGCATGTTGTATTACAGCACAGAATTGTTTTTCAGGGACACATTAGCATGCATGTAGTAGTTTCATTTTCTTCCTGCTAGAACATGTTTTCATAAGGGCTGATGAAAACCAAGAAACGCTCTATAGGGAGAAACAAATGCAGGAAAACTTATCCTGCAATGTTGTTTTCTGGCTTAGAGCTACTCTCCTACCCTGGAGACAAATCTTCTACTGTTTTTACTGAAATATGGCCCCAGAGAACACTTGGTACCTGCCAAAGCCAAGATCCTGCTGGAGATGGGTCAGAACACCACTGCATACTTGTGTGTCTATGAGCTGCTCAGCCAAGGGGGACTGGTGACCTGGACACCACCTCCAGCTGTAAAAAGCACTACAAGTGGGAGAATTTGAAAACCAGAGACACCCAGCTCCACTGATGTTTAGTTGAGACCTGGACACTCAAGTATCCTGGAGCTTTCCAAAGCAGCCCCTCTTGGAGCTGAAAGCTCTGGCAAGATGCTGGGTAAATGCTGGTCAGGAGCTGTCTCAGCCTATGCCTCCAAAAGGAAAGCAAGGCCTAATGATATTTTACTCCTCAGCTGCTAATTAAAATGCTGGTGTTTAGAGACTTAGGCCTCCAATCCAATCAATCACTTAAAATCTTGGACTTAATTTTTTTTTCATAATTAATCTTCCTGTAATTAAACTCACCCTCAGGGTATGTTGTGCAGCTAGAGCACCAGAGGAACCAGGTAAGATGTATTGCTCTTAGGGGTGGAATACATCTTACCTGAGTTCAGATGTCACCTGGCTTCCCTCTGGAAGAGACACAGCCGCTGGGAGGTGACACAACTCTACCTTGAAAGCTTTTATTTAAAAGTTTGGCTAGATGAGGCTACAGGCACTGGTTTCTTTCTGTTGGTGATGAGTCCCTAAATGACTTGTTTGGATTAAGCACTACAGTTTTTAGCAGCTAAATTTACACTAGAGAGATTCTTTACCTTCCTCCATTTTAATTAATCAAAAAGCATGGGAAAGTACTGATCAGAAAATGAGTGGCAATGACTCAGAGCTGGCAGGTGAGTAATACAAATAAACTTTCAAATTGCTCAGAAGCACATATCCTTGAGGGGTATAAATGAAATATGCCAACATCTTCCCACTAGTGACAGATCAGAGCAAATGTGTGATCCAAACCCCTGGAAAGAGTACTCTGTCCTGTATTACCTCTCTGCTGCCCATGGCAGAAGCCTAAAAAATAACACAATCATTTAAAAAAGAATTTGAAATATGTTGCTTGAAGCTTTTGCTTTCAATATTTTGGTTTTCCTGGAAATATTTGACAGTGCCAAGGTCACTAAAGAAAAAGGAATGGGCAGTTTAAAACTGGTTGAAATTTGGCCTCTGGACTAGCTGAGCTCATGAACTACAGGCTTACCTTGGGCAGTCTGTACTTTTCTCTCAGGTGAACCCTCAGAACAGCTCGCTCTGCTTTTTTCTGTGCAAATGCTGCATCTCTTTCCATCCTGGAAATCAGAAAACATGTTCCTTCAAGATGCTAATAAAAACAATCTTTTGAACTCAACCAGTTGCTTGGCTGCAAAAAGCTGCACATGGGAGTTATTCCCCAAGATAAGTAACTTGTCCAAAGGCAAAAAAGGAGCAAGACCAATAAAGTGATGCCAAGGGGCCACACTTCCTGTGCTTCTGTTACCTGTGAATTTTCCTGGTCTTTCTTTGTGCATTATTTGTTTCATAAGAGCAATGAATTCTGAAGCTTCCCTGTATGGAAGAGCACTGCATTAATCTGTGATTTTATAAAATGTTTTCCTTAGATTTAAGAACTGGTCTGCACCATTTTTTTTAAATTTTTTTTTTTTTTTAGATTTTATATGCATTTGTTTGCAAAATGTGTCTCCTCAAAGATTTTTGGTAATTTGATAACACTCACCTTTTGCCCCCCTCTCCCTTTGATTTCTTTTTTCCCCAGTAGCATTTCAATGGAACTTCTATTGCAAAATTTATCTTATTTCAGTATAGGTATTTTGGCACATACAAGCTCCTTCCAAAATGAAATATTACTTTTCCTCTGCTCCCAAAATGGGTGTTTGGATTTCTCTCCCTCTAAAAACAAAAGCCCCACAAACAAATCTAAAATCTGAGAAGTACCCAAAGCCTGGTTGGTTACCAGTTCTAAAGTGCCTGAGCACAACTTCAGCAATCCAGATTTACTCTTCTGGTCTCCATTCCTGTACAGCAGAGCACTGGGCAAAATCCGTGGAGCCTTGAAACAGGACCATGCTCTGCCCATGTCAGAGATTTCTGACACAGCTCCACATCTCATCCAGAGATGATCTTTTCTCTTGGAGTTTCTAACTGGCCTGCAGGGCTATTCCTGCTCCTCTTCCTCAGTACAGCTCAGCAGGGAAAGGACACGTGCCCCACTTAAAAACGGTATAGAAGTAATTCTTTTCCCAGGCATTTCCCTCTCCCAGGAATCCTGTGTTTCTTCTCAGTCTCCCTAAAGCATCTTCCTGCCAGCAGGTGGTAATTTCTCTTTTAGGTATCACTTGACAAAAGGCAGAGCAAAACATTCTGTGCTTTTTTTTCCAGACCAAAAGAGACCCCTTCAGGGCTTCCTGATTGAAATGTCTGATGCTAAATACAGACCTGGATACCTCAAATTCCATCAGTCATTAACCTGGCACCTATAATCATCTTACAAGAAGGATTTACACAACCATTATGTAATTGACCATTAGAGGAACAGATGCATTTGAGATTTAAAAGTCAATCGTTTTATTTATAATTGTGCATGGTTTGAACTCATACACACGCCAAGTCCTCCATTTTACTTGTTTTCATAAACACAGCAAGTGGTAAAGATTGTCTTTACAGACAAAACTGAGACTTAATTGAGTTTAAAGTTCTGCTTTATTCAGTAGATTTTAGGGAAAAAAAATAACCATCTTAAACCTTTGCTCAAGATAAAGGGGCACTCAGTACTTTTTCAGGTCTGCCATAATAAATGTGGACAATGAAATATTACAAATTGAAAGTGTACTCCACGTGGAGTTCTAGAACAAATCATATACATTAGAGAATTAAATTCTGCACTAAAAACATCTTGGAAATTTTTTCCAGATAAAGTAACATAACCTAGGAATGAGTCCAGCATATCAAGCTGTGGAGATAGCAGGAAAGCATAGGAGAGAGTTACAAGATGGGGGGGAGGGGGGGGGCAGGAAGAAGGAGTGTAATATTTTACCATTTCCAGCTGGGGAACTTTTATTTTGGAAAGTCTTTCTAGCAAAGATTCATCTGCTTAAAAAAAAAAAAAAATAGTGAAGAGCAGCATGTTTGGCTTTTTCTTGGGTTATTTTTATTTGCACAGAGTTACCAAAAATCAACCCCCTACTCATAATAAGGGAACAGGTACTCACTTCTCCTCAACCATTTGCTTTTGATATTCCTCATACTCCTCTCTGGTCATTCCTGCAGCTGCTGCTGGATCAGAAGGAGTGCTCTCTTCTTTGCTTTCGTCCCCTCCACCTCCAAGTCCCAAATTCTTTACCTGGTTGCTCAACATACTTTTCATTAGAAAAGCCATCTTCTCAAAAAAACAAACAAACAAACAAACAAAAACCAACTAAACAAACAAAAAAGGAGGTCTAAGAAAACAACTACAAGAAAGCCAAACAAAAAATGTTTTCAAACACAACAGTTGTAAGCGAGAGAGTTTCTACAGCCACATCAGCTCTTCAAGGGCACAGTGCTAGTGAAACGTGAATGCCAAAACCAGTTTGTCAGCCATAATCTGGATTAAAGAAAGAACTCCTTAATATATAGAGGCAGATGGTTCAGATTACTCCAAAAAAATCATTAGATGCAACTACCTACTTTTTCCATTAATACTTTAAGCTAATTGTACACACACACACACACAAATCAATTGTAGTGTGCAATAGCATTTTGACATCTTCAGTCTTGCAGTTTGCTCTCACTTTCACAGAGATCATAACATTCTCTGGATGTGAATTTAAAACCTGCTTGACTCAATAGCCACAATAAAATAGCAAAATTCAGGCTACTGAGCGGAAAACCCTCCGATTTGAGATTTGAAAACTTGAATTCTTCAGTAAGCAAAACCCCTTGTTCTTTTTATCCATGAATATTTTATCCCACTGGACAGAAATATTTTGTGTGGTTTTTCTTCAGCCCCTCCTCATATGGTTGGTTTATCTTGCAGATGAATGAGGCATCACTGTCATGCTTACTTTATTTCAAGAAAGTAACCCCAAAGAAAGCAAGTCAGATCTTCCTAGTGTACTTTCTTTTGGGTTTCTGTCTGCTCCTCCCCAGGCTGTCTCCATCTAGACCCCTGCTTGGGTGCTGCATAAAACACCTGTTGTTTGTAATCCTAACTGCTGGTAAAGGATGAATAAATCTGAATCTGTGTGCCAGAAAACAGTATGGATACCTTTTGGGTCTAGATTTTTTCTGTTGGTCCTTATCGTTCTAACCTTTAGTCACATCATTACCCTCACCAGCTCTACTCAGGGGAAGATTTCCAGGATCTGCTACCTAGGTCATAGACTATTTTGAGAAAGAAAATCACCTGCTAGGTTTCCAAAGTTCATGAGTTTGGGTTTTGAGCCTTTATCCTACTGCAATGACTGCACGTGCCTTAATGCAACATTCTGGAATTTGGATTATATAAATGGTTCTCCCAGCACTCTCATAATTTTGATGAGAACTGAGGGATGGGAGGATTTCAATTTGCCTAATGCCTTAATCTATATTACATCCTTTCTAATTAAAGCAGACTTATTACTATTAAAAAAATCAAAAACAAAAACAAAACACCACAAAAAAGACCCCAAAAACAAACCAAACCAAACCAAACCAAAACAAAAAACCAAACCAAAGCAACAAGAAAAAAATCACCACAGGACACTCTGAAATCCTGGATTATTAGTGACTAAACAAGAAACTCTTTCTTTTTGAAACTATCACTCAGAATCATGAATTCCAAGTAAAAACTACTTCATCTTCATTTAAAATTCTCCTAGCTGGGACCTTGTAAACACTGATTTTTCCAGTGTTAGGTCTCAAGGGTCTTCTCCAAGTGTATGGAAAGTGGTACCTGTTAAGCTTTGTGCTGTTGGTCTTTACTGAAAAGAAGCTTCCCTGACTTTGATCCCTCTAGAAATGTTTCTACCATAATTTTGTGCCTAGAACTGATGCTTTCACAGGACTGAGAAAGGTGAGGACTGGCTTGGGGAGAGACTGCTAAGAGGTTTTGCCCTCCAGCTCTCAACCTTACAATCAACAAAAGGTTGATTAACAACCTTACAATCAACAAAATTCCCATGTTAATTTTGAAATCAAAGATAACAAAAAGGGCTTTAAAAGTTGCTGGACCTATTGGCACTGAAGCTGCTGAGAAACACAGGAGAGACTGGTGACAAAAGCACAACCCACCCCAGAGTAATTCTGTTCCAGGCAGGTGCTCTATTGCAGTTTAGAAACTTAGTGCTTTTTGTTGATGACAGCAATTCCAGACGTCAGGAAAACATACAAAACAGCAGCTAATTAAGTGACACATGCTGTCACTTCCTTTGCTTTAAATCTATTTCTTTTCCTTCTAGCTTAAGTGAAATCAAAATTAAATCCTGTTTTATCTGATGAAAGCGGGCGATATATAAAAGCCTGCCAAGGAACACACAGATCTCTAACCCCAGCCCAGAATTCAGTCTTGAAACAGGCAAATTCCAGAGGGAGGCCAGCCCAAAAATGGCATCCAAACTCCCAATCTTTTCTAGATTCTTTGTTCCTATCAGTCACATAATACAAAAATACTTGAAAGAACCAGGACTCTGCCCCCTGCTTCATCCCTCTACCAAGAGGGTGTAGCCTTTTCTAGCAGCTGGACCATCAGAAGGAAATGTTTTAGGGTTTTGTCAGCTAGAATAGATTCAAGATTCCCGTCCTCCACTTGCTAAAAAACTTGCTCCTGGCTGGGGAAAAGTCACAGAGGGAAATCAGACTCAAAATGCCATTAACTCCCCAGTGTGAGGTAGAACTAAACCCAGATCTGTAAGTGTTCTGACTCTGAACCGAGGGTAAAGAATGTTTAGATTTCATGGACACGTACCAAATGAAAAGAAAAAGGCTTACTAAAAATATGCACCTTTATTCAAATAAGGTTATCTCTGAACTCCAAGTATCAATTTACATCAGTCAGAAACAAACATGAAACTGTCAGCTGTTTGAATTTAAAATAATAATAAAAAAAAAAGTTGACATTGTTTGGTGTTACAGTCATCGATCATTGAGAAAGGTCAGATTTTCTTCCCACAGAAGTTACAAACCAGAGCAATTAATTTACAAACTGTAAACCAGGTCATTTACCATATTGTGCATTTGACTTGTGAAAAGATTCAGGGGTGACCATGTGTTTAATAAACCCCCACGAGTACAATCCCATTATCTTGTCATTGCCAAATATTTGCACTTATTATCCACAATTCAAATAGAACTTGTTCTCCCTAATACTGTCCAACTGCATTCTGCAGCTTTTCCTCCCAGCTGGGAAATCTTACTGGATAGGAATCAAACACATTGTCACTGCTGAAAGACACCCAGCAGGAAAAATATTGACTGAAAAATATTCTTCGAATCCTAATTTGTTGCTATCACTTCAAGAACAGACAGGATGAAATTTGAGCTGGGCAGCTGGGAGTTTTCTTTGGATCCAGTGAGTTATGGAAGCTCCAAGGGGAGACAGCTGTGAAACGATTCATGAAGCAAAGTCACCAGTTTGCTGGTGTTCCATATGAGACTTTCTGTTCCCTACTGCAGAAGTTTTCTCATTGCATGTGGGAGACATGTCCAATCCAGCAGCCTCCTCCTGAAGAGAAAATGGTAGGCTTCAATCTTCCTTCTAAACATCACCCCCAACCTGCTCTTCTTTCTAACCAAACAAACAGAAGTATGGGCTGCTCCAGCTTTAAATCAAAGGAGTGGGTGGGTAAATTCACAGTAACAAAAATCCAGGCTCATTCCAATGGACTCATCAGAACTGCTCCTGATTCTGCCAGATATGTACCAAAACCCTTTCTGCACAAGGGGTTTTGCAAAGCCTGCTGTGAGAGGAGTTCTGTTTGGATGTTGCACTGATGCAAGAAGGTCTGCAACTGAAAGGAAACACCACTGTACAATTTCAGAACCATTTAAGAAAATATATTAAGTTTCATTACAAGAGTCCGGGTTGTAATAGCTTAGACTCAAGGCACCTGGAAATATTTGCTGGTGTTGAAAGAACTGAAGAGATAAATTCCAATGGGTTATTCTGCTTTATCTGAAAAGTTGTTTATTCATTGCTTAGCCTGAGGCAGTAGTTTCTCTCATTAGTACAGCAAAATCTGCTCAAATTTAGAAATGAATCTATAAAGCTACACCACTTGGAGTATCCTCCACACTGCAGATGTGTTCATTGGTGTGCAGCCAGTGTCATTTTCTTAGTATAGCACAGATATTCACTTTTTGGAGACTGTACTTAAAGTAACAAAATATATTGCATAGATTTATCATTTCTCCAAACTGACAGGCACGATACTGAAGTGTTCTTCAATACAGTGAATTTGGCAGCACGTGTTGCACTCCAAGGGAGCAGACTGCAGAAATGCAATAGGAGTAGTCATATTACAGATCATTTTTGCAGATTCAGACAAACAAATTAACAGTTCTAAGTGAAATATCCTGATGCATTTGTGTATTCTATAGAATTTAGGAAATGACAGAAATACTTATTCTAATTCTACATACAACTCAAGGACAAAGTTACCACAGATATGTAAACAAGGCAAAATTAATTGATTTCACATTCCTAACTTGGGCCCTCTGCTTTCTGTCTTTCCTGAAGCAAATGTTCACTTGATAAGCAGTATCAAAATCACATGTTCAGTCTTCTGCTTTTGATATCCAAACAGGAATTGACACAAAACACAGGTTCTACAGATTAACAAACGTGCCTGAAGCAAGCTTGTGAAGAAATGGGTTAACACTCAATAGCTGCAGTTTACAATACTCACCAGGTCAAGATTTAAACCAAAGCATCTGTACTTGATACGTGAAAGACACAAGACAGCTTTAGAAAAGTAAAGACAAATTCACACACGAAATACATCCTTGATACAATCAGATTGGAAGATGGATAAAGCAATCACCTTTGTTGGGAAAGTTCCACAAATCTCCCCAAAAAATTACAGACAGACTTGAAACCATTAAAAAAGAAATCAGCCCCACAATGAACTTGAAGAAACTACCGTATCACATTGTTTCTCACTGCCCACAATCAAACTGCAAAACTGGGAGAGAAGCCTTTCTTTGCATGTTCTGTATAATTGTTTTTTTACATCAAGTATCAAGAGTCAGGGTGTTAAAGGCCTGTCTTTGTGTCCACATATTAAAAAGTGTTTAAATAAGAATTAACTAAAATATTCTTATACTGTTAAATCCAAGTGGTAAACAAATAAAATGTTTAGAATAAATTTTTACCCGCCAAAAAAACCCAAACCCCACAGAAAAACAGTTCTTTGAGGTCTGGGGTTTTTTTTACCTTCTTTTTCTTTTCTTTTTTTTTTTTTAAACTTCTATGTCAGGACACTTAGTAGCAAGTTTTCTGCACAAATCATCCATCTGCAATTCACACTCTGAACAAACACCACTGGGTGTTTCAACTCCTCCTCTGGAATCTTAACAAAAGCAGAGGAATGGGGAGTTTGTCTTTCAGTATTTATGAAAAAGTCAGCTGAAAACACAGACAGGGTGCACAGTCTTACCCCATCCAGCATTTGCTCCCTGTTTTTAACATCAACACTTTAAATGGGAACTCATTTTATTTAACAAAATTCAATAATTTATAATATTGAAGTATATCCAACACTAAAATTTCCCTCATTTACAGAAGAGTAGAATTTTCTGTGCATACAGACTGGTGTTATGCACACACAAACGGAACAGGTCATCAAAAGAACTTTTTGGCTGCTGCTTCTTGTTGGCTCCTGAAAGAAAAGGCAGAAAATAATTCTTCAAGTCTTTTTAATTTGAAACTAGCTAACTGCTTTAAATTTTCATTTATTCGAGGATTAGGAGATTCCATTCCTTATTATTAGAGACTAAGAGAAAATATAAGTCATATCACAAAACCAGAATATTTTTTCTATTCACAAAGGCACAGGTAGCATCACTGTACTTCCACTTTTGCATCAGACACAAAAGGAAAAAAAAACCCAAACAACCCCACATGAACAAACAAACTGACTTTTAAAATACTCTTGAACATTTTCTGAAGCTTCTCAGAATCTGATTTGCCTAAATATCAGGGAAAGAATTGACTTTAAGTGGGATTTCCTTTTACCCTCTGGCACAGATCATTAATTTTCTTAGTGGACACAGACACTGTGGATCAACCACACCCAGGCGCTGGAATTACAAATGCATCACAAAGAACTGCAGGGGACCAGCTCCTTGTTTGTCTTGGAAATCATCATTCCAGCTCATGGCAAAAAGACTGCCAAGCATGGAGGTTGTCCTTTTCATCAATGCAAACAGAATTTCAACATGATGACATCACAAGGAGGGGGAAGAGAAGAGAAAGACCATTGAAAATAAAAAGGGAAAGGGATAGGGAAAGGACAGGGGGAAAGGGGAAAGGGAAGGGAAGGTTGGGGGAAGAAAAAAGGAAAGAAAAGAAAGGGAAAGGGAAAGGGAAAGGGAAAGGGAAAGGGAAAGGGAAAGGGAAAGGGAAAGGGAAA
>JAYDZK010000128.1:73691075-73712379 GCA_034509185.1 Euphonia xanthogaster
GATCTTTTATCATGTGAATGATAATCTCTTCATTATTAACAGAATAGACAATCAAAATGTATGCCTTTGGATTTCTTTTTAATTTACTTAAAACTTTCCATTTGGTCCAGATGGAAGCATACTTCAATGCTTATATGGAGCACTCCTAACTCTCTGTAGAGTGGTCAGCAATTTCTCATTTACCTGGACTTGCAATTAGTGTTATAATGATACATTTTAGAAGTAAATTTCTCACTGGAAGGTTTTATCTTAAATAACTTGCCCACTGCCTAATAACCATTGATAGTCATTCTGTCTTTCCACACAGCTCAGTGTTACAAGTGGGACTCTCACTTGTTTCTTCTCCCTCCTAACAGAACCATCTCTACATCATGAACAGAAATCTGCACACCCACCTTCCCCCAGACCAATTCAGACTTTGTTACAAGCAAAATAACTCTCCTTAATAGACACAGCTGTATCAAATGGAATTGATGTTGACTTTTGCATTACTAACACCCTGCTGACAGTTTCTATTGTAGGAACATGCAAGATTCTTCTGTAATCAGGTGATTAAGAAATCCACAATCTTGCCAAGAAAATTACTTGGCCCCTAAGTCCTTCTCCTGCGGGATGACAAGCGATGCACAGAGGGGCTGTTTATTTCTCTCTCTAAATAAAGCATTTCTTTAATCTAAGAAAAGTATTAAGATGATGTTACGCAAACTGTGAGCTGGTAAGCAGTCGCTAAAAGGGCAGACTGCCAATGTTAACAAGAAAATCTAATTTGCTTGCAAGGTATAAAGATTTGTCAAGAATATTAACATAAAAGCTTCTGTGGAAGAACAAGTGGAAAAATGGAAGCACTTTAATCTTCATTCTACAAAAAACTGACCTACTTAGATAAATCACAGGAGCTGCCCTTAAACTAATATGGGGGTGGGGGAAGCACAACTGAAGGAATTGTTTTTCTCCTTTTTCTTTTTTTAAATACAAGGTAAGTAACGTTATGTTTTAGCTGCTGCAAATGAAGGGCTAAACCAGCTTAAAGCCATTCCTGATGTAGACAGCAACAATAAAACATCTTCAAAGAAGTATTGAGACATCCCCATCAAACACAAGCATCTTCACAAATCTATTTTAGCAGCATAGCACATTCAAGATAAGGGGTTTACTTCATTGTTTTTAAAGGGGATGAACTTAGCTGTTGAATTTCATTATAAAAATCATGGAATTTAATTATAAAAAAGAGACAAATTAAGGCACTTAGCAATCCTTAGGGCATGAACTGACTTTATTACAGAAATTAAATATATGCAGGGACTCTTTACTAAGGAACTGACACAAACATCGAGTTTGTCAATACTGTCTCACTGAAATAATACAGAGGATTTAAATGGAAATCATAAAATTCAAACCACAGTCATAATATTTGGAAGGTGTTTACCTTATTTCCTTTACTTGTCTAATGACTTCTTCTTGGGTTTTCACAACTGTCTCTATCTCTTGCTGGGAAACCTGGTAGGGGCAGCGGGGGAAAAAAGATCAACATATCTTGGAAAAAACAAATGGATCGCACTGCTGAAATCAGGCTGGGCTCTGAATCACCATGGGTTTCATTTACCTGTCCCTGCTGACCTGGAAAGCCAGCTCCTCTTTTGGCAATCTCTTCTGTGACTGCAGAGACATATTTCCTCTGCTCGTCCAGAATCATGTCCAGTTGTCTGTTAAGCTGCTTGATTTCCAGATGAATTCGATTCTGCCCCTCAAAGATTTGTCTCAGTTCACGATCACTCACGGTTTCAAAAACATCATCTGCTGCTAAGAAAGAAACACAGGGGCTTTTTACACCTGTGCACATTCCTCACTAGTTGCATTGGATCACTCTTCTTGCTCCCTTAACACATTCACATCCATCTACCTTCTACAACTTCACCATCCCAACGTCCAAAAGACTCTGGACGGGCAAAGGGATTATTTCTTATCAAAGAAAGGCTGAACTGTATCTCAAAAATGCAGCTCAAAATAACCTACAGGACCTTTAGAACAGCCATGATGTAGCACTGTGCAATAAAGATGACAACCTGAATTTTCACATCTAGATGCCCAAAGTCCATTCCCAGTGTATCTGCAGTCACATACAGCTATTAAAATCCACAGAAGTAACAAATGGCTTCCATTATAGCTTCAAATCATTTGGTTCTTGTCTGCCCACCATTAGGCAAGCATTAAAAAGCTTTTCCATGGTAAGCACACGCTCCAAGATACACTCTAGCCCACCTTTAAAAAAGTTTTCTATGACTGTGCAGAAACAGACCAAAAAGATGTCCTTTAAACAACAACAAAAAAAGGCCACGCTGTCTTAATCACCACTTTACAGAGATGCATGACCTTCTCTCCCTTCTGTTCATAATTCCCACCATGTTTCCAGTCATTCATTTTGTTCTCAATACAGGCACCACCAGGATAACTTTAGAAACAGGAAATAAATGACAGCAAAGATTTTAAAATAATGTAAGTAACATCAGTGGGAGCTTAGCAAGATCAGATGCCAGAGTATCCCTAGTTCAGAACATCCTGGAAAACAAATGTTTTCCTGGACAACTGAAAAATAGCTCAAATAACTTGCCTGGCTGTCCTTGCACATCAGGATGTTCCCTTTGAAATTCTTCCTTCTTCTTATCCAATTCTTGCTGAAAGTGTTCAAACTCTTCTTGATACTTCTCTTTATCTTTCTGAGGGATTTCTGTGTCTGGTGTTGGCTTTAAAACATTATCAGAGGGAAGGGCATGTGTGAGATTTTTTTCATGTTCTCCCCCACTCTTAACACAACTGACTCTCCTGTTCAGATTTCAGATGTGAACACCTAACAAAATTACTGCAGCACATTCATACATTTAGCTGAAGTGAAAAATCACACATTCCCATGTAGACCAAATACAAAATGTTCCCAATAGAAAATTAAAACAAGTTTAACAAGGATAAATGCTGTTTAGCAGTACAGAATCATCCTAGAAGTAGGGAAAGTTGAAAGTGAGAACAGATATTTGCCCACTTCCAAAAGAAAATGTACTTTATAGTACTGCATGGTTTGATTTAACATCATGTTGCTTCAGTGGTGCTTCCAGAATTCTGGTCTTGAGAATATTAATGACAATATTACTGAAACATTACAATACTAGTTTAATGTTTCTAAACCACACGACAGCACAGCCACATGCCAAAATTGTGAAACAGGAATGCCATGTGTGACTTAAGAGGAAATACCATCATTTGGTGCTGCACATCCAATGATATGTACAATAAAATATTTTACTAATTATGCATAAAAATTCTTACTGCTTCCTTCCCAGGTTCAGTCAGCTGGAAGGTCAGAAATGACAGCACATCATGGTCATCTGTATTCAACAAACAAAAACAAAACCACCTTACAAATGTGTCTAACTCCCAAGCCAACCTTCCACTTGCAAAGGATCTTCAGAAAACAGCATCCTCACAAGGGTTTGTGCAGTGGGGAATGAGACTATACAGGGGCTTTGTCAGGAAAAAATGAAAATTCTTTAGTTGGAGCAAGGAAAAGTCCAAAGCATGTCAGTAATTTGGGACTTCAATTAAAGAGGGTTAATTATGGTCAAAAATTGGGATAATGGATCAACAGTAGTAGTAAAAACCCAACCACCCAACCAACCTTTCTTGCAAGCCTTGCAAGTCCCCACAGCATTTGCCATAATTTTTAACGTTTTCTACCTGCAAGTCCCCCTGTGGCTGCAGATATTCCAAAATACCCCTGTGGTGGCAACACCATATCTTCCACTTTGGCACAAAATTCATAGTCCTCTTTATCCGGAGTAAAGCCATTATTAATTAATACCTAAAAGGACAAACATTTATGATTTTCACCACATTTCTGTCAATTGTTTTGTCAGTTTGCAGTAATGCTCACAAAATACAACTTCTTTGGGTAATTCAGTAGCTCATACTGGAAACCAAAAACTATTTATTTTCTGAAAGAGGCGTTTTACCAACATTTTACAAAAGCATTCTATTTGCAAAAGTCCACATCCTAAGAAGGTTCTGGGCAACACAGGACTGATCTACATCAGTCATCCCCTGCAGTTCTGATTCAAAGCTTAAGGAGATTCTGCAAATGCATTCCTGGAGAGAGAACTGCTATGTTTAGCAGCCACATCTGGGACAGAGGAGTTCCTAGAGGAGGCATCAGGGCCCAGGTGAGAATAGAGCAGCCTTGGAGGCTGAAGTTTAACTTTCATTCAAGAGCAACAGGCAGCTTTTTCCATGACAACACAGTACAAGGTCTGCCCTCTTCTAGGTGCAAGTCATGTTAACTTTTAGAGAAACTTCTACTACAAAAGGATAGCTCTGCACTTTATGGCTGCTACCTGTGAATATATGAACAGCACCTTTCCAGAAAGGATCAGATGCCAACAAACACACACTCTGCAGCTTTCACAACCCGGCGCCACATTAGTATTTTTCTCTCCTTACCTAGAAGGAATTCACAATCAGCTAGTATGCAGAGAAGCCTTAAAGACCCCCTTATACCAGTGGGTTTTAATCTTTAGTCTTGAAAGCCCTACTATTTTTTGGAGGTGAGAAGCCTCAAGTAGAAAATTTAAATCTACTGTTGAATAGTTTTAGGTTTTTAGCCACATTTCAAGAACCTCTGGTTCAAAAATCAGCTATAAAAACCTCTCCAACTCTTAGATTTGCTTAAGAAATACCAAGCTCAGGAGCAGCTTGATCACCTGTAGCTTAAACAGATAGAGCAACAAAAGGGTTTGAGCACACCATGAGTGGGTTTGAGCACACCATGAGTGTGTTTGCAGCATTTAAAGACAGCATCTCCTTCCAACCTCTGCTGCCAAGCTCCACATCTCCAACACTGGAGCTGACATATTTGTTGCAACTCTGTGAAAACCCAGTTTGGCATTGAAGAAGCTAAGAACAACAAGGAATTCTGTTATTTCAGCCTTACAGTCAGTGTTTTTTGGTAGTATGTGATCTTGACCCGCACGGGATAGGGCTTGTTCCGAAAGTCCCTCTGACAGGATGCCAGAGCTTGCGTGGATCCATCGCTGTGCAAAAAGAGAACATCAACAAAACTCTGTGTTATCATTAATCAGCTGGGACAAAAAAAAAGTGCCTGACTCTCACTAAGCAACCTCATCCCAGTTTTTCAATCTGCAAGCTTTTCCAGGCTGTTCTGCAGTTGCACTGAGCTTTCTGCAGGGATCTCCAGTACTGCATGCTGTACTCAGGACACAATGCAGAGGGAATGCAGCAATGGGGAAGTCTGTCTTCTGAGATACATCCTAACATACAATTTTCAGATATATCCCTGCATCCAGGAACCTAGATGGAAATAAGCTGTAGTGATTGCACCAAATGAGCTAGACACCTCTCCTCTCTGAAATCCAAAAAGATGTCCATTGTGCTGCTGATAAACAATTAGAAATCAAAATTAATCCAACTAATTTAACAGCAATTTGCTTTCAGTTAGTCACTTCTGCCAATTATTAGCTGTGTGTGGAGGACCCCCATAAGCAATAGTCTGCACTGTACCTGTATTCATCTGAGTTCATCCATCCCAAAGGGCATAGCCAATAAAATGTCCATCAGTTGCCAATTTCTCTGCTGTTACTGCCAAAGCAGTGTTTTAGCAAATCAAAACCCTCAAATGTAAAGGAAACAACAAAGTTTCGTACGAAAGAAGCCTTAATAATGCTTCTTAAAGGGTTTCATGGAACAATTCATCATGCAAAAGCAAGCACTCAGCAATAACACCGAAAATAAACTTACTTCTGATGGTCATACAGCAGCTTTCCATTGTTGCCTACAACAATCACTCCAGGATTGTTTTTCTAGGGAAAGAAATGGCACACAAATGGATTAGTTTAATCTGAAGGGAAATATCAGCAACATCTCTGAAAGCCTTCTGCTAAAATCAGTCTAAAATGTCTAAAAGCAAGCCAAAGTTGTGCAGGGAAAGCAGAAGCACCAAAGCAAACCTACTATGTATTGTTTAAGTTTCAGGATCATTCTGGACTGGAAAATTGAGAATTGAATACAGCAACTGTCATCCTCATCTGGTACAAAATCTTTGCTGCTGAGATGCTCAAAGCAGATTTCTTCCAAGAAAAAGAGCTTCCCTGAAGACACGCATAGAAATTTGTGTTTCCAGTGTAAGGGAAACTTGACTATCTTATTTTATCCCTTTGAAGTGAAAGAGGGGATGAGTAAGAAAATAACATCCTAGTTTCTTCCTCAACAGGCAGGAAATTAATTTTGTCATTTTTGCTGCAAGAGTTTCCTTCCAACCAACCTTCCCATCATTGTCAAATGAATCGAAGAAAATTCCGACACCGTTCCATTGATCAGCTGCCCCGAAAACAGGACCTTCCAAGCCTTGCTCTTCTGTAAACCAGACTGCCTATGAGGAAAGCAAAAAGTCCTAAGTCAAGATTCACTTTTAAAGCACATTTGTTTCTCTCAGTTAGATTAAACTGCTCCTACCAATCCATCAGCTCCAATGCGGCCTCTTCCCGTAACTCGAAAGGTCACTTCCACTTCCCAATATTCAAATATTGATTTGTTTTTTGTCCACACTGAGCCCTTCTGGCTTTTCAAGGAGGTTGTTATACGGATCTGATCTGCACTTGGGATGGCATCTAGAAAGAAAACGAGGCGTTCTAACTTTCTGTTCAGCAGTATAAAAGAACAACAGGCATACATTCAGAGAGAGATTCATTTGCTCGTATTAAATAACATTACTTTTAGGGATTATTTTCTTGAAAAAGAAGGAGGAAAAAAAACTCATCTATAGACAGTTTCCTTCATGTCACTTGCATCATACCGTCAAGTTAAAAAAAGGTACATTTAAGAATTAAGCAGCAGCAACTAAATTAAAGTCTGACAAAAACCAAAACCACAGCAGAAGTCACTGCAGGGAAACTATGTGAAGATGGAACTGTAAATGTCAACACCTTTCACAAGGGGGGACACTCAGGAAAGGCAACAAACCTTTCAGAGCACCACGGAACCCTTAACCCAGACAGCACACAAACAAACGCTGTTCAACCGAGTCCTATGTGCCGAGGGCAAACTTTGCATTTCGAGCTTTGGGACGACGAAACCCAACACTTTGTCTGGCAGCACGGCCCGGGCCAGCCTCGAGCGCGGCAGCAGTGACACATCAGCACTTCCCGGCAGCGCCACGAGTGCCCTCCCCAGGGCCCGCAGCCGCCACACCAGGAGGCCATCGGTGCCTTCGCACCGCAGGTGGCAGCCCGGGCCCGCCCGGGCACTTCCTCGCTACCTCAGCATCTCCTCTCCGCCTCTGGTGCCACGTGGAGCCCGAGGGCACGGCCGGCACCCACGGCCAGCTTCGCCCGCGGCTTCTCCCCGAGATCCCGCGTCCCTCGACCGGACACTGCTGCCTCCACCTCAGGAACGCCACTGGCCCGGCCCCGTCACCCCCGCCCGGCACTTACTGCCCGTGTGCACCCAGAACGGCACCGTGCCATCCGCCTGCACCAGGTGCGGCCCCTTGAAGCTGTACTTGTACTCGAAGCGCCGATGCGGCGCAGCCGCCGCGCCCTCCGTGGCCTGCGCACCGGAGAGCGCCGGGCGGCCGAGGGCGAGCAGGAGCACCAGCGGGGCGAGCGGCGCCGCCATCTTGGCCGAGCTACGGGGCAATGCACAGGGCCAGCGGGGCGGCCCCTGATTGGACGAGGGCGGGGGCGGGCGCGTGAGGGGCGGGGAGAGAGGCGGGACCGAGGCGAGAACGAGGCGGGACCGAGGCGGGACCGAGGCCGAGCTGAGGGCGCGGCTGAGGCGGGACCGAGGCGGGACCGAGGCCGAGCTGAGGCGGGACCGAGGCGGGACCAAGGCGGGACCGAGGCGGGACCGAGGCCGGGCTGAGGCGAGACCGAGGCGGGACCGAGGCCGGGCTGAGGGCGGGGCGGGACGGGAACGGGGCCGGGCTGAGGGCGGGCCGGGGCCCGGCTGAGGGCGGGGCTGAGGCCCCGGGGCCTGGGCCCGGTCGGAGCGTGGCCCCGATGCCTGTCCGTCCCGGTGAATTTCCGAGCTGCTCCGGGTCCGAGGGGCTGTTCGCTGCGGGTCAGCCGCGTTCGTGCGGCCTCTCAGACAGCTGCGAGCCGCTACCAGTGCACAGAATGTCTAAAAGATAAATACCCTGCTCGTTCCCCTCCATATTACTTTCTCAGAAAAGACAGCACTTCCAGGGGCTCTTTTCAGTTCATTTGCAGAGTAGTCAGAAGTCCCGCAGGAAAGTCCACACTGTTTGTCCCAACATGCGAGACCAACCTTCCGCAGAGGTGGGCAAACAAAGCTCAGGTGACAGGCAGGCCCCAGCCGTGACAGGTGGGAAGAGCCCCCGACACTGCCAAGATGAGAAACACGGCTGTGTGTCAGTGCGCAGCGTCACAGAGCGGGGCAGGGCTTGTCTCAGAGTTAAACCAAGCACTGAACCAACAGTCAAGAGCTTCCTTTCCCATTCTCTTCGTTTTGAGCCTGTCTTACAGCCTGATTGGAGAAGAAAATAATTATCAGGAGTGTTTTTCAGTTTCTTTACACCCTTGGGTTTTGTTCTACATTTTTCATATCCATTTGATTCCGACATCCCTTCTTTTCCTCCTAATCTGCAAATATGAGCAATTTAAGACTCAGTAAGTAGGCTCAGAGCCTGCTAAAAAAGAGGATGACCTTGGAGGCATTCGGGAGAGATTAAGTTCTTTTTCTAAAATGGCACACATTTCCTTCAGCATGGGTGAAAGTAAAACCTTACATTCTCACTTCTTTTTCAGCTGCACAAAGGAGTAAGCAAATATATGACCAGACGAAACTTGGCAAGCAAAATGTTTCTGGGATAAATTTTAGAATGGCTACATATAAATATATTGAGGATTCTTGTTTCTATAGAGACATAAGTGCTTGATGTTTTGTTTTGAATAGTGTCTTCCATCCAACAATGTTCTAAACCATCCCTGATTTATTAATCTATTTTGCTTTTTTAGAGCATATATGTGGGAGGTGTCAAGGGAATTGGGAGTCTCTTCTTGGCAGCTTTCTAGGCACAGAAAACTCAGCTGTTTTTCTGTTCTTTAAAGATCTAGAAAGTAATTTTTGCAGTAAAAGTCTGGAATTACTTCAGAAGGATAAAATGGTCCATGCCTCAGAGGTCCAAACAGAGCAGCATGGGGCCCTCTCCTTTCTGCTTCCTCCATTTGCCAGTAACCTCAGAATTTATGCCTATGAAATACCAGAACCACACTGAAGGAGACTAGAAAACCAAAATCACAAGCCTTGAAACAATTCCCTCTTACCCACTCACCCACACATGTGAGAGCAGGCTGAAATTTTGCCACTTAGAGGCATTGCCACAGACGCTGTCTTAGCAATTGTGCATGGAGGATTTGTAAAACCTCCTTTGAAAATGGAAACTCCTTTAAAAGTCTTCTTCCCAGGCATGGAAAGCTGCCCTCCAATCCACTGTGATATGCAGGAAAACATCTAGGGACTCACAAAATTATAGATATTAGCAGTTTAGACTTTTCAAGGTAAGTCTCCTCAAATTGTTTTGCTACATGAGCTCACTAGAGGAAACAAAAATGTTTCCTATTTGTAAGAACTTCTTGAATTCTGTCCTGAAAATTACATTTGAATTCAAACCCAGTAACAGGCAAATGAAGGCTCGGCAAAGAGAACAGAGAATGGCCCACTGGCCTGAAACACAATTGCATTGGCAGGAACTGCCTGCACTGGCAGTTTGATAATCTGTATAATCATAATTCTGTACAATCACAACAAATGAAATGCCTTCATTGTCTCAAATTCTGTCTGGAAGTAGTTAGTATAATTTGTTTATCATTATTCTTATAAAAATGCCATGATGTTTCCCATAGGTCTTATCAGGGAACTCAAAACCCCTGTGAATGCACAGTAACTACAAATCTCTCCTTCAGCCTCCAGAGCTCTGAGCATTTGGACACATTAACAAACCCACACTGGAAAGGGGAGAGGAGAAAAAAACCAACCAAATGAGGCTCCAGTGAGTGAACTCCTAAAAAGTGTGGGGAGAACCACTGCTTATGCTAATAAACTTTTGAGGTATCTTGTGTTGAACTTGAGGATTTTGAGTAGAAGTGCAAGATCTGTCTGGTCTCCTCCCATCTCAGTGACCAGTCCATGATTTTTATAAATATCCCTGAAAGCAAGCCTTTGCACACAGGCAGGATTATTCCCTGTGTCACAATAGATGGGAATGCTGAAACAGACTGGGTTTTTTGCACTGGCTGTGCTTTAATATATGTGCAGTTATTAAATGCTGTGTGGAAGTCACAGAGGATTTTACTTTTGATTTTTGCTGAGACCATGCCTTAGCATTTGAGCCTTAGCACAGCTTTATAAAGCCACTCATTGAAGCCAAAGACTCACTGTCCTTGAGTTGTCCCGGGAAACAATGGATAGGAAAAGCACTGGGCATCTTACAGAGCATTGCTTTTTCTCGTTATTTCTGTTTATCAACTCGGTGAAGGGAAGCTGGGCTTTCAGAAATTTTAAGCCATTCTTCATCAACCGGCCCGATTCAATCGCTACTCTAAGACATCTGGAAGTAAAATTTTTTTCTTTTTAGAATAATAAAATTATTAAGGTTGGAAAAGACCTCTAAGATCATCAATCCAGCCTTTAAAAAAAAAATCTTTTTTTTTTTTTTTTTGGACAGAAGAATTTCTTAAGATGTATCACAATTTTAAAAAGACAATCTATTGAGCCCTGTTTTCCTGTGCTTCATCTCCCTGTCACAGCCTTGTGGATTCTCCCTTGCTCCTCCTCCTAGGCCAGCAATCTGTGTGTGAAAGTGTGTTATTTAATTTCAATTACAATGTTAATTACAGAAGACAAGTGGTTACTGAATCTTGCACCATAATTAATCAACCTGATATTTACTTACTCCCTTGTTCACACTGGATTAAGCTGGGTCTGGACAAGCAGGGCAAGGAAAGTGAGTGACAGGAGCATTATCATGGCACACTGCCTCCCATTGGGAAAGTTCATCTTCCTTCTGAAAGAGACGCCTTCAGGGATCATGGAATTTGAATTCCCTGTGAATTTGGTGTCATCTTAGCTTGACCAGCTCTGGAAGAACATATTAACCTCCTCTTGTGATTTTCAGAAAACCATTCTAATTTAGCAAGTAATTAAGGGTCACATGTAGGATAAAGAGCTAGATAAGCTTGGATTACGCACAGGAAGCTTTGTTTCCAAGGCAACCCGAGCAGAGGGGGTGTTAATGCCGAGGTCAGGCACTTAATGAACTGGGAATGCTTTCTGGCTGCAAAATGTATTCGAACTGGGCAAGGCGAACTAACAACTGCATTACCATTTAATGATTTGATGAGAGAAAACAAATGCCTACAGGGCTACTTTTCGGGCAAATACCGAAGAAAAAGCTTACAGGCGGTGCCACCGTTCTGCTAAGCGAGGTCAGGAGAAGTCCAAAACCATGACGCTTGACAAGCCCGAAATATTTCAGTCAGCACGGATGGATTTCGTGACTTCCCAGTGTGAAGGCGTCGCTGTTTGCGTCAGCTGCCGCTGCTGACACACTCACCCTGTGCTGCGTGCTCTTTTCCTCCCGAGGTTAGTCCTGCCCGCAGGTTGCTGCCTGTGGAATCGCCCTGGGGGATTTAGCACACTGAAAAGCAAGGCAGCTCTTCCTAGAGCTCCGGACGCAATCCACTCCTGGGACTTTAGACTCTGGGAATTAATCCCTCGGGGCATTTGACAGGGCAAATCTCACACACAAATACCACGCGCATGGATAAAGTGGCCAAAACTGTAACAAAATAGATGGATTTCGTAAAACACGTTAATGTTGTCAGAATGGATTCTTGCATTGTTTTGTTCTGTATGCCTAAGGAACAGTTGGGAATGAGATTGCTGTGCTTGAAGAATATTAGAGAGTAAAGAAATTGGACATGACCCATTAAATACCTGCCGCTTTCTCAGTTCACTTGGACCATAGCTCTGTGAGAGAAAGAATTGCACAGGCACTTTTCAAAGCTTTTTTTTTTAAACAGACAGGCATTCTCTGCTTTTTGGGACAATCACAGGATATTCTGTAAGGCTGGGGTGTTCTTGTGGCAGGAACACAGGCACCTCTAATTTTGTGCCACGCTTTTTCAAAATATGTGGATGTATAAATCAGGGCAATTTTAGAAGACAGCTGATCTCTCTTTTTCTTCTGTGTAGCCTTGGAATAAGAGCAGGTGATTTTACATTAGGCCACCTGTTTGCACAATGGAAATTGAAACACTCTGCTCACTCAAACAGGAACTGTAGGACTTTCAGTTAAGGGTAACTGTGCTGAAGGTGAGCTGGCAAAACCTGAGCCGCTCACAATATTCAAAAACAAACCAGAACACAAAAAAGCCACCAAGCTAACAAACAAACATCCAGAGAGGGAATTTACCTTCTTTACTCACAGGTAGCCAGAAGGAAAAAAAAAAAAAGTAATAGCCTTAAATAAGTTAAAGGTTTGAACAGCGGCAAAGAGAATTTATGCAAAATATTAGGGGATATTTTGCTTTTCTTCCAACTGCCAAATACCTGGTGAGAGGGCCAACAAATCTGTAGCCTCTCTACACAAGATTTTTGAGGATGGCATCACAGGTTTTTTGGTTGATTTTTTTTTTGAGACACAATTTGATAATTATTCCTGGATCAAGGCTAAATCTTACAAATAATAGCTGGGCATCAATTAAAGGGCATCATGCCTTCCACAGCCCACTTCATAAAAAAGGCTAGATTTCAAAAGGATGCATCAATTGGGTGCTAAATCCGCTAAAGGAACTGCAAAGAGCTTAACACGCTGGGGAAAATCAAATGCCTTAATCCAACTTTGGCCTGTAGAAGCTTCAAGGTGGCAGTTACTGGTTTGATAGTGACAAGAGTCAGGCCATCTGAGGTGGAATCAAGCTGTACCATCTTCACTTTCCTCTTCAGTGAGAGACCCCCTTCTAACATGTCCTTCTATGGCGCTGGATGTCTCTTTTTTAATTTGAATTTTATCAAAATGAACAGTTGGGCCATGTTTATCTCCAACGGGGGTGAGCTGAACATATTTAAAACCATCTAAACCTCTTTGAACATTAGGAGTTGTCAAATTAGAATCTCTTTAATAGAATGACCCAGAAGCGAGCCATAAAAACCACGGGAGCACCCCTGCCTTTGAAGTTTGGCTTCTGGACCGCAGGCTCTGGATGAGCTGCTCGTGTGATTCTCAGCACAGCTTGAACCACCCAATTTCTCACTGCTGCCTCTCTACTGGCTGTGTGACAAGTCCCTGTCACTTGTCGGATGTCTAGCCCAGACTCACCTCTGCTACACTTGTATCTCCCTTGTTTTGTCTACCTTTGCTGATTTGTTTCTCCAGCACATTTCTCTCTCTGCCGACTCTAAGTCTTCCCTCAGCTCTGCCTAAGTTTCCATGTCCTTATTGTTTCTCTAAAGCCTTACATGTCCCAGTCTCAGTGGGGAGGGCAATATAGGGCACGATCCCTAATGCATCTCTTGATGAACAGAGAACCATCCAGATAATTCCATTTTTAGTGCGAGCACATCACTGCCACTTTTCTCTGTTTCTGTATGTGAGCAGGAAGGAGTTCTCAGTGGGTTTGGTAACCAAAGGAATAAGTATGGGGAAGTCCCCTTCAATTGAGTTTTACTGAGAAGAGCTCTTGGAAAGACCACGAAGAAACCCGTGGAACCCAGGGGAAAATAGACCCACTGACACACCCACACCAAATTCTTTGCTATCACCCCTTGTGGTTTTTTTTGCCTCCAAACGAAATTTGTAAACCTATTAAACATTACCCCATGTGAATTCTTATTGAAATAACATTTCTAGAGTGACCAAAATTGAGGAAAAGCCATTTTCAGACTATGAGACAAAGCAGCAGGAAAGAGGACTTCCCAGCCTCTCCTCTGCTGCTTGCTTGCTTTCTCCAGCTTTATTGATGGATACACTGCCATCTGCCACCTCTCCTGCAGGGATAGCTGCCAAATTCCCTCTGAGGTCAAAGATGAGGTTTACTGGCCCCTGATGGAAGGAGCCACAGATGAGATGGCCTGAAAATGCAATCAGGTCCCACCAGAAGCAAACCAAAAGATGCTCTACTCTAGCAAAGACAATGCTGATTGCAAAGGTGATTTGGCACGTGGCACTCCAGGAGCTTTGCAATCACTGAATTGCTCTCTGTGTCTGCAGAAAAAAGCAGGGTTTACCAGTTTTGCATCTTTCTTGGCTGTTTTATAGCTGGATGGCTATGGGCACCCGTTTGGAGGAACTGGTTGTAACTTTGTTCTCTAGGAAATTTCTTTCTAGCAGCGAGCAAGAGATCCCTCGTTTTCCTGACGACCAAAAGAAAATAAGTGACCATGCATTAAAGTGAAAAGAATCCAGTTTAGAATGTGAATAGAGCTACAAGCATAAACACAAACCCAAGGAACTCACTGCTTGTATACTGATTGAGTTTTCTATTCACAGTTAAAAAAAAAAAAAAAAAAAAAGAAGTGAGGAAAGGAGGAGCCCTGACACTTTATTGCTCATCTATGTAAATAGATAATCAAAAGTGTCTTACTGAAAACTTCATTGTGTTCTTGAGATGACTGGAGGAGTTTCAGCTCCACTTTCCTCTTTTCATCCAATAGGAAGCTGTTTAGCTGCTGGATTTGGAAGAATTTAGAGAGCTGACTGTTTGTCCTCAGCCCGTGCCAGAGATTCTGAACCTGTCATCATAGGGCAGCCTCTTCCTGGAGGCCTAAAAGTCTTGCTTACTTGGACAAAAAGCCTGAAAAAGTATCCTGTGCCCACGTGTGCCTAGATTGGATATAAAAAAATTCAGAAATAGCAGAGGATTGTGTTTAACACAGAGATTTACAGTGTCACCTTCGAAAAGCTCACAGAATTATTTCTGTGTCTTGCCAGGCAGCACCAGCAATACCGCAAGGCCTTTTGGTACTCTCCTTTAGCACTCAGAATACTCTCAGTAGCTGCGAACTACAGAATTGGTCTTGAAAACCAGGAGCTGGTATCAACCCACCTACAGAATACATGGGAAATACAGAGTATTTAATATTATGCCAACCCTTTTTAGGAAATGCATTTGTGTATGGCAAAGGCAGGACCTCTGGCTCCAGCTGTAGTGACAACAGGTTTAATACTCTGATAGTTTAAATTAAAAAAAAAAAAAAAGAAAAGAAAAAAAGAAAGAAAAAAGAAAGAGAATGCCAAGGACGCTGGCCAAAATGTGGGCATTCATTTAGTGCTGGAATAGTCCCTTTCTCTCACAAAACTCAAACCCTCATAGCTATTTCCTTCATGCAGTCATTTCCCTTCTCGGTTTAGTTTCGAACAAGAGGAGTTGATTTGGGTTTTGAGGATGGTTGGTTTTGGTGGGGTGGTTTTGGGGTTTTTTTTTTTTTTTTTTTTCCCCTAAGCCCTCATTAACTCCACTCACGCTGTCTTACTCTGTTTGCCAGTGGTTAAGTAGTGCTTTTTTTAAAAAGCAACCAATTAGCACCTCATCAGCTTCAATTAGAGGAGACAAAAGCAGTGTAAAGATAACTCAATGAGAGGGGGTGGCACTGTGGCACAACATCATGTAATCACTTAAGACAGCGCTGAGCATTCACTGTACTGGCTCTGCCGGGCTGGGCCTATTCACCTTTTTTGCTTCTTTCTGGATGCATTTAAGACTTTTTTTTTTTCCTTTTTTTTTTCTTTTCTTTTTTTTTTTTTTTTCTGGGAAGCCAGGCCTCCCAGGAGTCTCAGAGTCTGTCATTCAGGGCTACCTGTTTACAGCTCAACGACCAGAAGGACCTAAACAATCCTATATTGTACGCCCAGTGCTTCCTTAAACTTAGGCCTCTACAAAGGCATGTTTTCAGAAGCTGGGCAGAATAAGTTAAAGGCTGGCTTTATACTCATTAAGTGTTCTGCTTGTACTGTCTTCTAATTACATGGCAGGGCAACAATGTCTTTTTTTTTCTTTCTTTTTTTTTTTTTTTGTCAATGGCGTTCTTTGGAGCAGTTAATTTGGTGCCTGTACTAAATGCCCCCAAACATTAATTAGTGTGGAAGGAACCCTAATTTCCTCGGCAGCTTTCCTCTCCATTTACTTCCCTTGTTTTCACATAGGCTTGGATGAGCCTCTATAATGAAATTACCTCATTAATGCCTTTATTCTTTCAAAGTAATTCATTCAAGATCTACCATTTAGTTTTAATTTGATGCTGTCAAAAGCAAAAGGTGCATTCATGTCTTTGATTAGTGCATTTTTTTCCTCTCTAAAGAGTGGACAGATTTAAATTATTAAGATGGCAAGTAGTGAGTTATAATTGGATACAAGCAGCACTTCAGTGAATATTAAATGCTTTCAAAGCCTGGCCTATGTGCTCTGCTGACTATTAACTGTGTCCAGTGAGTTCTTCTGTAGGGTTTGAATTAACGGCACATTAGCTACTGTGAAGCAAATGAAGTTTAATTTTGTTTATAAAAAACGTTGCAGTTGCATTTATCAACATGACATTTCCTTGTAGCAGAGCTCAGTTTGCCCCATTATCCTATCCTGACCTCATTGCTTGGTTAGTCCAGCTCACACGGGAGCTCATCCCGTGCTCAGCCTTGCAAAGTCTGGAGACCTACCTGGGTATGGCTTGGAGGATAAGACCTGGGAAACTCTAAATATTGTCACCTTAGCTGCATTTAACCACCCAGATCATTTGCTTACAGAGGGGCACAAAGTGTATTGATGATTAATGGGGAATGCACAGGCATGGACAGAGCAGGGAGGGTTTAACACCAAATCTTTGATCTTTTAATGTCTCCATCCTTCCTCCTTTCATTCACAACTCGCGTCACAAACTACCTGAGATGCATCAGAGAAACACAGATGGCAGAAGACTTCTGCAATCTGCTAGGAATGTGCAATTTAGGACTAATTACTTAGACTTTATTGGATAGACGCAGTGCTCCTAGCCATCAAAGATCAGTCACATACTTGGGCCAGGACCTCTGCAGGGCCCTGTGCTTCCAGGGCCTTTCAGTTTGGAATATTTCCAACCTCTCTGGGTAATGTTGCAGTAGTTACCCATCTCCAGATGTTTTCCTTCAGTAATTGGCAGGGAAATATTATATATTCAATGCAAGCATCAACTGTAATAGGATAACTTGAATTTATAATCTTTTATGAATAACATATATCATAACTTTATATTGTATTATATTTATTAAAATATCTGATATATCTAGTGCATATTAGATAGATAGATAGATAGATAGATAGATATTGTACATCTATTATGACCACAATGACAAGGCACACACAGAGCTGTGCTGATTATATTTAGAATCTTTCCCACCTGTGCTGTAAAAGCATCTTGGGTTTGGATTAATTTCTCCAGCCAGCAAGAGCAGGAGCAAACCGTTGTATTTATTTGTTCCACGGTGGAGCAAGGTCAGGGGAGTTTTGAAGTAATTTCTGAATGCATGGCTTTCACCATAAGCTGTGTCTCACTGCCCTCTCATGGCTAGATTATCCATGGCTATCCCACTCTCATCTTCCTTAGGTTCTTGCACGAATGTTCTGGCCAGCATCATCTCTCTGAATTCCTGCCCCTCTCGGCACAGCCAAACACCACAACTCCACCATCCCAAAGGAGCTCTGGCGTTTGCCTCTTCACTGCCGCCCTTTCCCAGCAGGCGCGGGTAGGACCGGGCTGTCAGAAATGTCATTCTCTAGGCAGTTAGTCCCAGCAGATGGGAAAACAGTTCCCGGGAATATGAACACAACCCCCACCTCTCACCTGGCTGAGCTCGGAGTCCATGCAGCCCCCACCGAGAGCTGCGGAGAGCTGAAATTCTCCCTGGGAAGAATTCTGCCCTGCTCGGCCCCAGAGCGGCTGCCTCCTCCTGCTGGCTGCTCCGGCTGCGGGCAGCTCCACCGACTGTGCCAAGGGCAGGTGGCAATGCCAGTGGGTCACGCCAATGCCGAGGAACCTCAGGTTGTTTGCAGGGAACAACCAGCCAAGCGGGGATGATTTTCCACTGAAAGGGGACAACCAGGGACAAGAACTAAAGAGGCTGGGGCAGCACAGCCCCCAAACCTGCCCAGTCTCCAGCTGCCACACACTTCTGTGGCCAGACAGGACCCAAATCCACACCCAGAACAGCCTGGAGGGAGGTCCAGCAACTCATCTCCAGCCATGCCCAAGCATCCAGTGCCAGTGTCTGTCAGCCCCATCTCGTCTCTGTCCTGAGCTGCGGCCGGCGGCAGTGCTGCCGCCTTGTGGACAAGGAGCGGAACTGCAGCCCCCCGACAGCGCCCTGCCCTCGCTGCTGGGCACCGAGCGTGGGGAAGGGCGGCAGTGCTGCCGCCTTGTGGACAGGGAGCGGGACGTGGGGAACCAGCTCCAGTGCTCAGGCAGCCCGGCGCAGTTCTTTATTGGATGTGTAGAAAACGTGGTGTTTCAAGCTAGGAGAGCTCCGTTCTCTGGGTGGGAAAGTCCTTGAAGTAGCCAAGCGAGGCTTGAATTGCTGAGAATTCTGAGCCTCGTGTCCCCTATGATTCTTGATGCAATGTTTAAATAGTTACCATAGAGTTGAGGCAGCATCGAGTGGATTTGTTAGAGTGGCAGAAATTATTTTTCACATGGAAGTGTATTGGGATAAGCAGCCCTCCTTAATGGCAGAATGAATCGATCTTCCTTCCTTTCCCTTTTTATCTTTCTAGACTGTGGAGCATCAGGAAGAATATTTCGCATAAAGAAATGAAAGGCACGAGGGAAGCTCCACGTTCCCAAGGGAATTCTTTGGGCACCACATGCAGCTTCTGAACCGCACTGATAATCCCGGCTCCTGCAGAAACCTTCCAAAGTTGGAAGGGACAGGGAAGAAAATTCCATGAGCAGTGGGAAGTGCTTTCTCACAGGTCAGAGTGGTGTTGAGGTTGGCACGAGTTCCAAATATTCCTGGTGCCTCTCCTGTTGCCAGCCCAGGATGGAGACAGTGTTCCTTGAGCGGCTGCCGTTCCCTGCATATGGAGGGAGCAAGTCCGTCCTGGAGAGTGGGAGAAAGGTCCCTGCTATTTTCCGTGTCCTCGGTGGGCAGAGAGCTCTGACCTCGGCCGGATGGGCTGGTGAGTATTGGATCAATGGGGCTGTGCTTTTATGCACTTAGTGACCTTTACGGACTTATTCCCGAGGATTTTTGAGTTCAGAGAATCATGGAATAATTCAGGTTGGAAGGGATGCTAAAGATCACCTCATTCCAAGCCTGCTGCCGTGGGCAGGGACATGTGTCCCTAGACCAGCTTGCTCAGAGCCTCATCCCAGAGCATCAGCGGGCCTTGAACACTTCCAGGCATGGGGCAGCCACAGCCTCTCTGAGCAACCTGTGCCAGCCAGGTGCCAGAGGAGGAAGAAAGCCCTTCCCACCTGGAGCAGAGGCCGCTGCAGCTTCGTGCAGCCTTGTGCCACCGAGTGTGTGAGACAGAAAGGCCCTTCCCATGGAGGGATAACAGCTCCGAAAGACCTTTTTTGGGAAAACCAGAGCAATGGAACGCCACAGTCACCTTCAGTTCTTCCAGCAGGTTTGGGAACAACTTGAAGGAGGAGCAGAGCTGGCCTGGTGCCTGCCAGCTCTGCAGGCAGTGGGGATGGAGAAGCTGCAATTATCTGTCTTCTCGGCTGAGTCTTTAAAAATGAGGCGCTTTTCTGTAGTTCCTTTCCAAGCATTACATAAAAGTTCCCCCTGGAAGTCCAAAGGCAACTGTTTTCTTAGCAGAAGGAAGTCAGGAAGAGGCAAAGCAGGCAAAGACCTCAGAGAAGTCTGGATAAAAAGCTTGGCTAACCTATGTTTCCCCCTTCCTCCAAACAGCCGATTTTGGAGCACTCTGCAGAGATCTGGCTGGGAGGAAAAGCAGAGCCAATCCCTGAGAACTGACGCGCGAGCTCCGGTGAGGACTGCTGCTCCCCCTGCCGTGGTGTGGGACCGCCTGAGCTCCCATGCCTGTGGTGGGTGTTTCTCCTCTCATCCAGCCAAGCCAGAGGCCTCCGAGGGAACAAGCAGGTAAGGCTTAAGTAATGAGATCTCCCAAGTGAGAAGTGACATGACAAAAGGAAATGGCCTCAAGTTGCAGCAGGGAAGGCTTAGATTGGATTTGAGGAAAATACTGAAAGGGTGGTCAGGCCTAGGAGCAGGCTGCCCAGGGAAGTCCCTATCCCTGGAGACATTTAAAGGATGTCCAGATGTGGTGTTTAGGGACCTGATTTAGGGGGGGCTCAGCAGTGCCGGGGCGGCAGCTGGGCTCGATGACCTTAGAAGGCTTTTCCAACCTAAAGGATCCTATGGTTCTGAAAAGCCTTGACCCCCCTGGCTCTAACACAGCACCTGGATGCTGACAAAGGGGGGCTGGTCACAGACCTTGGAGGTCCCTGTCCCACAGGGAGGGGACAAGCCAGTGTCACCTTCAGGGAGGGTCTTGTCCCCAGAGAGCAGCCAGTGGCTCCATCCCTGCCCGGGGCTCTGTGTGCACTCTCGGGCTGGACACCTGCCCTCGGGTTTCCCTCTGGGCATCCGGGAAGAGAACCAGGTCCATCCGTGTGACAGCTCCAGGGCCTGCAGGCTCCGGGGCTTTGCAGCTGTAGTGCCTTGTCACAAGGAGGCAGGGACGTGACTCTGCCTGGCCACGCTCCTGGCCTCGGATCCTTGCTGCTTTCTTCCTCACCCGATATGGATTTCCCAGCAATCTTCTGTCTTTTCTTTAAAACTGTCCTTGGGATAGTTCAAAGCGAGGGTAATTAGTTATTTCAAAGCCTACGTATTTTACCTATTGACACTCAAGAGCAAAGACAAAAACCTGCGTTGCATCCTTCTGCCTGGAAGTCATTGTGACACAGGGAAGTGAGGAAGGGGCTGGCCGGGGTCAGCCTCTGCTGAGCCTCAGCTCTGGCTGCTCCTGCGTCCAGGTTAAGCCCAAAAGCTGTCATGATCAACAAAGCAGGCAGCCCTTCTGTCCTGAGTCACAGGGGCCATTTCTTCCTACATGACTCAAGATGGGAAATCATTCTTGGAGCTTCAAAAGAAAAAAAAAAAAAGCATACATACATTTATAACTGTGTCTATATACACATACATTTCCTTCAATGAAGAAGAAAATCTTAGAAATATCGTGTCGTGTCTGGCTTCCTAGAGGAGATCCTTCACTCTGGGCTTCTGAAA
>JAYDZK010000134.1:11533-45502 GCA_034509185.1 Euphonia xanthogaster
TGAACACCCAGCAGAGCACCGGCAGCTCGCACCTGCGGCCACCGGGCCGGGCCTGAGCCGCGGCATTTCCAGCGCCAAAAAGACTGATAAGAGACTGAGTAAGCTGAACTGCAACCCGGAGAGAAAACTTTCTGAGTTTGTCATCTCGTTCAGAGCAGCAAAAAGTTTTGTTGTTTAATATTGTTTAAGTTTGATTGTTTAATAAACAGTTTTTTTCCACTTTTCTCCAAAAAAGTATTTTCTCCCGGACCGGTTGAAAAGAAGAGCCGATTAAATCTGCTTTCCTAGAGAAGCCCTTTAAAGAAGTTCTCTCCCAAATTTGCCCTGAACCAGGACACACACGTATTAGTACCTGTAACTTCCCTTCTTTGCTGTCTTGGGTATAATTAACACTTATACCACCAGAGTGTCTGAATATAAGGCAAGTGAATATAAAAGCATCACTTCTGTCCAAAATGTTCCAGTTTCTATCCCTTGAATCATCAGCATGTGATCTATTCTGTGCCAATATTAATAACCATTGCTCATGGCTTTCAAACAACTTAAACTATTTAAAAATTAATTCCGTTTACAGTGACTTCTAGAGGAAGTATTTTGTAGAAGGGAATAACTCAAACTGACTAGTGGCTACCCACAAAATATGACTATCCAGTAACAAAATGAATCCTTTAGAACTTAGTTGGCAAGGGACAAAGATATTGTTGGACAAAATATAAAGTGGAGATCAGATAGAGAAACAGGGACCCCTAGGGTTTTTTTCCACTGTACTATACGTTTCCTATGCTGCTCTGACAAAAGCAGGCCCAGCCTTTGTCATCCTAAAACCCCCTGTTGGCTTTTTTAGTACAGAGCTGCAACCTGTCACCTGTGGGGGTGACATTCAGCTGTCACTCCTAGAAACACTTGTAGCCATGAGTTGGAGGCCATAGATTATATTTTGACTTCGGTTTTCCCTCTATAAAATGGAGATGGCCACCACCTGGTGAATGACAAAGTTGTTTGAAGTCCCTGGTGTGGGCCAAGGGCTAGTATTTCTTCAGTCTTCACTAAAGAGAAGCAACATATAATAGAAAGACAACACTAATGCTGGCAGCTCTGTAACCTGAAATAGGTAATGCAGTCATGGACAGAACCAGTGAAGGCAGAGTTTTTGAAGGGCCAAATTGAAAACATGACTTTGGTCTGTAGATCCAGCAACAATGATGTGTTTGAACATCCTTATGCCAGGCAGGACAATCTGCTGCAGTCTGTGTTATGTGCGTACATATCCTAGAACCTCTTCTATCTCCTGCTCTTGCATTTTCACGATTCTCCCACTGACAGATAGGACACAAGAACTGTAAGGTAGAAAGCAGCTGCCAGAGACACAGTGAGGAGTAAATTTGTAGGTGATATGCACTCGCATAGGAGTTTGAATGCTCAGCTAGGATGTGATTTTTAAGCTAGCATCTGTGTTGAGTGCAGCTGAGATGTGGACAATGAATCCCCAGTGTATCACACCCATTTGCATGGCTAAGCCTGCAATTGCAGAATCACACAATGGTTAGGGTGAAAAGGAATCTCTAGAGATTGTTTAGACTAAACCCCTTGTTTAAAGCAGGCTCAACTACAGCAGGTTGCTCAGGACCATACTCAATTGGGTTTGAATATCTTCAAGGACAGAGACTCACAACCTCACTGGGCAACCAGTGAAAATCCTGAACCATTCTTCAGTTAAAAAAAAAGGTTTCTGATGTTCAAATGAAATTTCTTGTATTTCAGTTTGTGCTCATTGCCTCTTTTTTTTCCACTAGATACCACTGAGAAGAGTCTGGCTCTATTTTCTTTACACCCACTATATCAGGTGTCCATTCATGCTATTCTTCTTCTTCTTCTAATCCTACTCTTACCAAAGTCAATCCGAGCCCTCAGCCTTTCCTACTATGTCAGATGCTCCAATCCACTTGTAATTTCTGTGGAGCTTCCCTGGACTAGCTGAATTATGCCCATGTCCCTCTTGCAGTGAGGAGCCCAGCACTGGGCCCAGCACTTCAGGTGTGGCCTCACCAGGCTGAGTGAGGAATCACCTTCTTTAAATTACTGGCCATGCTCTTCCCTTACGCAGCAACAACAGCTACCTTTGCTGCAAAAGCACATCTCTAGTTCAGGTTCAACTTGTTGTCTACCAGGACATCCATCTGATATCCAGTTCCATATTAATGCCTAGTTCCAGCTGTAGCTTTCTTTAAGTTCCTTGATTAAATGGCTTGAGTTGCTCTTTAATACAAAGGTAAACATGCCTGGTCTGTTGTGCAGCATGGACCGTTTCCACATCAGTGCTATTTAATTATTCAGTAGCACTGGAAGCTCTAATAAGGCCTCCAGGCTGTTGACCAATTCAGCAGAATGGAATCAACCACCTAGAGCTGACAGAACCAGCAGCACATTACTGTGATTTCTGGTGAACCAGGGTAATACCAAGCCTCTTGCTGCGCCGTAAGCTTTATTGGCAGCCTAACACCGCAGAATCACTTGAATTGACGGAGGAGCTGCTTTTGCTAGTAATCTCATTGTTGTCCTTGTGGATAAAACAATTCTGTGATCTCTACATACATCCTTGGAGCACCTCTCAGGCCTACATTTCTTTGCCCTACAGCAGGAAGGAAAACTCACCCTTTCCCTAGTAACTGAGTGAAATTCTTCTACAAAAAACCCAGCTGCATTCTCCAAAAGGCAACAAAAATGAACACTGTGTTAACACTTCAAAAACAGGAAATAACCCTAACCAACACTCTATGTCATCACATAACCTAGATTTCAGATGAGAATTTGGGTGAAAATATAACATGTGTTCACCCTTAATCTTCTTGAACATTTGTTTGGCCAAAAATTATCTCTGATCAACTCACTATTGTAAACAGGTCTATGCTTCAGACTAAGTGGTAAAATGCTATTCCAAGGGCTTGCACTCCAGATAATCTCTCCTTAACTTTGATGAGATTCACTTAATGACACTCTCAGTATTGGTGTCTGTACTTCAAAGACTTTTATGTTCAGTTTAAATTTCAGAATTTAATAAAAAATCTTGCCTAAAAGGCGAAAAGCACAACCTCTAAACTCTACCATTTGTCCCTACTCTATTTGCAGTTTCAATACCCAATGTTATTGCATCTGGTTTGTGAAGAAAGAAAAAGCTCTTTCTTCTTTCATTACCAAATGGCAGATGCATTCTTTGCAGTGGAACACCCTGGAGAGGCATCCACTCATCATGTAATTCTTTCACAATATACAATATAGGACCATATAAAAAAAATTATAGAAAAAATGAGGAAAATAAACTTGGTTTATTTAAGGAAAATAAATTATACATCTCAGTTGTTTCAGCTAGTTCTGGGCACAACTGAATGTATTTCATTTATGTTTGAAAATCTAGGCACATAAACTATCAACATTTTTAATTGCAGAATATTGGTGCAGTAAATTAAAACATGCAATTTCCTACAAGTTCTTGCTCTCCACAGTTGGTCTCTTCATGTCTTTTTGTTTCATACCAAAACAAGAACATACAAACAGCTTTAGTCTGGCCCGTCCAAAGGCAGTGTGTGAATGGGGAGCAAGGCTTTCCTGGAGTTGTGATCATTGCAGCTTCTTACTGACTGTGAACCTTGCCCAAACTTTTCTGTCTTCCTGTCTGCATTTGTAAAATGTAAAATATATCTAAGAACCAGCCAAGAGCCATATACTTACTCATGTCTGGGGAAGTTAGCTCTTCACAATCAAAAAGAGTTAATGCTTTAATTGCTTGAAGGTTAATCCAAGGCTTTAAACTGTCTGATAGGAATTCGTGTCCAGATAGAAGGAGCCCCAAGTTTGCAATAAACATAGCCATTAGAAATATTTATCAAGTCAAAGCATTGAAGAGGATTAGTCCCAGCTGTGCCAATGCCAGAAGACAGTATCTTAATTGTATTACATATTTTGGACACTGTCCTGAAATGCTTCTGAAGATCGTAGAGATAAAGAACTTTTGAGATATGGGTTTGTTTTGCTCTTAAATCTGTAATTCAGTTTACCCAGAATGATAATTTTAAGGATTTCTTACAAAGTTCTGCATTCAGGAGCTGGGAAAATGGTACAGAAAAGAGTGTGTTCAGAGACATGCAGAGTAATAAGGAAAGTACAAAACCCAGAAAGGACAGAGTAAGGGAAATAAAAGACAACTATGCTGGCTCTTAATATTTCAAATCCCTGAAGGGAAAAGAATAGAGTTACTTTTGTAGCCTGCAAAGAGAATTTGGTAGCTTTAGAAAGATGACATCTGGTGTAAATGACATGGCTTCTTCTCTGCTTTTGGCAGAAATTTTACCTCTCAGAAAAACATGCTGCCATTCCACTGCATTTTAATGTTTTTAAATGCATTTAAAAGCTATATCTGCCATTCTGCAGAGCTTGCCATTAAAGAATCAGAAATCCTGACAAATAAATGAGCTGAAGTCAGACCTCCCCTTCCAGTTCCAAAATTATTAATGCCACCCTTTTTTCATTTGGACTTCAGACCTATTATATTGCACCAAACAGTTGTAAGTCTCCAGTATACTGTTTTTTCCTGCCAAGTATTGCTCTGAAGCCCCTCCATCTATGCAGTTTGGCCTGCCACAATGCTGTCATGACAAAGGTTCCTTCAGAGATAATATCCCATTATATCTTCAAGCGATTGAGATTCACAGAAGTCTGTGAATCTGTTGTCTGGATTGGTTGGAAATTGGAGTTGTTGATTGCCTGGAGTTGTTGGAAACTACAAAAATCCATCTTTGCCTGTTATGTAATCTTGTTTTTAAAGCAAAATGAAATTAGAAGCAGATACGTTGGCTCATATAAAACAGATGGGTTAAATCAATTGTGATAGTGAATACTTACAGCTATTTGGTCTTGCAATGATTACAACAATGAGAAAAATAGGAGGAAATACTTGTAGCTGAAGTCACTAAAATGTACCATAAGTAATGTTCCTGGACTGTGTTTGTCAGCTTTCATGTTGTTTTTCTGAGGGTCACAGAACAGAGGTGGAGGGAAACTCACTGGCGAGAGCTCTTATCATCATGGATGTCATCCTAACATGTCTCAGAGGGATCCATCATTACACTAACACACTTCTAATAGAAGCCTGCTCTGATGCTAAACCTAGATTTTGGCTGCATTTATTCAGTGAGAAAAAATCCCTGGGAGTCATCATTTTCTGAGTCACAGCTATCTGAATAGCTCTGGGGACAGCAATGTTAAAGGTGCAGCATGTAAGGTCTTGAGCAATTCTTTTTCAGAATCTGGACAGCTTCAAGGCTCCCTCTTACAATTTGAAAACTCAGTCTTCCAGGATTCATTCTTTCTAGACTTCAAATATATGTAGAAGTTTAAGAATGTAAACAGAGCCAAAGACCTCTGAGTCTACAGTAAAGATAATTTTCATTTGATATTGCCAAAATGTAACCTTTAGATTCTGGGATTTTTTATATTTTCTCTTCCAAAACCAACTTCATATTTCCTGTCCTGCCTTCTGAGGTGGTATTGTTTCCTTTTTCCTGTCCAGTCCATCACTCTTCAGTTTCCGTCCTAAAGAAAACCATGACTGTGAAAAGCTTCACAGTTCAGCAACATGGAATCACAGAATCATAGAATGTCAAGTGTTGGAAGGGACCTTAAAGATCATCCAGTCCCAGCCCTCAACATGGGAAGAGTGGAATCATCACAAGAGGCCTAGTAAACTGACATTGTAGAAATGCTCTGAAAGAATCTGGATTATTTGGAAATAGGATTTTAGCCATGAAAAAACTTCTCTATAATCGGAGAAGTAAACTGGGCAATGAACAGTTTAAATGTTTGGGGGTTTCTCTTACACATGACACATTTTCTTTGTGTTCTGCTCTGTCATGGATAAAAGTAAAACTACCACGATCTTCATACCAAACCTACATCTGAAGGATTGTGTAAGTCTTCTGGTTGCTCTGGATGTAAGTGGTTCAATAGGTGAAGACTTTCAATATATTTATTGCATATTTGTTAGTTTATGTGTAATTTATGAAGGAACCAAAAGAATTATATCATTTCAGGCAGGGATTGGATGGGGTATTTACCTAAAGCAGGATGGACTGTTACACAACAAAACTGAGGTGATGTGAAATACAGACTGAGTAAACTGGGCCTGAAACTGTTTACAAACCACTGCATCTCAGGTTTGAAGTTATCAGTACTCAAAGTCGTCTTGATATGAGACACACAGTAGGGGAAACAAATTTGTTTTCTCTTTTGTAATGGGGGTCATCTGAATTTATTTCACATTTATTCCATACACAGTACTGGTATTAAAAATATAAACCCACTTGATGCTGTATCCGAATCCACTGCCCATTTCTGAGTATCTTTGGAGTGTTCAAAGCTGCAATCTGACTACTCATCCATTGCAAACGGGCCTGTCTCTCCAGTGGGCCTCTCAGTGATCAAACCCAAAATCCTGACTCCAGCTTTCCCTGTTTTGAGGACATTTCCCTGTTAATATCTGAATTTTGCTGCGTGAGCTTGCCATGTCTATCTACTGCTGATAGCAGGCACCTTTTCATTTTCCAGGAGCTGTGCCTTGCTCAGAGCGAGCAGCCAGACTGTTCTCAAACTGTGTTCAGGGTCACACTATTGAAACACACTCCTGCAAGCTGCCTGCCTTCTTGTTCCTTCCATCAATCTAAAATAAATGCCATTGAAAATATCTCATTCCTCTTTGTGTATGCAAAGACCATGGGAACACTTACAAGTCACTCTCTTTCAGATACTGCACACAAAATTAGAGGAAATAACAATGTTTGGATCTTGCAAGAAAATCTAAAGTCCAGATTTCTTTGGCAGACATTCCCACTTTGTTTTTCCAAGCTGAGAATCATGGAAGTGCCTTTTCCACCTCTTTCTGCCTCCCTGTCACTCATAAGTAAGGCTGATCACACTTGGAATGAGAGACAAAACTTGAAAGTAATGGAAAAACACATCCAGCTGATCCAAAGGGGAACTGCATCCTCTACCTGCTGCTGTCTTCTTCTACATGTTTTACCTTCTTTCTGCAGGTTGACTCGCTACATTCTTCTGCCAATTACTTAACTTCTGTTTTCTCTGTGTGCACAGCAAATCTCTGATGCTCATGGGACTGTTCCAAGTTCAATAAAATTTAATTTTCTGAAGATTGTAAGATTCTTTAAACTCCAGTCAAGATCAGGAGCCAGAAGGAGGTCCAGACTGCATAAATACAAAGTTCTGCCACAGGCAAGTGACACATATATCTCACTAATAAAGTTCTCAATCTGAATGTGTTATTGTCTATGTGGAAAAAGTCATCTTAACTGATTATAAACTATTGCTGAAATTTTAACTGGAATTATGCACACAGTCCTGGCTGGTGTAGGCAGAAAATATTTGCACAGATATCCACTGTCCTGACCCACAGACAGAGTTCAAACAAACACTGATGGGAAAAATAAATTAGAAGTACAGGATATTGTCCTTCATTCTCTGCATTCAGCCTACTCAGATGGCAGAATCTGAAATTTATATGGCATTTTAATTGATCATAAACAAACTCAAAATTCTTCCAAGGCTGGATCTGAACAGATTTAATACATGAATATTTAATATTCATAATGCTTGCCAGGAGGACTATTCTGAATGTTGAAACTTTGCATTCATCTGCAAAACAAGGAAAACAACAGAGGCGAACAGTAGAAGCTTGGGCAGAAAATCCCATTAACACACTTATTATGCTCCCCTGTGCTGTGCCATAGTGATACATCAAACACCTGAAGTGTTTACTTTGTCACTAATACTATCAATGTTTATATTTTTCTGTCTGTATCTATCTCCATACATGAAGTTAAATCTGGTATGGCAAAGGAATTTAGCACTATGAAAGAGGATTTTAGGATATTTAGCCAAATGCAAAAGTTGGGGAGAACTATCTATTTTGGAAAACCTGGCACAAGAATTAAAAAATGACCAATAATAAAAGCAAATTATTTGTCCCAGTCATCAGTATTTAATATAGTGTTTAGTTTAAAAAACTTTTTGACATTTTAACATGTATATGCATTTCAAATAAAATAAAAAGGAAAGAATCTTTAAATTTTCAAATAAAACATGCATGAATGGGGTGAAACAATTGCAATGCTATTTAGCAGCCTCACAAACAGTTCAAAACTGTGACTTCTTGCTTGCTTGCATTTCTCTTCAGCACATAATTCTATCCAGTCTTAAAATAATCTATAAAGGAATCATCTTAGCCTTCATCAGACCACTGTTAGCACCTGCCCCTCTCCAAAAATAACCAGAAGGCATAAATCCAATGTCCATCCCAAAGTCCAATCCCTATTCTCTCCCAACAGAACTGGCAACATCACATTTCTCCAGATCCTCCTTTCCAGCCATACTGAAATGAATATTAATCAACCTTTCTTGATGTCAAACTTTACCTCAGCTTTATCAAAACTCACTTTGAACATGGAGCAACTATAAAGACCTAAAGCAAATCCCAACTTAAAGTCTTGTCCAGAGTTTTATGCATACCCCAACTTCTTTCACAGATTACAATCCTGCTCTTCATGACTTCAATCAATAATGAAATGGGAATTATAGGTCTCAGAGAACCCAGGAACAGAACATGTTTCTCTGGTTTTGTTTATGTAAAACACAGCACAGGCTGTTGCTCCCCTCTCAGCAGAAGCCTTACTCACCCATGCAGAAAGCACACACCCTTCCTAACCATGGATTTATCCTGTCTAGAGAACTGAAGGACTCCAGTAATAAACCAACCTCTGCTGCCCCTGAACTGCAGTTTTAACACTGTCTAAATTTCTCCTTGTTCTAGGTTTCAATGTCCTGCAAAAAACCACACTAATATTTGAAACCATACTATTATTTAAATTTTACTTCACAGATTCCTAGTTTCAAATCCAGTCCTATTGGTTATCATATTCAAAACATTGTCAATATTTCCTACCATTCACTACTCATAGGAAGGATCAGCCACAACCTGTCAGGATCCTTTAAGAAAATTTTCTACATTCATCTTTCTTTACCTTAAACACAATGTTAGCCAATAAACAAAATAAAAGTCCACCAACCCAGACACCCTAAAAATTAAGTTTTGAGAGAACGAGAGAACCACAAATACTACAAATAGTTCACTACAAATAGTAGCTCATACATGATTCCTGCAGAACTTTGTAGGTCCACCTATTAACTTGCTCTTGTAGCCTCCCCTTTCCTGGACCATAACATTCAAGATCAGGATGTTGTTTCAAATACAATACCAATAAGTTCTATTGAGTTCATACCACAATGAGTGGCTTATCTCATATCAAAGTTTGCTGGTTTTCCTTAGCTTTTGAAGAAACTAATGTAAAACCAAGAACTTAGCCATCTTTTACTGGACCTGTGATCCTAAGCCACCTAAAAGCATTTCTGACAGTGAATGCTCTTGCATCCTTAGCCCAGTCACTATTTCCTGTCAGAGGATGAATTACACATTTTTCATTGTTGAGAGAACTAGTACTGAAACTGTTGGTCTAACATTCCTATTGCAACTAGCCAGAAGCTATAAATCCTTGTCAGCACCAGTCCTCTTCCTAGACACATCACACTGACAAGGTCCTGCAGTAAATGTATTTTTCCAGCTCTTCCTCTCCTGAACCCTAACCCCCACTGTAGCCATATAGCTCATCCCTGCCACTCCAAAGCATCAGCCATAATTGTAACCTCAGCTGTAACCAGTCCTCTCCACCACAGAATTAATCACCTGCAGACTAATCATATCTCCACTGCTAGATGGAAAACCTGTGAAATTAGGTTTACAGGGCAGCAAAAATGCCAATACAGGAAAACTGTCATCCAGTGATATGCTCCTTTTTCTCAATTGTTGCTTGAAAACCATTTTTAAAGGTACTGATGTCAGTTTTAACTGGTTTTGTTTGAAGAAATGAGTTTTAGTTTTAGTGTAGTTTGTCAGTGCTTTTCCAAACTAGGACTAACAGAAAATCTTTATTTGCAGCTTAATAGCAAAAGGAAAAATACATGAAGGCTTCTTCAATATCAGAAACACTATGCAAGGACAAATATACTGTCTCCAGTAAATGTGCAAATGCTTTACCAGATCTAAGCTGTATAGAGTTTGTTGGATGGGATTTTTATCTTTGTCTTTAATTGCATTTGTATGTGTTGGAAGATATTTTCACTTATTGCAAAAAAAATTTAAATAAATTTATGAAATCATGTTCTCTCTTTTCCTCTGTAAAATTATCACACTTCTAATCCAGTGCTAATTTAAAAAGCATGATCTCCATTAATTTTACGAGGTTCTGGAAGATACTGTAAACCAGTCCCTTATAAAACTAACAGCATGGCAAAATAATTTTCAAGAATTAACATGAACACTTCTCTCTATATATAAATTTCTTTGACAGTAATTTGGAGTTTTCTACAGGTTTTCCTAATCATATTTCTTTTTCGATAATGCGAGAAGTCATTCTGCAAGGGCAGTATTTTGTTCTCCTTCAAATCAAAGATAAAAATTCTCTTGAGTTTCATGGGAGCAAGAGCATTCTAAAAATAAAATTCCTTCTCTGATAACCTTTAATTGATGGATTTTTTCCTCAGAAAGCAAATGCAACAAAGATGACCTTTGCATCAGTTCCATTTCTGTACAGTTCAAGGATCTGCAAAGGCAGGTTATGTCATCTCATGCTCTCTCTGGATTGCCCTGAGGCAAAATTGTCCCTTTCTAGTGGTGGTTTACAGTTGTTTCTGGGCTGTTTCTGGGTATTGGTATAGCACAGGAGCCTCCAGATAAGTAGAGAAAAAGGTTGATTAGTCTTACACTGCATCACAGCAGGGGCAACTCTTTTTTGAACTCTCAGAATTTCTCACCTGGTATACTTCCATGATTACTATAGAAGAGGCTGTAACTCTGCTCTTAATCCCCGTGAATCATTACTAAGGATGGGAAGAAATAGGGCTGCCATAGAGGAAGGTAGAACAGAGAGCTAAACTTGTATCCCAGCCATCAAGTCTGTAAGTCAAAAAATAATTAAAATCATTATACAGATTCAGAAATCAGACTGTGCTTGAGCCTCTCCAAATAATAAGAATTCATTTGCTATGAATTCTTCAGGTCTGTGCAGAGACCCATAAGAGATTTTGCGACCCAAGCTTTCCAGGAGAGAGGTGGATGTTTAAAATTCCTGGATCTCACTTTAGGTAAAACAATAAGCAATCTGTTGTGATGAATGCTGCCTGTGTGCCATGTCCTTCTCCTCATCTGCTGTTTACTCTTGCAGTTAAACAAGACTCTGCAGAACATTTCCTAATGTCTATCTTGCATACACAGTAATGGCAGAAAGTTTATAATAAAGTGATGGATTTACTTGAAGCAACTGCAGTCAGAAGACTGTGCTTTTAGACACACATACACACAAGTTAAGTATCTAATTTCTATATTGACAATATATTAGTTTACACAGCTATTACACCTTTTGTTTCTTTAAAGGTCATAGTATTTGAGCACTGCTTACACAAGTAATGTGTTCTTCACCAGTAGAGGACAGCACGAAGCCAGCTATCGTCCCAAAAGTTGCTCCACATTTTTCCCTCATTTCTTCACCCAACAGCTAAAGTCAATGGAAGTTTCCTCGCTACCTTTTTCTCAAGAGGAATACCTGGTCTCCTTACTGAATGTTTTTCAGCGAAATAAAATTTAATCATATGCTTTATCACTAGCAGAAATCTCTAATTATCAGTATACTCACAAATCTGCTGTTGCGCCTGTTTTCTTCCTTCCAAGATACCTTTGACCTGGGAGATCCTCTAACATTTCTCATGGACACAGAAAATACCGAAGTTAAATCATAGGTGAACCTGACAGGCTGACAGATAAACAAGCTGTGTTCTACTGCAGTTTGTAGATGTCACCAGCCTGCAGTTTGCTTTTTTCTTAAGCTTGTTTTCCAAGACGGGAAGCACAGAAACTGCATCAGCTTTGCAAAGCACAAAGGAAAACAGGGTCTTTGCCCTAAAACATATTTTATTTTACCTTAGACAAATCTGACCCATTCAGGCAGGTAGAAAGGATGCTGCTAAGGAGATTAGTTGCAGATTCTGCACTGCAGTTCACAGTGGATCATCACAGGAGGTGGCAGGTTCTTCCTTTCTACCTAGGGATTGACAAGGAGAGCTTACACTTACTGCCTAATTCATAAGATGCAATGAATTGCTCTAAATCTCTCATTATTTCAGCTTTTGCCTTAGTTCTGGTTTGTGTTCCTTAGGTCTAGCTCATCCCTATGTATGATCTGGGCTCTGGGCTGTCTCTGGCTGCCACACCTGGCTGGCCCTCTTGGGTTTACTCCAGTAGCATGGAGCTGACAGAGTGACAAGAATTTTTCCAAGTCAGGCTGCTTTAATAAAAAGATTGTTTTTAAAATAATTCTTTCTTTCAAATGGACTCTTTTGTGACTTGAAAAAAGCCTACTCCCACTATTTATACCCAAAAATTCAAAACCGAACTCAACATCTTCTAGGAAATGCAGGTTTGGACTTGCACATATGCACTATGTCTAGGTATAGATAATGATGTAGGTATTGTTAGGGAATTATTGAGTTATTTTACTAAAGCTGCTTAACTATGAATATTTAAGATGAAATTGCAGGATGATTTCTAACCACCCAAGCTTTAAGTTTGTCAAATGCTCCCCTGTTAGCTGTAGTGGGCAAGTTGCTGGCAACAAATTAGACTTTGGCAAAGCTTTGAAGTTTTTGTATGACCGAGGGCAACTAAGTCTAAATGAGATGAGTGAAAGCCAGGTTAGAATGCGACACAGAAAACTGCAAGTTTTATTACACATTTACTTCAGCTTTACATTCTGTAGTTTGGGTTTCTGTTGTGAGCTTCTACAAGGGTATGAGGCACAACATTGCCAACTTGGTAAGAAATCATCAAACCCTAAATCTCTTTTGGTTTATAAGAGAATGTCTGTTGTTTCTTGGAAAAAATTTAGTTGGTAATAGGGCATTTAGGGGAACCCCTTCTGATGGTGCATTGGATTGTCTTGTGTTCATTCAACACAAGACAATCCAACAAGCAGAGTTGTGGTCATTCAAGCAGAGCCAAGAGCCTGTAGTGCTGTTTGCCTGTACCTGTATTTCTGTCTTTCAGTTTTATATCTACAGCATTTGCCACATGTGCTCCTGCTTCTCTGCCAGCACTCACTGTAAGGCACTGAGTCTGGTCACCCTCGGCTGTCATGGGAAATTCAGGGTTTGTCTCTACTAGAATTTGAATTGTAATGTTTGTCCATGCCATGTTGAGTACACATGTAACACTCACAGCCACTTTTCCTCAGAGCAGTAAAATTGCTATCCATTAAGCAGCTTTTCAAAAATGGTTTTGCAGTTGTTGGGAACAGCACATAATTAGGTATCTCTAATTCAGATCCCAAGTCTCTACTACAAAGTATCTCTTAGTTAACTTCAGAAAAGCCATGTCTATTTTCAAGCTCATCTGACTCTTCCTGCATCTTCTAAACCCTACAGAAACACTTCCTTCACAGAAATGCTGTTTCAGCCTTGCCTTGTCTCTAGGCAAATGCCCATTTACTTAGTGAACATTGATGAGCCCTGGACAGTGCAGTGACAGTTTACACAGAACATGTCTCATTAGCTCTGGGGGAAAAAACAAACAACTTGTGTCAGCTTTGAAGTGAAGCTGAATTATGGGTGGCCACTTCTTGCCATCCAAAGTTCAGACAACTTGTGGTGTTACTTCAATTGAGGTGTAACTTCAAAGAGCTAATTTGTGTATGGATATTGCTTACAGAGGACTCTGGGTATTGGTTCTGAATAAAAAGTTCTGCTTAACCTGACTTACAAGTTCCTTTGAGTTCCTACAGGGGAATCTCAATAGACCAAGACTTTGCCTTTTAATGCTCCTTTTTCATGATCTCTAAAGCATCCCAAGTATTACCTCAGCACTGATGATATGGGCAGCAGTAACCGTGAAGACTTCTTTTCAAATGTCCCATATCTCCTCACATTTTGAGCTGTGTCAGGTGTAGGCCTACCTTACACTTTCTGTAGCCCTTACCTCCTTAAAGGTAATCCTAAGAAGTCATGATGCATAGTATACTGTAAGTTATTAATCATCTCAGGCCCACTTAGTCCTGTGACTATTTCTCTTCCTAAAGAAATAATAAAGAGCTGGGAAAAGCTATAGATGACTTTAAGGAAGTTAGTGAAACCATTAGCAGCTAATACACATTCTAAGGCCTGTTTGGGTTTTGTGAAGATAAAGCAGTACTGACTCAGTAATTTCCAGTGCACTGATTAGTCTGCAATGCTAGCAATTCCTTCGGCTGTGTTAAAATAACACAGTATCCTTTATTTTGAAAATACATTGTCTGTGTTCAAAAAGAGTCTGACTCAATATGAATATTTTTAGCAACCATGTTTCTTGCATTCAGACTCTAATTTGGGTGGGATGGTTCAGAGGAGATTCCTTTCTTAGCTTTATGTTACTGCCTTCCCAAAAGATGGGAGATAGTTTCTTAAAACCATGAGGGATGGTATTACATTTTTATTACAATACATCCCTCTGCCTGGTGATGGAATCTAGCTGAGAGGAGTGTCTGGAAAGTGCATAGCCTCTCCCGGCTTTGGTTGTCTCAAGCAAACTCTAGGGTATATTGTCATTCTTATCTGATGTTTCATAAGGTTTCTAAATTCTTTTGTCTGCAAGTAATAGTATTTAATCTTCTCTTTCATGACAGATATGCATAATATAATGTTTTGTTTGTTTGTTTGTTTTTTCTAGAAAGGAAGACTGCCACAAATTCAATGCTAGGCAAGTAATCATGCATCTATAATGAGCAAGGACACGTACTCAGCAAGTATTTTGTGCTTTATTCTTTTTACAGAATACATCTGGTCTTGCTTGAGGCCACCAGACATAGTAGAATTTAGAAGTCTGTGATATTTCTTGGAGATAGCATTCTTGCACAGAAAGGAAAATTTCTTATACAATGGATGCTAATCTAAATGTTCTGATCACTTGATCAAATGCCCCATAAAGCAAATATTTCCATGGGCTATTTGATCAGACTTGACAACAACATCTTCAGCTTGAATGAATAATACTAATAGCAACTTTTTAAATTCAAAGCCTTATAACTTCCTATATAATAAATAAGAATAGATATAAACCGTTATTATCAGTGCTGCCCGACATGGTTAACCCAACTGCCAAGCTACAATCTCTTTTACTACGGCAGTCATCTTTTTTATTTCCCTTTAATATTAACAGAGTGTTTATTCCTTTACCCTCTTTAAACTCTGCCCAATCACATAGCTCTTCCCCTAAAGGAAATTACAGGCTGCAGAGAAATCTGGAGAAATACATATGCTTTAATACTAGCTGTATGTCATCCAGGATCCCACTGGAGATGACGTTATTACTTTTCAATGGCAAGAGCTGGTCACATGGGAGGTGATGTTTTTATTATAATCAGCTGCAGAGAACTGGTGAGGGTGAGCTCATCTGCAGCTGAGCATGTTTGAACTTTTGCACCTTTCAGTACCTTTCTGTGAGCATTGAAAACTCTCTCCAAGTGGATGTGTTAGGGAGTTAGGTTTCCTGTAAATGCTGAGATCTTAGAAAACAGCCACAGGAAATGAACATTGCAAAATAAAATAGAACTGAAGAATTATGGTGTTGATTATTGAAGCAAACTAATTTCATCTGGGTTCTATAGGAAAGGATTATTATGGTTTAAATATCTGATTTGATTTGAGTCTCCCATTCACAGAATTACTCAAAAGACTTCTGGAATCTAGGTCATATTACTCAAAGTAGATTCCACTTACACTGGCCGGCCATTATGCTGTGAGTCTCCTGGGAGATGCTGAGCACCCTTAACTCCTGTCTAAAGCTTAAAAAAATGGTCTTTTGTCAAAGCCTTGAGAAACATATCACATCTGCTTCCCTGGGACAATTTCCAGACAATATGCATTTAACTGACTTTTGGTGAGGAATAAATGGAAATCTAGTGGCACATCTGGTGCTGCCTTCAAATTAATTTACAGTGGTTAAATAGATTTGAACTGGCACTCACTCCCATGAAGAACCTGTCATGCAGCTCTTTGTTCACCCCACTAACTAGGCTATTAAACAGTATCTTTTGCCTTAATGCAAATTTTGCTGAAAAAAACATGACATTTTTCACATGGCTGGGCTTTAAGGCAGTTAATGAAATTAAAGCAAAGAACTCCCAGCGCAGTAGGAAACCCAGATAACAGGAACAATTTTTTAGTCAGCACATTCCTGCTCCCACAGGAGCTGAGGCTAATTATCAGGGCCAAGGCATCCAGCATCCAGAGGGGTGAGGAGATGACAGCACAAAAGCATTTCTCTGCACAACTGCCTTTGTCAAATTTATTTACACATTATTGAGAAACAATGCTTTTGAAACACATTTTCCCAGTGCAGATGGGGAAGTGTAGATAATGGATCCATGTAGCTGTCCTACTAAGTTTTCACAACAATTTGCAGTTTGGGAAGCAGCTTAGGCAATTTATACAGTGCCATCCATATGGGTTGACCCTGGGTAATTTTGGAAAAGATGTATCAAAGGAAAAAAGGAGTTTACAGAGGGAAAGGACTCAAGTCTGGAAATCGTCTCTATGCAAAACAGACATTTCCCCCCACCACCCTCCCGCCAAATTTAACAAAAAGTCAAATAACATTCCACAGTCATCAAAGCATGTTCTCTTATCAACAAGCTGGCTTTGAGATAACAGCATACTTATTGATCTTTCTCTATTTTCTTTACTAAACCAGATCATAAAAGGTGAGAAAGAACAGTTTTGTCTGAGCACTTTTATGAGTTAAAAGCATTATTTCGTGCTTAAGGCGCTGGGCCAGATCTTCGAACATGTGGTTCAGATCCTGCTTTTTCCTGTGTGACAAAATATATTTGCATTTCAATTCCCCATCTACAAGGCGAGGATCATGTTCTTTTCTTGTTTTACAGAGGTGGTCAGTCATGGAGTTTATGTGAGTGCCTGTATGGCCCAGTTCAATGAAAAAGTGACTTTCATCTGTGTACAGCAGTTGATTACTTAATGTTTTGATTATCCAGTCCCAGCTCTATCACTGTGTTCTGTGCCTTCAAATAATTTTTTTCCAATATTGCCATTCATAATATGAGAAAAATGTTGCTTTCTTACTTCCAATGGCAGTTGTACGAATAAGTTGTTTACAGTGCTTCCAAAAACGTGCTGTAAAGATGGAAATTATTTCAGTCACGTGAACTCCATCCACTAAGCTATCTTTGGCAAAGAGAATCCTTCCACTGTTTTTTGCTGCTCCTGCTCAAAGAGGTTCCCTATTGTTTCCTATACATGAAAAAGTCCATTCAGGCTTCACACATTACTATCTCCCAGTTTTCAGATGTATAAATTTAGCTACAACATCGTGAAAGATAAGGAATGAGTAAATGATTTTTGCAGTCTGATGTTGGCCAGAACTCAGTTAAGATTTTATCTTACCTCTGCCTTTGGTGTCCAGGGAAAGACCTGTGGGCCCTCTTCCAGCTCATGCCTAGTTGGAGTGCTGGCCCTTGGCCAATAGCCCAGCAGAAAGTCAAGTCATGAAACAGGAGAAGTCTTTGAGTCAGCTCCTGAAAAAGGTGCAGCAGTCACTGTCAATGAAGTCTTTTTACCATCCACTCTGGGATACATCTTTCCTTCCAAAGATTTCATTGTTTCCATAGCTTCCTGACAGTTTTCCAGCAAGATTGCAATCTCAATCTACAAAGCACCAGGAGATTGATTCTAGCTGAAAATGATCTGTGATAAACAGACAAGTTGTTGAGGACGCTACTTTTCTGTAAGGGAGCAGATTTTTTGGAACAAATTCTGGAGACATCTCCTTTTGGCTGATCATTTCTGTTGAGAGTTAGTTGAGGGAAACCTACTAAATTGCTACACAGGACCACAACTTTCCCCAAATGTAAACATGCCAATTATCTGGTCCTGCTCTTACATCCGAATAATTTTTCCTTTCAATCTTTCACTGAAAATCACAGAATTATAGTCTCAAAATTACAGATTCAAATGTTTTATAATCTGTTTATAATGCAGTATTTCTGTAAACTAGGTGCTGGTTCTTTTACTGCCTCCAAACTGAAGGAGTGTTTTTTCTGTGATGAGGGAATTTTTTTCACAGTAATGCAAGAAGGTTCAGCAAATTGTGTCAATATCCTTCATGAGCCAAAAAAAAAAAACCAAAAAGGAAAGCAAGCAAGCAGGCTTTTGAGGAAGGATTCATCTTTTCATTACATGATTCTTACTCAGAGCAATACACATTCTACAATTCCAGCTTGTTCCTGACAAACACAGAGCACACTGCTTTCTCATGAACAAACATTTTCTAGTAATTTATGCATGTCTATTTGGGTTGATTGAAATGATAAACTAGATGTTTTGAAAAATGCCTGGGATATCAATAAATTGTACCCAGATATGGTCATACGTTCTCTAGAAGCACACAACATGTTGTGGGGTTCCTCAGGATCCCACACAAGGATAACCCAAAGTTTGTTCTGAGACAAGAAATACTGAGGGATTTTTTCACGTTTCCCCTTATCCCTGGGGGAATAATTGCTAATAATTTTTTGAGGTGAGTTTTGAAAGAGGATGATCAGATAATACAACGCAACTGCTTATGTAAAGCAGAATATAAATAAAAGATAACAGGGTGCAGCAGGGATTGGGAATGTGTGAATAAGTGCAGCGCATATTCAATGGGAGACAAAACTCCTTTCTCACCAGTCTAGAAATGTTTAGTCAACAATCAAATGAGCAGTGCAGGGTGGGTCTAGGAAAAACCATTGCTTAGGAGCTGCTCTTAAGTACCACAGACAGTTTTTAGAAAGTCATACCTTTCATCAAACTATCCAGAGGAAAAGGTTTGTAATATGCAAACCACCTAGAAAAAGGTCACTTCCTTTGTAGCTTACTGTAGCTACAGCAACACTGCTACATTTTAATGCGGTTGGGTACTCCTGAAATAATAAGAGTATAAAGGACCGTCCTGTGAAATCTATGGATCTCCAGCAACTTCAATGGAGTTTCTTTTTATTTACATGAAGTAAATCAGGCCTGGGTCCTTCTTTGAGAGCATTGTTAAGGAGAGTTTCAGGAAGTTGTTTCAGAACATTGATCCAGATAGTTAAATAGATTTGAATGCATAAGTGTGGTGTGAAAGTATAATTAAAAACTAACACAGTATTTAGAAAGCTGATAAAAAGTAGATCAAGTAATAAAGTGTGGTGACAAATATTGTGAGCAGGCAGGACTTTTACATCAGAAATTCAGTGCAGAGAAGTTCATTCTCAAACATAGGTCAAATTTCAAGATGCTTCCTGATAACATGGAAGGCAATCTGTGCCTACATGCAATTCCTCACTTAGAAAATGCATAGGAAACATAATGATTTAAACTCCCAAGGCATCTGACCCTGTGTGCAGTTGTCTAGAAACAAAATTTTATACAAAATACTCAGATATTATCAGAGCCTTGTGTATATCATGATTCCATAGCAATGGAATTTGCTGAAGATTTGTGGTCTTGACTCTTGCTGTTTATTAGTCGCTATATAAAAAGGAATGGGAAGGAATTTGGAAGTTGTCAGGGAAGTCTCTGTAGTAGGCACTTTGCAGACATCTAGTAAATGAACACAGATTCTAGAACAGGAAACTGCACCAGAAGGTGTAAATCACAACACTAGTTGCAACAGCTGTGATTAAGAGATAAAAAAACCAAACCAACAAACACACACACCCCTGAAAAGAAAAAAAAAAAAACCAAAAAAAAAACAACAAACAAACAAACAAAAAAACCAAAACAAACCAACAAAATGGGAGGTAACAGCTTACAAAGTGAGTAACATTCAAGTGTGTATGAGTATCAAAATACCTTTAACAGTGCCAGCCAAGCATCATCAGTGTACTGAACTACGCTTTAGTGTTAACTGTGAGAAGGATGAGCTCTGATCATCTGCAAAGGATAGAAGGCAAATTTGGAAAGGAAAAGTTCTCTTTAGAAATGGAACAATTAACCATCTCACTGCAGAGTAATCCTCTAACTCTGATTTCTAGTCATATCATCCCATAAAACCAGGCTGCCCCTCCAATCATTACAGAAGTTTGTCATGCAAATGTAACTGCCAATAGCTGAATATGAAAAAAAATATATTATAGTGAGTACGAAACTGAAGAGCCTCTTTGGACTGTTTGAGTCAATGCTCAAAATATCTTTTTAGAAACTCTTACTCATCAAAATATAAATGAAAGAGTTGTGAGATTTCTAATATTCCAGAATGTTTCATACTGACTTCTTAGGTACACATCTAACATGATGATTTTGAATTAATCAGATCTTATGTTCTATTTAAATCTGACTTATTTTAAAAGATTTATTTTAAATTTCCATTTGCAACTCTAATTTAGGAGGTCTGAGATACATTCACACTCCCTTATGATTATATTTTGTGGTGATAACAGAAGCCCAGATTGTTCTTTTCTCATTTTATTTTAATTTTGACATCTATTTGTTGGTTACCTTTTCATTGTGCTTCCTCTGCTTGGGAGCAGACTATAGAAACAGCAGCCACAGCATCACACCAGGACACCTGTGCAAAGCCTGTGGGGCCCAAGGAGGGGAAGATGAAACCAAGAGTGGAAGTAATCACTGTTAATCAAGCAGTGTTAATCACCAGCAGTCCAGTTCAGTGAGCTTGGCACTGCAGTTTACAAGGGCATGTCTTTGAATTACTTTCCCCATCTCTGCTGGAGCTTTTCTAAGAGTCAGTTTGTGATGTGTGGAAAGCAAATTTGTGGACATGTCTCTGCCTTATTCTTCTAACCATGATTTTAGGAATCCCAAATTTGACTGATGGCATTCCAGACTAGCACAGCTCCACTGGAGGAGCTGTCATTGTCTGACCATGACTGGGTTAGTGGGTGTTTGGGGGACAGTTGGCAGCTCTCAGAGTGAATACGGTTAGGTCAAGAAAGCTAAAACAGGGACCTGTTGCCTTGGGAAGGCAAAAGCCAAGGGGGCATCTGATATCATCAGTAGACCATGTTCAGACATAGTCAGAAGATGTTGCAGAATTTTCAAACTCACTCAAAATTGTGCCTAAACACACCCTAGACAAGAACTATTTGAGCCTCACCAGAAAAAGCTGAACTTAGATGAGCACTATAACAAGGAGTGGGAGTTCTACAGAACAATGCAAAGAGGTATTGACGAGTCAAGGAACAAGTAGTGAATTCACTAGCGCCCGAGGGGAAGCTAAACACTACTTACAGCTTTTTGAGGCCATAGGGAGTGTTTCAAACTGTCTGTATTTAAGTAGGCTCCTCAGTCCTAAACAGCAGTGCCAACTTTAAAAGTCTTTCTTCCTCTTTGCTTTTTGGTTCCCATTGGAAGAAAGTGCAGGGAAAAAAGGTTGTGAGGTTGTGTATAAAATACCTCGAGGTCCACAAAGTGCAATCAGCTGCTATAGTAATAAGATTTATAAACAATATAAATATAAACCTTATTTTATAATAAGATTTTGTAAAAATCTACTCGCAAACTGTTGACAGTCCTTTGAAAACATAATTAATCTTCTCACACCTCTAATATCAGAAATCCAGTTTGGTAAATACCTGCTCTGCTCTTTAGAAATCTTTAGAAATGCTTTACCTCTGCTTTTGCCAGTACCATCTTGTGCAGTGAAGAACAAATTCCTCTTATCTATGACCTTACATATTTGCTCATTTGAACATCACTCATTTCAGTACCTTATCCAGATAGGTTCTTCACGAATGTAGAGCCCAGTCTCCTGAGCAGCCTAGGACCCCATTTCTGAAGGTGTTCTCTGTGTACCCAATTCAGATCAAGTTAATTCCTTTAATAATGGTGACCCATTCCAGGAGACATTTTATTATTTTAAGTTAAATTAACTTAATATTTCTTCATCTCTGTTAAAATATCTAATCTCTTAGTTGAGCAATACATTTGTCTTTTTCAGATCTTCCTGTCAGTCATATCTCATAGTTAGGCCATTAACTGAGCAAGCAGGTCATTGTCCCTGCCTTCAAATGATAAATTGTCAACTTAAATGAGAAATTCTTATTAGTCTTTTTAATTGTAGTTCATCACATTCCTATTACTCCTGACTTATAAAGCAATCTTTCTTGTATGATAATCTTTTCCTGCTACTTATACAATATTTTATCACTATACTGAAAATGCTTCCCTCTGTATCATCAGCAGATTTCATTATTTTCCTCCTATTCTTTGTGCCAAGGCCATCCATGAGAGTATTTTATAATACTGAGTTCCATAAACAGTCCTGGAGGATGTCTCTCTGCAATCTTCCTTGAACTCTCAGTGATAAATTCTCATTCTCTCCCCTACTCTCCTTGCCAAATCCTCTTGCTATTACCATACTCATTTGTATTCACATAGCCAGGTGATTCCTATGCTATTTCATATCTTTTCCACTTTAATTTATGAACTGTATGAGAATATTTTACAGAAGTCATGATAAATTCACTGTATTTTCTTTCCCTAAAAAAAGCTGTTTGCTGTCTAAAACAATGGCAGCAGAATCTTTCTTTTATAAACCCAAACTCTATTTTATCCTATTTTTTGCTACATTTATGCCTTGTAGAGTATTTTCCTTTGCAACGTTTCCTTTGCAAGCCTTGTATACTATACTAAGTTTACAAGTGCATCAATATGTTCTTTCTGTATTGTTAAATACAGAAGTTTGTTTCCTATACAAGATGGAAAAAATAGCCCCCATTTTCTTTTGTTGTCTTTAGCAGATAATCATTCATTTCTGATTTACTAACATTGCACAGTGATCCATTTTTTAAACAAATAAAGTCTCCCTCCACCTCCCTTTTTTTTTTTGTCTTTTGATAATTCATACTTTGTTGCTATTTTTTCTCATCTCCAAGTCAGATTTTTTCCTAAGTTTTTGTTTATTTCTAACATATTTTTTTCAGGTAGCTGCTCATCCAGTTACAGTAAGATCCATTCTCTAAGAGTTATTGAGGATTTTTAAATCTCCTATTTACCAATCCTCCCAAACTTTCTCAACATTCAGGACTCCAAACTATTCTGTCACCCTACTTCTCCAAATGGTTCTCTTTCTTTTATAAAATTTCTTCCTTTTTTTTTCCTAACACTTCCTTTTGGTTATTTACAATAATTTAATTTATATCGATCTGATATAACTCATAATCCTCAGACCCAAAATTATTTTATGCTACTGTTGTCCTTTAGCCAGTTGGAGCAAAGACACAGTCCTTACTCAGTAGCATTTTTTCAGTAAATTCTCAAGTTTTTTCCTTCCTAAGCTAAATGAAAAACAATACAACAGAAAAGTAATGTATTTCTTCTATTAGAACAGTACATCTTTCAGTTCATGTGATGGGCACTCTCTTTACCTAGTCTCTGATTTATAGTGATTAAGAGACTGATGTATTCAATATATAGTCTTTTCTCCACAATGAAAAAACATTTGTCTCAGTTTTCTTAAAGACACATTTTACCTATTCCAGTAATGCCCACTTTATTCTTTGAGGCTAGAGCCCTGCCACTTAAATAATCCTGATAATTTCCAATGTAGTAAGTTTTGGGCATGATATTCTGAGAGGACATTAGAGAATCAGGTCCTAAAAAAAGGCAGTGATGGTTATTGAGGGATATGAATTTTTAGTGTATTCCAAAGGAGTGTGCTAGTAATTATGGAAAGAAATTCAGGTTAAAAAATAGGATATCAGAAAAAAATATACTGAGACCAAAATACACTACAGTCTGGAGACATCTTCCAAAAGGAATCTTGGAAGCAGAAAAGTCTTGGACTTTTAAAAGCAGGTTTGACAAAGCAATAGAATAAGGCCTACATTTTTAAGCTGGCTAGCAGAGACTTCTTCCATCTGTAGCTCCCCTGTGTAGCTTCCATGTGTCTGTGTTCCCAACCTTCTCTTTCCCTGACAGATGTTCTACTCCTCATTAAATAAGGAAGTATCAGATCCCTTTACTGACTTTTCCTCAGTTTTCACTCATAAAATAACCCCAGATTTAAATTGCTGCTGCACTGCTGTGATCTATCCCACTGAAATTAACTCCAGGTAATTTTTCTCTTTGAGGTACAGTTCCTCTCCATGGCCCAGCAAAGGAGGGAAAGGAAGAAAAAGAAATGCTACCTGCATTTTAACAGTTCTGTGAATAAAAAAATCATACATTTAATCACAGCTTGCAGCCTGTGGATAGGACTCAAACCAGTGGTTTTTATTCATTGTGTTTAATATCACACACTGAAGTTTGAGGCACCAATGGAATGCGACCAACTTTTGTAAAACTACTTACCATATCTCTAATTTCTTTACAATCTTTCTCTGTACAGTGTCAGATTTACATGCATTGCTCCTTCAAACATAGGGCTGGAGTCATTCTTCATCTCTCAGGGTTAACTATTCCATCATTAGATGAACATATGCAGATCCACATGAAATGTTTGCTTTGAAAGCCAAGCTTGTACATCAGCTCTTAAAATTTTATTCACTTGGACAAACTGATTAATGGTGTCAGCATTGTTCATTTGCTTTGCAACGCAGATGTTATATTGGTTTGTTGGCCCACACTGAGTATGAAAGGGTAAATCCTTTGAGACCTTCCTTTTGTTACTAGGTCACTTACCAAAAGGTCAATAAGTCTGTTTTATACATAAACATGGTGTTGATTAAGCTGAGATATTTTGATTCAGTTCTTCTGGGAGGGCTTTATATTAGAAGCACAGGGTCAAAACCTGACATGTCAGACTAGGCAAAACATTGGCTCACTGTAAGGGTAATCTTTTCTATGAGGGTTTCCTCGTTGAGCCAGTTGTGGGGTGCTGTCATTACAGTTTGCATTTTTTCTCTCAGGAGGCAAATCTCTCTTAAGGTATGAAATGGAAACCACAAACTTCAAGCTCAATAGAGAGTGAGAAGGAAAATGTTCTTCAAAAAAAAACTGGGTAGTAGACCTAGGAAGAAAACTAAATGTTAGCAAGAAAAGGAATAATAAGCCATACATAAGCATTTTTCTCCAACATGGGCTAAACTTCAGAAATTAATCCACTGAAAGAGGACTACAGCTGGCAGAAGAGAATCAAGAGCATTGATACAAATGTCAGAAACATTTTGCCATGAATTTTAAGTCACGTATGAAGTTTCCCAAAGCTCAGGATGTATTCAGAACCAGAGTTTTTATATTAAAAAATGGAGGCTACAAGCTTACATTATTTGCTGTCCTAGGTAAAAGATTTTGAATATGCTACTCTCACAAATAGAAATAAAATTACTATCTCCCTATCTCCCTACCTTCTGAAAATTCAACTGAGTTATTAATTTTATTTAATTTATTAATGTATTAATTTTATATGTATATATACAAATATCAATACAACAATTTGTTAATTCACACATTGTTTGTTTTTCCCCAGAATACTTTCTTCATCCTCGCCAAAAGAAGAAAGAAAATCAAAGATGCATGCATTAATCACATGCAGGTAAAACTGAATCTATTTCAGCGGATGCAATATATGATTATTCACAATGCTTTCAGATCTTACAGCCTAAGGCTCAGGGCTTGCCTCCCAAGTGAATCTCTAAGACCCAGTATTAAATCTTCAAAACAGATTTTATAAAATAATTTTTAGTATTTGTAATATTTAAATATCAGAAGTATTATACTATCATTTTTATGGCATACAATGTTTGAATGTAAGCTACATCAGCAAGAATGACACAATTATATTGACATGAGTCTGCTGGTGGGGAAAAACTCTTACTTTACAACTGTTCTTGTCTCACAAGTTCCTGGGAGCTTGGTTATTTAGCTTATGCTGAAGAGAATGGATTCAGCCCTGGAGGTCCACAGTCACTGTCTGCTTTTGAAGGGTATGACTAATATTTAGTTCAATATTTCATTCATATCTCTAGAAAGACAAATGTAAAACAATAATGACATATAAATATAACTAAAGTATAGCCTGTATTAAGTATATTTCCTGTTAATTACATGTAGATTTTATTTCTTTCCCTAAGCATAGGTATCCAATTTACTTACATATTATTAAAATAAGCCTCTGTCTTAACAACCAATGCATTGCAACCTATTTGCTTAAAATATTGAGAGTTTAGATGCACTAAAAGTCTAAAAGTAACAAGGCCTCTAGTTACTAGACACCTTTACTATCAGTCTCAGTTGTGACATGAAGTGGTTTCTAAGAGGACTCAGCACCTTCCAGCTCACTGCATCCTTCCCCTTGAACAAGAATTTGCAGGCAAAATAGCTACTGAAAGGTCAAGGGATGAAGAAAAGCAGCCCCATGAACAGAATGGCATTTGTCCCTTCTGCCACTTCAAGTTGAGGACTTCCTTGCTTCCATGCTTCCATTTGCATAACAGAGTTGATCATCTGGCCTTTATTACAGCAGATTGAACATAAATCATTACTGAAACATAAAACACATCCTAGAGAACACCGCTCACTGACATAAGAATGTAGGTGCTATTGGTGCCTAAGGATACTGGAGATGATAAAAGAAGCACTTCAATGTTGCTGATTGATTCTCGTTGTTACAGCTTGAATGAGAGACTGCAGGAGGTTTTCATGGTCGTGCTGAAAGAAGGGCTTCTTTTAGTTCATCTCCTTACTCCCATTGCTGTGAAGGCGTTTAAAAGACTGGACCTCATATCTCATTATATAACTTACCACCAAAGCCATCCCCTCTTTTGATACCCTCGTGGACTGGACTGGGCTCCAAACAGGAAGATTTCATCTTACACTGAGATATAATCATGTACTTAATGGTTACCAACCTAATGAAAAGACCCTCCTGATCCGCCATATTTTACTGAGCCATTTTGCTTAAAATATATTTATATATTCTATTTATGTATTTATTTTATAGATATATGTATATAAAATTAAACCTATTATTTTATATAATGTAAAATAAACATTACATAAATTATGTATCTATTTTTTATATTTATTTATATTTATATCTGGAAAGGCATTCTTTCCTTCTCAACTTACAAGCAGCTGGAGGCTTTAATTCCTAACATTTAGAAATATACTGAGAAGTATAGGTTCCATACTAACTCAACCTTTTTGACAAGGATTACCTAACTTTTATTTTTGCTAGAGCAAGCTGGGTTGCCATGCTTCTTCTACCTGTGCATTAACAGAATCATTGCAGATACACACTTGGTCCAGGACTTCCCAGGAAAACATTGCACATCTGTGTTGCTGGGCCGTGTCTCAGGACACCTGAGTTACTGCTCCAACCTTCTGGTACTCAACATGGTAACTCCTTCCCTTTACATTTGCCCATGAGATATGATATAGTGAATCATTTCCTTACCATCTGCTGCAACTGGCTGTCCAAGTTCTTCAGGAGTCTCTCCAAATCCATTTTCACTAACATTTGTATTACTCCTATCTCATTCATAGGAGAGATTGACACTATGAGGTTGCAATCTCATCCAACAACTCACATCTTTCTCACAAAGTCTTGTCCAAAGAACACTTCAGGGCCAGTGTTGGCACAGAAGTTGTGGTGTTGCACCTCAAGAGGAGTGGGTGTCATTTGCCTCTTATGTCTGACAATGGAAAGAGACTGGGGAACTGAGTATTGCCTGTCACAAAAAACAACTAGACTTGAAAAGACAATACGATTTAAATAAGATGCAGGGCCAGGGAGTCTTTCTTCTATCTTTGTTTTTATCAAACTTTGTGGTTGATTTTGGAATCTTTTAAAATTATTTTACCAATCAAAAGGGCCAGAAACCTACCCTTTTATAGCATCATTTATCTGTCTCTATCTCGCTTACTTTTTAATTTGGATTTTGACTCTTGAAATCCTTGCACAGTCATTGCTTGCCAGCACCCAAGTGCTTGCAATAGCAGAAAAAAAACTCCTAAGTTTGTGGGTTTTTTAGTAACTGGCCATGTGGTTCTCCAGAGAGAAGAATTAGCGCTGTGCAGAAAACGTGGATCTCACATAAAACAGTCCTATTTCTTCTTTACATTTGATCAAAAGCTCTAATATTTTTGTATGCCTTTATTAGCAAAGTGTAATATTTCCTTTAAAGCTTTTAATATTTTCAAGCTTTCTTCCATTTAAAATTATAATTCTCTGCTATTTCAGTCAAATGTGACACAAATTTGTTTGAAGTTGAGTCATTTTTGCCTGCAGTTCTAGCTCTGAGTTTCACCAGCACCAGCTAGGGCTGTGCTTCAGCAGCACATTACTTAAATTTGCACAAAAGATATCAAGATTTTCATCATTAATCTGGTCTTTCTAGAATATACTTTCACATTTTGATTCTCTTCTTTTCAAACTGCAATTTGTTTTACTCTTCACTGTGCTGATATGGTTGCAGCAGAGCTCAGCTCAGTTTGTGTTGGTGGGACTGCAACAAAAGATCAGACAAAATCAAGCTGCTCTCCAGTTTCTTTATCTGGAAGAGAAAGAGCTGATATTAACAATTTCATACCCCAAGTCACAATTTTAAGAACAGGCAAAGTACAAATTCTTGAAACAAATTAATTTATTTCCTAAGGAAATTAGCAATCTCATTTGCATCTATTTTTGAAACAGAAAATTTGCTCGAAGCTCCTCCTTTCGGATCTCAGCTTCCAAACATTGTCTTCACAGGTCCCAGGTTGTTACATTATAGTCTCACCTCAAGGTTCTGTTGACATCTGGAGCTCCCCTGTAGACAGCATTAGACAGAAATATATTACAACTAAACATTACATTGGTCTCTGACAGTGATGTATGGACATAGTATTTTCTTTAGACTGGATACAAAGCCCTGAAACATGCCACACTTAATTCCTCTCTTTCACCTTCAAAAGGACAAAGGAAAGGGTGCTCTTAATTATTTTCCTCATCATAAATGTGATCTGTTCTCCTCAAGCATGTAAAAGTATCAGTAAAAAGCTGCAGCATTTGAGGAGCCTGAAATCTAAAGTTTTTCTAGTTGCCACTGGTCAATGAGGTTGGAAGCAGAAATCAGTGTAAACCAAATAATGATTCAACCTGTTATAGTCACTAAATCAATTCAGAGCAAATAAAAAATAAGAATACAGGCAGAGCAGAGAACTAGAACAATACAGACAAGATACAGAATTTGGAGCAGGTGCAAGTCATGAAAGATTGTTTCAAACTGGGCTTTGCATGCAAGAAGAAAAGCTAAAAGACAACTAAATTCTGACAAAAATGCAATACATTGAAGAGAATTTGAAGAGCAGTATCTTAACTATGAAATAGAGAGGAAATGTACAAAAATAATTGAAGTAGAAAATTCATAGTTCCTGATTAAGCAAAATAGATACAGACTTAAGTATGCTCTTAATTCCCACAGAAACTGTTGTATGGCACTAAATAGTTATTTAGTTGTTAGCACTGCGTGTTGGAAAAATGTTATTGGGTCACATATTCCCCTCACATGGCTTCTCCCTCACATAACCCCCTGGTTTCTGTATACCCTGGTGGTCTGTCCCATGGGTGGTCCCTCCCCTCACCCCTCCCCGGTGTTACCCCATATGCCGTGGTCCTCTTTCCCCACTCCCATCACCTGGGGAAGAAAACCCCACTGCAGGTGGGGGATACCCTCTTTTTTGCTACCTGGGTGGTCGATGCTACCAGAAGTGTCCTGTCTCGAGCTAATAAAAGGGATGCTCGTTCCCACGTGGCAAAGAGCGCTTCTCGTCTTTTACTTCGTCGATGCAAGTCTGTTTGGCCTAGAGTCCAGAGCAAGCCGGGTCGGACTAAGATAAGGCTCAGAAACAAAACAGATTACTGCAAGAAACTACAGCCATGATTAAAATTTTACCTGTGCTTAAGTGATTAATTAATCCTATAGGAATCATAGGCTCCTCCATCAGTTTTCACTGAGCCACAGGATTCACTGTAGCCTGAGAATTTAAATTGCTCGATGCTTTGAAATAGTGCTTCTGCATGCAAAACCCATAGTTGTAAGATACAATTAGTCTTTCATATTCTTTTAACTGTTCTTGCTTGAAGGATCTTAGTAGTACTGGCCATTGATCTGTTAAACATGAACTTGTTTGAGAGTAGAAGACAGTAAGAGATCCTCCCTAATACTTTCCTTCTCTATTTACAGTGTTGAAATAAGAAAAAAGAGCTTTTTTTTTCTTATCACCAGCATCCCTGAATTGTTTTATACATACAGTGCAGTAAAAATGTAAAAAAATAAATATTCTTGGAATTTATGCTACTGTTTTCCCCAGATAATGACTTTCAGCACAGTAAAATTAAGATGTTTCTTACTAAAATAATCCAGAACTAATTGTTAAGTGTTTATTCCCTTTCAAAAACACAAACCACTCAGCAATCAAATAACTCTAGAGTGACAAATAAATGTGTTTTATGTACAGTTATAAGGCTCCTATCTGAAGTGAATTAATAATGAACCTCAGGTAAATATATAATGGTGGCTTTATAATTGTGTTTCTGAGGATGAGACTAATTATGTACATTGATGTGTCATATATAATCAATACCCATTTTCCTTTCTAAAAGGACGAATTTAAACCCATTCTGCAACTAAGACTTTGTTGTTATTCTTAAAAAAATAATCAGCATAATACACAATAAAAACTGGAGTAAAGAAAAAATGAGAGCAAAGAGAGAAGTAGAATGATTTTTACTGAAAGCTATAACAAAACCTAGAAATTCCAAATGAGATGAAAAAAAGTTGCCAAAAGCAACAATAGCTAGGTTCTAGAACATCTAGACCTGGAACTATAGTTGGTGCCTTAGAATCACATAGTCAAAACAGGTCAGAAGGGACCTTCAGGGGTTATCTAGTTAACTCCTTGCTCAAACAGGTCTCATCAGATCAAGTTAATCAGGGCTAAGGGAGTCCTGAACATCTCTAAATATGGAAGTTCTACAACATCTTTGAGCAACCCAGTCCAGTATTTGACCATCCTCATGGTATACTTCTTCCTTTTTACCTAAAATATGTAATTTACTGTGCTGCAATTTATGTCTGTTGGTTCTTGTGCCATCATGGTGCACCTAAGAAGAGGCTGGTTCCATTTTCCAGTCCTGTCCTGCAGTCAGGTAAGAAGCAAGAAGGTCTCCTTTTCTCCAAGCTGAAAATACCCAGCTCTATCAGCCTCTTCACATGCATCATGTTCTCCAGCCCCTGACTGTTTTGGAGGCCTTTTGATTAACTCTGTTCCATGTGTCAATACTGCTTTTGTTCTGGAAGGAGCCTCAAACCAGTGACAGTAATGAGATGAGGTGTTATGAAAGATCATTCCCCTGGCCCTCTTGTTAATACGGCTCAAGACGCTGTTGGCCACCATGGCTGTAAGGGCACAGTGCTGACACACATTCAAACTGTCATCTAGTACACCGAGGTCCTTTTCTGCTTTCAAACAGCTCCCAGCCTGTACTACTGCATGGGGCCATTCCTTCCCAGATGCAAGACCTTGGAATTGTTCTGGTGGAGCTCTCTCTGAATAGCAGCCCGGCCCTCCAGCTGAATTCAACTTTCGAAGTGCAACAAAAGAATGTAAAATCTGTAGAGCTATGGTGGGAAAAAAGCCCAGCACTCAGAAGTTTCTCGAGGGAAATGAGAGAACCAGATGGACATGATAGTTTCAGTTATCCCTAGAAGTTACTCACAATGGGAAGGAAACATTACAGAAATGCTTAGTTGGCTAAACATTCTTCTATCAGCACTAAGGAGTTGGTTTGGTCTTCTGTCTTACCATATTAAAGAACAGTATTTGTCCTGATTTTGTAAGAGATATTGGCAATTTGCCTTATGAGATTGGTATTATATATAATTATAATTGTGTTTGCTTCCCACAACATTTTAATTTTGTATCCATTTTGATTTGATGGCAGTGACAGTTCTAAGTCACAAACTAAAATCGTGTCTGTCTTACACGATTTTTTGCCCCAGAGGAGGTGCCTGGGAACTCTCATGGACCAAAATATGCAGTACTCTGCAGCTGGTGTACCTAAATTCATTTTGTGATGGAATCTTCTCAGAAGGAAGATTCTGAAAGCTGTATTTACCCTCTGGGTTTATCTAATTTTTCAGATTGCTCTATTACATGAAAACCATGTATTAAGACAAGTCTTTCAAAACGTTGCATTTGTAATCCTTGGGCCCTGTAGATTCTATAAATCTTTGAGTCTTTTAAGGTGTATAACCTTTAATGGTTTATCATTGCTTCTGTCAGGATGGTGGTGCTCCCTTTCCAAAACATGTAAGCTAGGGTCCACAAAAAACATTTGTAGTCAGGGAATGTAGCTTTGGGTAAACTTCTAAGAATGATTAGGCAAATTTGGCCTAAATTTAGAATAGTTAAATCAAGTTCACAAAATACCTTGACAACAGAACATAACACAGGAGGAAACCTCTGTCAAGTCCACCAGAAACTGTTACTGACTTAGATGTAGCATGTTCAGATGCTCCTCTTAATGCATGGCACCATTAAGCTATAAATTATTCAAGGAGTGATTTTTCCAGTACACAGCAAATACCAATGACTGGTGATCTTAGGAATATGGTCCCTGTAGTACAGAAAGGATGTTATTATAGTGATATAACTGCTTCAGGTGACCTATGGCATGAACTTCTGTGTCTGGTGAATGGAAGACAAAGCGACATATGTAAATTATTTTTGATTCACCTTCCATGATGTGTTGCAGGGATGTCTTGGTGGCTATTACATCTTACAAGATGACTAAAAAGATTCATCTGTAATACACTTCCTTGACTTTGCTTTCATTCCCATGTCATGAAAAGCTTTCAAAAGGGGAAAAATATGAAATGTTCTAAAATGCTCATGTTTATCATTCTCTAATTATATGAGAAGCCACTTTCTAGCAGCTGTGGCACAAGTATGGGCCAAACAAAAAACGTGTAACAAAATTCTTCTGTCTTTAGTCTCAGCATCCATATCTATTCTGGAAATTTCTGTGATTTGGCACAAGTGGTATGGATGATATGCTCGAGGAAGGAAAGGTAATGCCCTCCATGTTTCTTTATTGACAGGCTATAATAGCCCTTATACAAAGCCCTAAATAAGCTATAGGCATTGAATTGGACATAGTTCAGTTTTCAGCATCTTAATGAGAAATAGTAATGTTAAAACAATTACTAAACAAAATCTAAATACTTCAAGCAACTCTGTGGATTGGGTAAGACAGGCTCCTGAGACGGTTTTCCTGCCATTTTGGTGGGGCCAGCACTGGACACTCCTGGCCAGGAACCAGTATCTGTGACATAGAGCTGTTTGGGAGGAGAACAATTTCTTCCTAAAGACAAGTTTTAGAGTGCAACCACTGGAAAGCTCTCCAATCACACATGGTGCGTGTTCAAAAGCTGGGGGACAAGGGCTAATGCTGCAATGGCTTGGGACCTCATAGCCAAGCCCTTCCACATCTAGAGCTGAATTCACATTTGCATGTGGAGCACTAGGACACCAGACTATCCTTTCTATTAACAACAGTAAAACTCCTGTTCCCAAGGGCTTTTGTTTGAGTTTTCCCCAGAAATTTTGTCTTAATCTCTACTATGAGAGGGGGGAAAAGCGAAATATTCGTAGCCAGCTCGCAGGGGAGGTCGGAGGTGGAACAGAGAGGGAATTCAGGCGCTAGGTCCGGGGACTCGGTCTGGGGCCGTGAGCCCCGCGCAGGCGGCCCGGGAGGGCGCGGCTCGGGGCGGGAGTGAAGGAGGTCCCGCTCAGCGGGGCCGCGCAGGAGCCGCAGCCGCCGCCCGGTGCTCCGCGGCGCCTGGGGCT
>JAYDZK010000134.1:53432-65288 GCA_034509185.1 Euphonia xanthogaster
CTCTGTTCTCAGTACTTCACTGAAAATGCTAACTTCTATCCTGTGAGTATCCAATGCCTCTTGTTTTTGAGTAGTGTCACAGTTAGGAGGTCCCAGTTCTGCACCATGGCTGCAATGGTTGTGTACATTGCTATTGCATTAGTAAATGTCATGGAAGCCAAACCAAGTTGGTGAACTCAGTTGTGCCATTCCTGGCAATACCAGTTGGTGTGTTTTTAAGAATGTCTTAGAAACAGATGGGGTGGGGATGGGGCGTTGTTTTTGAAAACTTTGTTTTCTTCTCCAGGTGTTTAAAACATGGCAGCTTTAGAAATAGTTAAAAAGTCTCTTTCAGGATGCTTTTGCTCAAGTCTGAAAACTTTCTGGAGAGAAATTTAATGCAACTTCCTGATTTCCCTTTAGTTAGAATAGTGACTAGCCAACTCTAAGTGGTCAAGGTGTACAAGAAATCATACTTTCAAGGGCCTTTCTGCGCTTCAGTACACTGTGAAACCATCATTGTGTAAAATGACTTATAAATTAGGATCACACAGGCTCAAACTTGACACTTTTTTTTTGAGAGTGTTTTTTATTTGTGTAGTTTTTCAATACTTTTTTTTAATAGTTCTCTGGCATTTTCTTTATGCCAGAGTTTCTCTTTCATTGGCAAGACTGTATTACAGTGGTTTTGTTAATTGTAGTATTAAAGAAAAAAACCAAACGTTTTTATTTTCTATGTGGGAATATTTGATTTTGTTAACATTTTTCATTGTTCAGTAAAAGTTTTAAATTAGTATATAATGTTTTAACATTCTTCATTATGTGAAAATTCAATTCAACTAATCACAGGAGATTGCCTTGTTAACCATATTCCATAGATCATGCATCATTTATGAGCTGAAAAGTGGAAATAAAATCAATGGTCAGACCATCTATATGCTTTATTAAATTCTCCCTTTCCCACTTCACTTCTTCACTAGTTAATCACCCCTCTAAATCTTCCTCCTAGATGTTCAAGTTTTTTAAGTATACTTTTAGCTCAAGGAAGAGGTTTTGTTTTCTAGGATTGGAATATTGTCCATTGGAAGAATGACAGCCCTTGCCAGCTACTCATCTTTGGCTTGTGTTGCAGTGTGATGTCATAGTTTGTCTCAGGTATCCCGGTCCTTTCCCAGGTGCCAATCACCTCTCCTTTCCCCCCACCCTGACCCCTGCTGAGTGCTGTCTGTCAATCCTGGCGTTCCAGAAGGGCGTCAAATGATTGGCAGAGTACAAAAGATGCTCTGCATCCCTGGGGGCCATTGGCCCATCCAGGTGTCCCTTTCACCTGGGACCTGCCCGCCCTGCACCTGGTTGGTGGGATCCCTACCCTTTCTCTCCTCCTCTCCCTGGGGTTAAAAGAGCCAGCAACCACTCTGTTTGGGAATCTCTGTTAGAGCTGTTATGGGATTCAGAGGAATGTGGGCCAGATTAAAGCTCTGGATCAAAACCCGACTCCTTTTCCTTCACCTTGCTTTAAAGCTTCTCCAACAGAGGTAAACCGGAGCTTTGCGTGTCTGGACTTGTCTCTAGCGCCCAGCTGCAGCATCCAGCTTAGCCAAAGGTGTCTCTGAGGTGAAAACACTGCAGTTGCTGCCTTTTGGTCAAGCAGCAGAGGCCAGTCAAGCCCAGACATGTCCCATCCAGCTATATTGGTAATTCTTCCAATAGGAATGTCAATCTTGCTAGAATTTGATGGATTGTGCATGAGGTCACGTGGATTCTCTTTTAATTTTTTTTCCCCCAAATGGTTTTTCTGATAGAACCACTTCTTAAAAGCAACCTCTCTCATTTTCTTGTTTCTTAAATTCCTGTCAGAGGTGATAACTTGATGCATCCTTGTGAATACTGCTAATGGTGGAAAAGGGAACTTGAAAAGCTTGACATGCTTTTGAGAATGGTTGTGAGCAGATAATTCTTCTGTCATGATTTCTAAACAGGAGAATGGTGTAAATGCTTCCCAGAGTGATGCTGTCAGTCATCACACTAATACTGTTTATTGTGACCTGGCATTTAATCAAGATTTGTGTATAAATGTTCTATAAAATTATTCCAGAACTGCAAAAGGATAATTATTTTTCATCCCTGAGTACCCTTCTCTCCTCCTCTTCAGTGATCCATTTGTGATTTTCCTAAACTTAGATTGGGCCATCATAAGACCTCAAATGTTGCTTAACTGTGAAGAGGAAATCTTTTCAGATCTCTTAATTGCAAATTCTTGCAATTTGGAGTAGGAGAACCTTTTTCAGTGCCCAGTTGCTGTTTTCGATGTTGAAGGATAACAATGAACTGTTTTAGCAGTTGTGCCACAGTTCTCTTTAGTTTTACCCCAATATAAAATTAAAAATGCAAAAATAGGATGTGTCAAGTATTTTAATTAGACTTGGCAAGACAAGCCACTTGTACAACTACTTGCATGTAAACATGGAGGTTTTTCTGGAGAGAAACCTCACAGGAATGAGGCAGGTGGAAGATCCCTCAGGATCTTGAGTGGAAAGATGAAGTAGTGGTGCAATTTTGCATGGTTACTCCTCAGAGTTCAGAGCTTTAACCTCTGAAAGGATAGTGCACTACAGAGCTATAGCATGTGTGCTGAGTATGCTGTGTATATATGATTGCCTTCAGGACCACACAGGGTTTCACAGCTGGCAGCTGTTGCATCTTCAGCAGGACTGTAGCCAGTTAGAGCCCATATCTGGTTATTTTAACTTGGCTACAGAGTAGTTAAGATATGAAGCAAAACATCTTGCCTTGTTCAGTGTGGTGGAAAGAAGCCACTGGTGTTTAATTTTTCTTTTGCAAATCTGTGAGTTTTGTGATAAACCAAGAAGCCTTAAACCACACTATCTGTTAAATTCTATTTTTATGCACTTGTGTACAGGTGTCAAAGTACATCTCATTATCACAAGGGTAGAAAGAGGAATGCATTAAATTGAATGCTTTTGAACACTTGTGTACTAAGTCTAGTGATGACCAGTTTTTGTCTTTTTCCTAAGTATATTTGAAAATTTCAAATAAAGCATTTCTGTTACTTTGTATCTTCACTTTTAAAGAGATGTTTTCAAGTTCTCCAGTCCTCCTACACAAGGCATCGTTTCCTTCTTGCTACAGAGAAGGTGCAGCAAAGCTGATGGACAGGCTTAAAGTTCACAGATAGTTTTTACTGAGTTTTCGCACGCTGACTTCCTGCATGCTCTCACTATACTTCTTATGGTAAATTTGGCACTTAAAGATGGTGACTTAAACATTTAAATTTACTGTCATCTTCCTAGTTCATCATCTTGTTATTCAGTAATACATAATGCTTATTTTATTGGTTGTATTCATAGAGGGTCAGAAGTGTGGCAACATCTTTGTTTTAAGGGAATATCTACAGGGCAAAATTAGGAATGAAAGGCCTTTTAGAACAGATTGTGTATTAAATTTTATGATGCTAGAATGAAGCCAAGTCATTCAAAATGGGGAAATTCCAAATAGTCCCCGTTGTAATTTTGAAAATAGATTAGAAAATGAATGTTAGAAATCAAGATGATACTGTATGACACCTACACCAGGAGAAGAAACTGCTGGTACACAGATGTGGATTGGGACTGTTTCATCAGTTGGATGACAACCTTTAAAGAGGGTTAGAAATATATGTAAAGTCTCTCTTTTTGGTGCAGCTGTGGGGGACAAATAATGACAACTGTGGTCTGAGGTTTTCAGTGACAACTGTGTTTTCAGATTTGTTTTGTTTTGGGTTTTGTTTTGGTTTTGTTTGTTTGTTTGTTTGTTTGTTGTGGTTTTTTGTTTTGTTTTGTTTTTGTTCAGGTACCCAAACCGGAGCTTCCTCCCTGACAGCTTCTGTTGATTCCATGGTACCAAAAACTCCTCTTACCTGTGGCTGCTGCTGTCTCCTCCCTGTCCCCACCTTGCATCCTCTGCATTGCTCTGGCTCCACTGGCTGGTGGGCCATGCCCATCCTTCACCCACCAAAGGGCAACTGGGATGGGAACCTGGGCTGAGAACTGGGCTGCAGCCCAACAGGCGTACAGTGAGCACTGGCAGTGGGTGGGGCAGGGAAGGGGCAGCTGCTCCTGAGAGGCAAGATGGTGCTGCCACCATGGATCTGCAGGTTAGACTGTACAGTCTCATTTATGAACTGGAAAAGGAAGGGGGAAGTGTTGAGTGTAGTGTTAATTTAGCATGTGAATTATTGGTATGATTTGACAACTTTTTTGCCTCTTAGTTGACGTATGTGAGGCTTGTGAAATTTCATGGGGTCCTAGAGTTTAAAGAAGTTCCAGGAGGTTTGAAGCCCATTCTGACCATGACCATTGCTTATTGTCATAGTGTTTTGCATGACTGTGTGTTATTTTTCATTTATTCATCATCTGTTTCTGTTGTGTAGCACTTAAACACTGTTGTGCTTCAGTGCTTTATTTTTAAGAGCATGTTGGTGCAGACTGTAAAGTAAATGCTGTGTCTTGGGAAGCGGGTGAGCTGCATGTGCCAGCCAAACAAATACACAGAGAGCATGAGCTGTCCCTGTGAGTCAGCCTAGCCAGCAGATCAGAGGGGCTTCTGCATTATGTATCACTGAGCACATTGTCCTCTCACAGACTCCTCATGTAAATCACTTTTCACCCTGCCTAGCCTGTCCTTGTAGGCTCCTTTTGCCAGCATACTATTTAAGCAAGTCATAGCTGTCCCTGGGGACTTACTCACATAGTTTCCATGGCATCAGTAAGTGAAAGCCTTGCAGCAGAGTCTTACACAGCTGATGTCTCTTCTGTTCTTTTAGTAGTAGTCAGTTTAGTTAGTGCAGCACAGGAAACACATATCTTACCTGCTCTGACAACTTAATAATTTTAGATCATTATTTTAAAATGGTATCATATTTTGGATGCTAAATTGAGGATTCTTAAGTGTTACTCTTTTGTGTAAAATTCAGTGGCTGAAAGCTAAGGCTGGAGTTCCAGAGAGAACGATTGTAAAGCTGCATGTACAGATGAAAATAATAAAGTGCTGATTTTCACTAGCCCAGCACATGGCCTGTATTGTAAATGAAAACAGTAAAATTTTGTTGTAATGGCATATTAAATTTTGTACTTTTGCTGTAAGAACAAGAATCAGCCTCTGTCTCCTGTCACCCTCTCCTGTCATCCCACGAACCTGCCAGCATTTTAAAAAGCAAAATGCTTACTGTGCTTTTGTCCTGTTCCTGTCTTTGTTAAACCTCATCCCATAATTTCATTAACTAAGGGTGCTCCACAGCAGGCAAGTCAATCCAAGCTGAGGGAGTCATAATCCTACCTGCCCTCCACTTCTTGCCCTGCCATTGGCAGTGGCACCAAGAGCTGCCTCAGAGAGCTGGGTTGACACAACCCAGCACTCTGTGGTGGCAGTGGGTTGGGGGACGCCCTGCAGCCAGCTTGTTCCTCGAGCCAGTGCACCACTCTTGTGTGACTGCGTTTCTCAGGGTTGGTATGGTTTCTACCTCTCTGGTTGGCATTGAAGATGGTTTAAAATGCAAACATGGGTTGGCAGTGCTGATGAAAGAAGCAGTTGCTGGTGTTCCCCTACTGTTTTATCCCTCTGTCAAGGAAGGCACTGCTGCATATGCATACTCAAATAAATTTGGGGATTGTTCTAGGTTAAAACCAACAGCTGTTTATATGCCAAGTCACTGTTCTGGTTGGCCATGTGGTTTCATAAATTTTTGCCTCCAGTACCAGGAAGGGTGTGAGAACATGTGGCCAAAAGTGAGAGCAGACAAGGGTTGCTTTTGTCTGTGGCTAATTTAATGTGCCTTCAAGTGTTTATTGAGCTGTGGCCTTGCTTGTGGCAGTGTGGGATATTTTATGTTCTGAAACGTCTGTATGCCCAAACTAGTGTGTTACTGAGGCAAGTAAATGGCATTAAGATCAAAGTGGACTGTGTGCTTGCTAGCTTGTTAAGAAAATTAATTCTGACAGTGGAACAGATTCCTTCCTGAAGAACATCACTCTGTGGAATTTGATGGAAACAGCAATGAGTTTGGAGGACACAAATAAGGGCATTTGAAAATACTTGAAAAAGCTATTTAGAATTTGATGTCTCGGTGATTTAATTCCTCACTGTTTCTTATTCATGGAATTCTTTCTTTTTTGGTGTAAACTTTATTGCCCATACTAAGAAAAGCAAAAAGCAGAGGCGGTATCTTTTAGTGGTATGCTGAGAAAAAGTAAGGAAATGCAAAGCACAGGAGCTGAACAGAAGAGGAGAAATTTTAGTCATGCATTGAATCAGAAAGAGTTGTGTATTTGAAGTTAAAATGAATGTTTTTAAATACCCTTTTTTGCTTACATGACTCTTATAGATTTGGTTCTACCTTTGTTTAGTTAAAAAAGTTTCAATTACATCCAATATTTAGTCACAAACATACAGAAAATAATAGCTTATATATGTAAAATCTTCTCAGGAAACCCACTGGTTAAATTGAGTCTGTTCAAAAGGCAGTACCACATGTTAAAATTGAGATTGGTGTTTTGATATGCATCAGCTATGCTTTATAGGTTATAATATTGAACTGTCTAATGTCTTTATCATTCACTCTTCTCTGAGTAAGGAAAGGGAAAGTATTCACTGGTCTAAAAAATTATTTTAAACATGTTCTGATACTGAGAACAAGTTTAGCGGTCACTAATAGCAACTGTTCTCCAGGGAGAAAAGCTCTGATTGACTTCCACAACTACAAAGTACTGTTAATTTTTTTTTTTGTGGGTATTAATAACTTAGCACCCACTCCTGCATTTTCAGTATTCTTTCATTTTATTAAATTCCACATTTTCTTCAAGTATCAAAATCCTTAGGATTTGGTATGTTTGTGTTGGTCTGAGTCCTGTATTTTGTTGATGTAAAGAACTTGGCTCTAAGAAATTGTTTTCTATCATCAGCATGATTGCATCAGACATCAGTGTGCCGTGGCCCAGGGCTCATATGAACTCTGTCAGGAGGGTACATCCATGCTGCATTTAGAGGTGCCTGCAGAGGAGATGGGTCCTTTTCCTGATGGCAGCAGTCTGCCTTCCTCTGCCTGCTGCTTAAGAGATGCCCATGTTTCTAACAAGTTTTGGTGATGAGCTGAATTTTTCCGCTTTGCTGTGAACTTGGTCCCCAGGATATGTGACATTGGATGCATATCTGCAGCCCCTCCACTTGTCAGGTGTGATGTGTGCACACCAGTGACCTGGTGCTTCTACAAAGGGCTTTATCTATCCTGCAAGTGTGGGAGGCTTGTGGTGTGACAGAGAAGTCTGAAAGAAAGCAGGAAACTTGTTCAGCTGTGTACTGACAACAGAGGTTGTCAGCCCATCCAGGAATAATTGATTAGGGGATTGATGTCTGTCTTCTGTGTGTTCTTAGATATTCTACTCTCACAGGTTAACAGAAGCAAAAGATTCTGTGGCACTTAATGACTTGCAAATGAACACAGTGACTACTGTCCTATATATGCTGCCGTAGTGAAAAGAATTGCACTTTTTCTTGGAGAAATTGCTGAGTATTGCAGATTGCTCCCTTGATGCTGGATGTGTGTATGTGTCTCTGGAATTCATCGATGATATTTAAAGAAGTGTGATAGAAATGATGAAGCACGACGTTACATACAGAGGCTCAAGAACTGCCCTTTTATAGTACCAATACAGCAAGATGTGGGTTCATGGATCTGCAAGTTTCACTGAAAACGTGATTTTTAAAATTTTCCAAATAGCTCATGAGTGATCCTGCTGCCCTTGGCAGACCGTATATGCCATGGTAATCTTCAGATTCTTCAGGCATGAAGTGTCTGGCATTTCTATTATCACTAACCTAAGTGAAATACAATAAAAAGATCTAAAGTGTTAATTCAGAATAAGCTACTTTTTAAAATTGACTTCAGAGCAAGATGCTGCAGTTCGGCACAACTGTTTTTCCTTTCCCTGCCTTTCTAGTATGATTGGACAGCAGGTTCTTTAGTATGCATAGAGGAGTATTTTTCCTTTCATGTTTTTAAGAGAGCCTGCAACAAAAGGTAGGTTTGAGATTGACGTTTCCGTTAAGTTGTGTGAAGGAGATTAAAAAGTTTTTTCTCTAGCCATGGGAAACAAGACATTGTTCCAAACTACAAGAGGTAATGTTGTCATTTTTTAGTGATGTGTCTTTAAAAGAAAAGTCCCAATTTTAAAAACTTAAAATATTTTATTTGCATTTTCTCACCTAAATGTGTTTAGTTGTTTTGGAGTTCTTTTGCTTTTCTCATCAGAAAGCTATTCATCATGCACAGTGCAGGTATTGTTTCATGCTTGAGACAAATTTACAGCTTAAATACATTTTGGGTCAAAGAGGAGACACAGGCTTTCCTTTGTCTTTGATTTCCAGAAGCATAGGCTTAAGATGCAAGAAGGTGGGGAAGAATCAAAGATACAGAATCATGTGCATTATTGGTATTCTTGTTTTTAAGAAATACTATTTGCGTGGTGGCTGCATTGCAATAACAGGCCTATTGAAATGAGAAATAATTAACTTCGGAGCATTATAGTTCATGCAAGGATTTTTATTTTCCTTAAAATGCATTCACAACAGTGTATCTGCTCATACTAGTATGAGTATATGCTTCTATGATTTCATATTCAAAAGGCCACTGTGTCAGTGTTATTTGCAGAGTATTTTCAATCTGTGAATGACTAAGCAATTGCTTATCCCATCACAGGAAAGGAAAAGCACAGAACTGGTTGATGGTTTTGTTTAGGACGCAGCCTAAAACTGACTGCTGCTTCTGTTGATAATTATTTTTATATCTGCAATATAAAGAGCTTTGAAATGCTAACTCCATTTATCACCATGAATATATTTGTTGGTTTTTGTTGTTAATGTAATAAATTCCATGCATTTTGTAGTGTCTGTATTTGCTTGTGAAAGCCATTTTACTAGAAAAGGAGTCTTTTATTGTTAAGTGTTAGCATATTAAGGCTAATTAGAAATCTGACATTTGAATGCATAGTAGCTAATAAACCAAGGCTAAACAGACTGCATAATGAAGCTTTCACTTTTCTTTGGTTTATAACATGCCTTTTGAAAAAAAATAGGATTATAGTGATATATAAAATGTGCAGTTTAGGTTACCTCTTTGTAATGTTGAACAATGGTGTCTTGTGTTAGAAAAACTCTAACTTAGAGTAATTGATCAGCTGTCATCCAAATAGAAATAATATTTGCCATGGGATAGAACAAAGTGTTTTAAAGCAAATTGCATTAATGAAAATATGGCTGAAAAACAGCTTCACAAATACAAATTTTGATTTTACTAAGCAGATATTCCAGTTAACTTTTCCAAGATGTATCATTTTCATTCCAGACTGATAGCAAGATAAATAACTGCAGTTTGTATCTGCATCCATTTATGATTCTGTGTATACTAGCAGTACTTTAGCTTTTGTAACATGCAGATGTCTTTCAATGTTCTCAGATTAAAAGGAGAATAGTTTTTGTTAGCAAAAATTAGTTGTGTTTACAAACAGGTTAATCAGACCTAGTTAACTTAATCACAGGGAGTTGTTTTTTCCAAATCACTTCAGTGCATTTGACTTACTTTTCCACTCAGTCTTACATGTAATACATTTAAGAATTTTGAAATTTAGTTAAATTTCTTAAGTATGTATACAGTTTTCTACCTAAAGCTCAGCTTACCTTTTCATATTCAGTAGAGGAACTACACATGTTATTGTAGAGGAACTACACATATTATTGTGTAATATGAAACACTCTTAACTGTCAAAACAAATTTCTGTCAATAGGAATCATGGTGATCATTGTAAACGTTACTCTAAGAGCATTCACATTTCTAAACCAGCACAGAAATTCTTGTACTTTTTGTGCTACATACTGGGTGAAATGCATGTCTAGCTGTTGAGTAATCAAATTTATCAGTTTGCTCTTTATAATTTAGTATTGACAGTACACAATTTATGGTATTGTTTTCCATTTGTTAAACAAATTAGTTTTAGTACCGTTATTGCTGTTTAAAATTAATACTCAAATATTAGGTAGAAGGGTTCAGGTTGGAGTCATAGGAAAATTCGAAAAATTTAGCATGTTCTCCAAATAGGAGTGAATTGCGGGATTAAAATAGTGGTACAGTAGAAAATAATGTATTTGCAGTTTGGTAGTGGTCAGAGTTTTATTTATTATGCTGTATTTTATTTGCTGTCCAAAGGCTTTCTACTTCTTTTTCATTGTGTTGTGAGTACAGTAACTCAGGAAAACCAATGTGCTCTTGTTTTATTGTCAGGTTTCTCTGTCCTTTTCAGCACCTGTTTCCTTCTGTACTGTTGAGGAAGTACAAAATAGCAGGGACACTTCCTGTACTTTCCATGCAGTTTTGTAAGTCATTATGGATCACTTTCCATCTCATTGAGGAAGTTGTAGCAGGACTCTTGTTGCCTGTGATGATAAGCTAAGCAAAAGACAATGGTAGTTGAGTGGTATTTGTCACCATTGCTGTGTCATTTGCATGTGAGTTACCTTGGAGTTTTCTCACAATGTGGTTTGTATAGTGTGATATGAGGCTTTGAAGATGAACGTGGGAGCTGAATTCTGTCTGTTCTTTCCTAGGTGATGGGTGTGGACACACTGTGCTGGGCCCTGAGAGTGGGACCCTGGCCTCCATAAACTACCCTGAGACCTCTCCCAACAGCACTGTGTGTGAGTGGGAAATCCGTGTGAAGCCTGGGCAGCGAGTTCAGCTCAAGTTTGGTGATTTTGATATTGATGACTCCGATTCCTGTCATTCCAGTTACCTGAGAGTTCATAATGGCATTGGCCCCAACAGGACAGAAATAGGTAGGGGCTTTAATTTTCATTATTTGAGAAATGTTGTCATGTATAGAACTCAGGTATACTGTTGGTACTTTTGTTACTTTTTAACAGCAGCTGCATCATAAATGCAACACAGATCCTGTCATAATCTTAGATTCTTGAGATTCTCAAAGGAAGCTCCACTGCAATGTGTTTTTTTTTTTCCTCTGACATTTCCTAGTAGCTTGCAAAGTTCTTGTAAGCAGTGAAGAGGGATCTGTAAAACTAGAAGCATTTTCATTTAAAAAAAAAAAGGTCTATCTATCTATCTATCTATCTATCTATCTATCTATCTATCTATCTTTTATCTTACCTGAAATGCCTTTCTTTTTATATGGATTTATTCTGGTTTGAACTGTTCATCTTGGTGGTGTTAAAGGATGAAAAGCTTCAAAAGGCATATAGTCCAAATATCCTCCATCCTTTGATAATGTTTTAAATTTTCCTTCTCTTCAGGATAATTTCACCACTAGAATCAGTGTTTTTTTTCCAAATAGCAGTGTGATGTTCTCATCTACATCAAGTTGTATGTAGGGTGTATAGACTAACGCTTATTTTGCATAAAACTCAAAATGAATTGTCATTCTTCTTTTTCTAAAATTAGCTATTATGCAGCTGAACTTTATTTTCTTTTCTAAAGCTTTAATTTGGAGAGGGAGAAAAAAATTTACTTCACTGAGACTGTTTCTGTGCAATTCAAATGCTTGTTATAAATAAGAAGCTTGACTAGGCCAATATTCAAGCAACAATCAATTTATTAATTAAAGTATGAGCGCTGGGTACAGTAGGGGAAGTTTTCCCTCTAACTGAACACTGATAGTTGGGGCTTATAGGTACTCATAAGCTTTCTCAGCAGTTTCTATTCCCAATTTTTACTCATCCGCAGTTTCTATTCCAAATTTTTACATCACAGTTCTATACACTATTGTGATTTAGTTTTTCTCAGGATGTATCCCAGAAAAGGAGTATCCCAGGTGGTGGTGG
>JAYDZK010000134.1:65506-104206 GCA_034509185.1 Euphonia xanthogaster
GCAATATTCTAAAATTATATTTCAAAAGGTTATTATTGTAAAACTCTTTAAGGCTTAACTACAAGCAGAAAGTTCCTGTCAAAAAAACAACATTTTTAAAGCTTTAATTCAAATGCTCCTAAATCAACTTAAGACTTATAAAGGTTAATTGCAAACAAAGCACATGTTCAAAGGCCTTCTTCCATGCTTTGCTTTTCTCAGTTATTATTAGAATTCGTCTTTATAATTGTCCCATGGTCAGATTCCACACATACTACAATCACAAATACACACGTTGCCTGTATGTACATGACACGAAACACAGCTTTGTATTTCACATGCTGATCCCACTAAATTGAGTCTTTTTCTAAAGAGGCTAGTGGAGTGTTAGGTTTATTAACCCTCTTTTCCAACTGTTACCTAGGTAAGTTGTGTGAAAATAAGTATGTGCTTGGAGCTGTTGAGCCAGACTTGGTCTAAAATAGGAAACACTGAATACCTTAAATGGCAAGGAATGTCAAGTTCTGATAAGTCTATTACTCACTTTTACAAGGGACTTCATGGGTTCAAGTAAATTCCTGCTTCATTTGTTTCCCTTGCTTTTCAGCTGTGGCCTGCGGGTGTAGCAGCACAGTGTGTTGGGGAAATGTGTGTGTTGTTCTGCTCTTAATAAATTAAATCACAGTGATGTTAACAGTGGCAAATACAGATGAGGCAGGGTTTGGGGTTTTTAATGTTTGAAGCAATAGACACTGGAGAGATTAAACAGTGTCTTGAATTTTCTTGGGAAAATTCTGGACTTATCCTAAGTTTTTCCATTCAAGACTACTGACATGGTCTACCATTAAAATTCTTGTTTTACATAAAATCTGAAATTTGGCCATACCTTTTTTAACCCAAAGTGATTTAAAAGTTGTCTGGTTAGATTAAAAAATAAATTGTTAGTGGGTTCATTGATAAACAGAGAGGGTTTCTAATGAAGCTTTTAAGGGCTAGTGCTTATTCCAAGCCTGTTGAGTATTTATGAAGAAATCAAAAGAAGATTCAAATGCTCAGTATTAGGTTTGTCTCTAGTGTGAGATCTAGAGGAGTTTATAAGATTTCAGTACAGTCAAATCACTGTGCATCTGCAGTCAGATGTACTTATTTAAGACATGAGAGTTCCCTCTCCTGCTGTATTGTAGCTGTACAAAAGCACTCGGGATCCTTCAATGCATAAGTACAGACAAAATAGCAATATTACGTCTTCTGCACACACTTTCTGACAGAGGTGTTGCTGCCATCCTGCTTTGTCCATTCCTAGTGCTTGCTTTTTAAAAGATTGTCAAAAATCAGGCAAGAGGCCAGGGAAGAGTTAGAAAAATGATTTATATTCTCAAAAGTATGCCTTGCTATTAATCATGAAGTGCATCACTCTTGTGATGCAGTTTGTCAAAGGCCATATGTCCGTGGGGCAAGCAGCACTGGCAAGTTTATCCAAGCTGGATTTAAATAGCTTGCACTGTGTATTTGCCTGAAGAAGGGGATAAATGGTGTTTTAAGAGAGTCTCATGATGGTCACTCATGTAACAAGATCCAGTGGCTGAAAACAAAACTTCAAAAAAAACTTTTCTGTTTTTTTATTAGAAGATACCTTTGCTTTGTTAAAAAAAAAATCTTAATAAGAAACATCTAGAAAGCTCTGAATAATAACAGGAATTTTTATTTTAACTTTTAAATTTTTTAAAATTATTTTTATAGTGTTTGGGAGTGCAGCTCACTTTTTAAAGGAAATTGGCGTACATATTATATTTATTTTGTATTATATTTGTTAAGAACGATTCCTGCCGGACTGTGTTACTCCACTTCCTCTACATTAGTATGTTAATTTGCCTGTATTTTAGAAAGGAGTCTTGCCTCTTTTTCTGCTATTTCTGCTATATGATAACATACTCATTATGAGGAAAGCAAGTGGAATGATGAGCTGAAACAAAGGCAGTGTCATTTACTGCTGGTGATTATCCACTTTGCTTATCCGCTGCAGAATCTTAAATAGGGTTATAGATGGCTTCTACAATATTGAATGATCATGGTAGCCTGTAGAACAAAAGATTATTTTTTCTAAACAAGTTACTTAACTGGTCAGTATCTTTACTAAAGCTTCTAGTTAGTAGGACTGGAGAATTCCATATTGACTGGGGCCTGTTTAACAGCCATCCATCCATTAATGTGGTATCAATTCTAGAACTTCATAGGGCAAATACTGTCGATATCTGTGGACTCCAGCAGTTGAAATTGTGTTATTTTTGTTCATTTTCTATGGCAAGAGAGGCACCCAGGTAGAGAACCTTTGTTATGTATTGTCTCAGGCGGACCCCCGACCAAGGAGTAACGTGCATTGACTCTGTGATTGCAGAAGGCTGAACAAATGCTTTATTAAGCTATACTATATTATACTACATACTAAACTAATACTATACTATACTATACTATACTATACTATACTATACTATACTATACTAAAGAAAAACCCATGACCCTTACAGATGGTCACGACACAGCTTTGACCTAACTGGTCAATCAATCCAAAACACCATCACCAGTGTCCAATTAACAAATCCCTTTTGGTAAACAATCTCCATAACACATTCCCCATGTGCCATACAACTGATGCAGCAAGTGAAGATAATTGTTTTTCTTCTTTGTCTGAGCTTTCTCACAGACTTTCAGCTTCCCAGGAAAATCCTGGGAGAGAGAATTATGTCTCTCTCTGTTCAAATAGAAAATGAACTAACTGTTAATTTATCTTAATGGTGCTTACCTGTGATATGTTATATGTATGATACTGCTGAAATGCAGTGAGCTGTGCTTGCTGCTGTCCAGAATTAGGGAAAGTATGTGACAGAAACCATGGAAGAGTCTATGAGGAGGAAGTGCTTCAGCAGCTTTGGGAAAAGGAGGGCTTTTTTCTCATTTGCTTCTGTAGATGCTTCTCATTGTCCTAACTTGATCCTTTTCCTTGTGAGATTCCTCATGTTCTTTGAAGCTCTGAGTTTGGAGGTTATGCATGGCTAGAGATGAATGGGATAAGGTCACGTTTATCTGCAGGTATTGGGGTATGCAAGACCTTTGACAGTGACAAAACAAATGTGGAAATCAGTCTGCCATTTGCTTTAAATGACCACTAAGCATTATTTAGTGTCATTCTCATGTATTTGCTTTTGAGTATACACCAGAACTAATGTGAGCCTATACTGCAGATGAAATAAGAGGCTGGAAATTGAATAAGATGCTTATTACATGTTTTGGTTTGGGTCAATATTTGTTCTCCTCATTCTCTCCACAGGAAAATACTGTGGGTTTGGCTTTCAAATGGATGGTTTAATTACTTCAGAAAGTAATGAAGTCACAGTACAGTTCATGAGTGGAATTCACACTTCTGGACGTGGATTTCTTGCAGCTTATTCAACCACTGGCAAATCAGGTATTTATAATTATTTGGTGATTTTTCTCTTCTGGCAGAATTAGAGCTGTCTAGTAGAAACAGAACTAGTTCATTTACTCTCACATTCTTACAAATTAACTTCTAAAAATGTAGTACACTCTTCATGATACTTCTGCATAGGAAATTCCACTGCCTACCTAAAAGTTGCTGTAGTTCTAAAGGAATGGTATCAAAGCTTACCTTGAATAGCAGAGGAAAAATGTCAGTCGTCTGTTACAAATGAAAGGACTGCTTCAGATTCAGGACAAAATGCATTTTTTTAGGTAGTAGTCAAGGTGGCAGGTAGCTAACAAGTTTTCTTATCAAACTGTATATATTTTACACAGACTAACCTTGTGGAAATTTTTATTTCAGTAGCAGCACCCTGTACTCCTTTAACTTTAATGTCATAATCTGCGGACTAGTTTTTTGTCCTTTTCTTGGGTTTTTTCCCCCTAGTCTTGGTTCTTTTAAGCCTCTGAAAGAGGTTGCTGTATTTGTTTTGCATCTCCTCCCACTCAGTGTAAAGGTGAGTGATAACACGGGGTCTGCAAGGAAATGAAGGAGCAGCAGCAACTGCCTCAGAAGGCAAAAAACCCTATCTGGAAGTTATTCTAAAAAGAGTAGATAAAGAGTCTCAGTTTTTAATTTTGTAGGGTATTTTCTCTCGGTATTTTGGACTGTAGGTTTTGATACACAGCAGACACAAACAAGAAATTTGTGGTATCAGTAATGGATGCCAATAACACAGCATTCTAACATATGTTCTCTGTGGTGCTTGTGTTCAGCGCTGCAGAACGATTAAATGGTGAAAACACAGGCCTCTTTATCTTATTAATATAATTTTGTGAAAAGATCATATGTTTCTGTTTCTGATTTATCTCTGAAATATAGATATTAATTAAAATTAGGCTGCACAGAAAATGAATTTTTGTGGTATTATCTAATGTCATATTCTCAGTAGATTTCCCAGTTACTCAGACAATTAGCAAGGTTCTACTGTGATACAAAATCTGTTGCAAGAAAATTTAGTAGGAATGTGGTTTTTTCATTCTGAGACTTTTTGTTAAGCCTCAGAGGCTCAAATGTATGTATTTGTGCACTTTAAAAAGCATATTCAACCTTTTGTCTTTTTCATCCTTTTGACTTACATTTTTTCTTTCCAGACTTAATTACCTGTTTGGACAGTGCAAGTCACTTTTCCGAACCAGAATTCAAGTAAGACTGATTTTTACCTGTTTTCATCCCAGTCTCTTTAATTAAGTAATTTTAGTGTTTCTACTTTGCTTTGTTACATATTCTGATGCAGCTTGAAAATTGGCCATCCAGAGTACTTGAGACACAAAATAATTAGGGTTAGAGCTGAAGAATTTTGACATTTGCATTCCTCCTTCCTCCTCCTGTCTCTCCCATTTGTGTTATTTACATGCAGTATACAGTAGAACCTTGATTTGCACTAACACAGAGGAGCTAATATCTCATTTTCATAGAATATTGCTTTTATAAATATATTTTAGCAGGTATACAACTTAATTACTGAAATTTGTATTACAATTACCTAAGGAGCACTAAATGATGACATGTGTTAGAAATTGCAGACCCATTTCACAGTTTGGTTCTCATTAATGAGGTTCTGTGGAGACACAGAATGCTCTACATTCTGGAGGGGAAAATGTGTCATTTTCCTGTTGTCTCCTTCCCCATTTCCATCTAAAACAAGGCCAATGTTTAAAGCTGCAGACTACTGTGAAGTGTCAAAGCTTAATTTTTGGAGAACTTAAGCCATGGCAACCTGGAACATTTCAAAGTGCAACCTTTGCATTTCTCCTTCATTTTCCCAGGTTCCAAAATAGGGCTCTAGTTGTAGGTTCTGGCATTAGTCAATGTGTGAAAAAGTCTCTGAATCCCCCTGCTTTCATGGAACCTACAGCATTGCTTCAGCTGTTGCTGAGTTGTGGTGAAAATGTTGATGCATTTGCTCCACTTTACTTTTAGCTCTTGAAGACGTAATAATTTTCATGTGTGCAGTATGAAATGGTCGTAGAACATAAACACAGGCTTGCTCCAGAGGTGCTGATGTCTTGCCTCTTGCTTTTTATGAGCTAGTGGCAATTTGGCTAGTTTTTATGATCTAAGCATTGCCAAAAGCTGTTACAAAGTAGCATTACTTTTCAGATGCTTTATTTAAGGGTGCAAAACAAATAGATATGAAAGTCTCTAGTTCATAAAATAAAATTCATTAATAATTTTAGTTATATGACTCTGAATTTACAGGAGCCACATAGTATTCATAATATAAGATGCTGGCTTTCTTAGTTCATCATATTGAGACAGGAACTGTACTTTCAGCTGGTACTTATTTTAAAACATTTTCAAATGTCTGTCTTCCTGTTGTGTACTTGTGAGTATTTTTGGTCTGATTTGATAGATCTCCAGTTAGGAGATATCATTACATAGTGATACATGAATAGCAGAGTCATGTAAATCAAAACCATAACTTTTTTATAACAGCAAGAGAATTGTAGGTCCATGCGTATCCTGACTTGATATTTTGTTCTCTTTCAGTAAGTATTGTCCAGCTGGATGTGTGATTCCTTTTGCGGATATTTCAGGCACTATTCCTCATGGATACAGAGATGTAAGTGAAAATACGGGCTCAAGTGAATTTTCATAAAACACGTGGTGGATAATGCAAGTCGGTTGTAGTTGTTTGCATTAGTTGTGCTTCCTGTATGCTGGGATTTGTACCTCCTAAAAGTGAATGACATGCTACTCGTTTTTTAGCACTGATGCTAAATGACAGGTGCTTCAGATGTTGCCATCTCCAAGAAGCGGAGTAGTGTAGTGGAGTCTCAAATACTTGTCTAAGTCCTGCAGAGACGGATGGATCAATTCAAAAGATTGTTTTTTTTTTACTTCCTCTTTTCTTTTAGTTGGTTTTCTCAGGCTGGGAAATTGAGATTTATAAGGAAAGAACCAGTTATTTTAATGATGTTGCCTTATTTTTGACAATGTAGTGCCTCTTTCAGCAGTGTCTTAGTGATGATCTTAAATTTGTTACACTTTAGAGATGAAATACTGTTTGTGCTCAGCAGCTATAAAACAATTTGCAAAACAAATTTAATACTGTAAGAGTAGTTCTATAAATTGGTAATGAACATCTTTAATAATGTATTGTTTACTTAAAACACTGCAAACCCCTATACAGTATTTTTCTAATGTAAGCCTTTGCAGGTCAATTAATGAACTTGCCATAGCAGGGGAGGATGTTTGCTTTGTTTATTTTAGGTTATTATAATTTTGCTAGCAGGCTACTAAAAATTACATTAATTCCTTGGTTTTTATTTTAAAATACTCTTTTAATAAGCCCTTAGATGTAGCACAGAGGTAAGACAATGTAAAAATGTTAGTAACCAAAGATTTTAGTATTAAGTACAAACTTAAAATGTGCCTGTTTCTTTTGTTCCCCAAATATTTGCAAATCCCAGGCTGCTTGCTTAAACAATCACCCCCATGTAAAAATGTCGCCACAGTGTAACTGTGTTCCATGTTCTGGTCCCCAGTGAGTCCTCACTAAGTGGTGTGAGGTAATTTTTGTAGCTAGTAACAATATTGAATTGATTCTCTGCCTCACAAATTTGCAGCATCTGGAGGAGTTCTGCTTGTTGGGAGTTTTTTTGCAAAATCTGGAATAATTGTTTTCTGTGGAGGAAAACGAAACCTTTTCCTGAGGAAACTTAAGGAAATAAATGCCCTGTGACTTTCTTTTTGTATACTTTATCAACAAAAAAAGGCTGTGAATTTCCCAGAAGTCAGGCTGTGTGGAAAAAAATGAAGTTATCCAGCACTTTAGACCAAGTTTCAGGTTGAGGTTTCTTATGCATCTCTTTCAAATCTATGGGAACTGTTTGCTGCTTTAAAAAGTACCCAAAATCTTGATTCTTTTCGGTGTGACCCTAATGTTCTAAGTCCTTGAGGGCTCAGAGCTCTCACTGCTGACATCTGGTGAGCAGGGAGGAGAGAGCTGCATCTCCTACTAAATCCCATGCTCTTGCTTTAATGGAGAGGGGAGCTGCATTGATGCCAGACCTGTTGGATGTGAGCTTACTCTGGGCAAACCTGACAGACTTGGTGTGATGAGTACTGCTCACTGTGGCACCTGTAACCTGGTAGCCAGGGAAGTTTCACTGTAACATTTGTTAGTAGATTCTGTCTTCCAAGGAGAAAAGGCAAGAACATGATCCTCTGTGTCATGGTTTGACGCTGGCGCAATGCCAGTGCCCACATGAAAATATATTCTCCCCAGTGGCTGCTGTGAGATGTGACCAAAAATAGAGCAAAGCAGGCTCCAGCTTAGGAATAAAAGAAAAAAACTTTATTAACTTACAATATATAAAAAGGAACACACACAGAGTTCAGAATGAAGACCTTCCCAAAACATTCCTCCTCCTCCCCTCAGTTTCCACCACAGCACAATGAGATAAAACCTCATATTCTCAATCCAGTTACCACCCCTCAGATAATCAACTCTCAGTTCATCACCACCCCTCAGCCAGGCTGCGTGGCTTCCCCCTCCCCCACCCAGCTACAGGCTGGGGGGGAGGTGAGACTTCTTCACCACCTGAACCAAGAAGAGAAAGTTCCCCTGGGAGTTCTCTGCTTTAACCCCTGTGTTCTCAGAGGCAGTCCATATCTTCAATGGCCACACCAGGTGCCAATATTCACATCTGACCACTGATTGGTTTAGCCACAACCTCCCTGTCAAAAACTCACTTCCCTGTCAACCCACAACACCCTGTAAAAGCATTTTTTATTACTGGTCTCCACTGACTTGTAGAACATAGGTTGTTTAGGATGAGTTGTATGCATGTATTACTGTGACTTTATGTGGATCAGTGCTGGGTGGTTAAATCATGTTTAGCCACAAGTTATGGAAAAAAGCACCTTGGCTAAAAGCTACAAAATCTGCAGTGCCTCACCCCTTAATCGTGAGAAAATAAACAAACATACTTTCAATGTTCTTCCTATTAAAAAGTGTTCTATGTATTTACATGTTTTGTTGTCTAATATAATTTATTATAGGCTGAGCCTGGGTGTCTGGCTTTTTCAGAGTGATTCACCTTGGTGTTCGTTTGAGGTCATTTAATTACAACAGTTACATTCTAAATGCAGCTGGGTGAGGACACAGTAGGGCCTTCTTCTTATGTTTTTATAAATTCAATAATAAATAAAGATGAATGGTTTCTAAATAACTGAGATAACAGTTAACTAAGAATAGTATTTTAATGTAATAATAACAAAGACTGTAACTGGACAGTGTAGCATTTACAATATATTGTGTGGTGTTTAATTTATTCACTTAGTAGTATGAAATTTTTCTTTCCCTTTCTTCTTCAAGTCATCATCACTTTGTATGGCCGGTGTTCATGCAGGTGTCGTGTCAGATACTCTGGGTGGTCAAATTAATGTTGTAATCAGCAAGGGCATTCCGTACTATGAAGGCTCCCTGGCTAACAATGTCACCTCAAAAGTGTAAGTGTATTTCCTATAATTTCCTTATCTTTAGCACCTTAGGTCTTGGTAGTATCTCATTGTGGGATTAATTTCAGCTCGTGGAGCTATATGTTCCCTGGACAGGTTCTCTTCTCTAAGTTTTTCATACTTTTGCTGTTGTGTAATTGTTTTACCAAATTGTTTTACCAAATATCTTTAATCTCCAGACAAGAAATTTTCATTTTCCAAATTCTGCAAAGAGTTTTTACCTTCTTGGCTATAAATTCCTACTGGTCTGTGGAAAAACAGTAATTTAATTGTAGCTTTTCAGTTTCAGGAAAAGAGTGTATCTTGTTGTTGTATCTCAAGACCCACAAATGAAAGCAGTCACAGGAGATTGATTTGTGTTACTGTGATTAGCTTAATTTGAAAGGAAAGCTTGTTAATGAAGTCTTGCATTTTGCTGGGTAGATGTTTGTTTGAAAGTATTTAACCCAGTATCTCTGGACTTGATTTCATTGGAGAAGGTGTTTGTACCAAAAGTGCTGCAACTTGCTGGCAGGATGTGTTAATCATTAATTGCTTGTTCAGGCACATGTGCATAGGTTTCACTGGCAAGCAGTCAGACAAGAAAAATAAATTGAAGACAGTTTGTTTCAAATTTTCTCACTGGGTACTGCAAAACATCATCTTTTGTTCTCTGCAGGGGACCCTTGTCTACAAGTCTCTTCACCTTTAAGACGAGTGGTAAGTGTTATCACATGTATTATGTTACTACTTTCATACAAACTTTGTGAATAAAAGTAGGTGTGCAGATATTTGATTTCTTAATTTTTGTTCTCATTTGTGAGACTTTTTTACTGCCTTCTTCAATAATGTATATTTTTGAATTGTTTTACTATCTCAACTTGATGATTAATCGTCACTAATTTATAGGTACAGCAATGTTTTGAGTAAGCCTTGCTTATGTGCAGAAAGAGATTCTTTCAGTCTAATTAAATAAAGTAGCTGTAGTTTTTGAAGTGGAAGCTAGTTTTTCTGTAAGTCATTTTAAATGCCATCTTTGAGTGGATGTTGGAAATAATGTAAAGACAGTGGCCTTTCCTTAGTCTCTTTAACTGTTTTAATAACAATGTAAAAACCATAAAGCCATCACATCTGTTTTTTCATAAAGTTTTAAAAAGAAAGGGAGGGGGAATCATGCACATACTTCTCAAAGTAAATAAATGCTTTTCCTAATACATAAATCAAAGGCACAGTGAATGGGGATATAAAGACAGGAATCTGATGAGCAGGAGTGTTTGGTGATGGAAATGTATAAATAAACAAAAATTAGAAAATATAGTGCACATAATATTAAAATTATTTTTCTCTCAGTCATCAGCAGGGGCTGAGAGAAGGAATTACTGGTCTAGTTTCCTTATGCATAAAGAATATTAAATACAGTGATCCAGGCAGGGTTTGCTGGATGTTTTGTCTTTCACAATGGGATCTGATAGTGTGTGTGAAAGTAATTAAATGGCCTGGAAATTGGAAGAGATAGGAAAAAATGCTGATCTAGACTTTGTGAAATTCAGTGACACGAGAGAAATTATTGAATAAGCTTGAGACAAGATGCAGCTCTAGATTAAAATGTCTGTAGTTGGGTTGCCTAGGAGTTAGGTGAGGGGGAAAAGCCCTGTAGTATGCTCAAATTAGGTTTATCAGACTGCAGTGAAGGTACTAGTATGTTTCCTCCTGTTGCAGTTGGGTTTATGATTTGGTATGAAGTAGATGAGTGTGTTATTAATGCTGGAAGTGTGGTCAGTGCAGAGGAAGATTAGACTACTTATACAGGAAAAACTGCCTGACTTTGAGACTCGATAGAAATTGACTGAAGCATCACAGAGCAAAGAGTGGAATGTCGCAGGTATTTAGAGACTGAGGCATTTCTGCTGCCAAGTGGCAGCGTGTTAGATGGAAAATGACAGACGAGGGAAAGAATTCCCTTAGTGAGGTGATCCTGTGCTGCAGCAGGTGATGTACGTTCAGCAGAGACAGTAAACTACTAATGCCATCTCACAGGACATGGGCAAGACTTTCTCTGGGGTCCAGTCACATGTGGGCTCTGCCACCTGTGCCTTCCTTGAGGGATGAGTGCTCCCCTTGGTCGAGAGAAGGAGTTTGCAGGAGAAGGGAAACTAGGCTGGGTTGTTCAGCCTGCCTGACGGCAAAGATTGCTCTCTGCTGATACTTCTGGGGACTGTGCATGGGAGAGGAAAACCATTGGTATTACAGAATAAGAAATTTAGCCCTGAATTTAGGAAATGTTTTTCAGCTCCCAGCAGAAGGCAACATAGGAAGAAATATTTAATAAGAATGGTAACCAGAAAAATATAACTAATTTCAAGGATGCATTTGAGCTCAAGGCCATGATTATGACATGACTTCCTATGTGCTTTGGTTTTGTTCAATTTAACACTGAGGTTGGTTTGAAAACCCAAGTTATACAGACACAAGAAAGGAACTAATGAACCAGTAGCCTGTTGCCCATTCCTGCAGCAACCAGAGATACTCTTAGACCATGAAGGTTCCCTAGTGCTTCTCATTGAGTACTCTGCATTGTTGTCTTAGATAACATGAGTTCTATCATCATTATAGTGCAGGGATTTCATATCGCCAGAGCTTCATACCTCCTCAGTGTTTCTTGCCAGCAGCTCTTCTGGGCACTGCCTGATCCCTACAACAGTCATCTACCTCCTCTTGTTCTATAGCCCATCAATCTACTCTTTTATACCACTTGTTCTTATTGGCTACAGGTGTGGCCTGTTAAGATCAGGCCTGCTTCTAATCTTCAATAATTGGTTCACCTGCAACTCATTGGGGGATAAGATTATCTTCATTTACCCATACTGTATCCCCCTACACTGTGTGAGTGGTGACTGAGAGAATATTCACATCACCCTTGGAACAAGCACAAATCATGGCATTCTTGTGACTAGTTTGGTTCTAGCATCCCTGTTAGAAAGCAAAAGACAGTGTGTTTTGTTGGTATTGTTGTTATGGAATAAATTTAGATGGCAATTTCATATTTGCATGCAAAGTCTTGAAATCTAAGCAGCATAACTTCAGTTCTCATTTGCAATCCTCGCCTTTTCTGTTGTTCAGGTTGCTATGGGACGCTGGGGATGGAGTCTGGGGTGATTCCCGATTCCCACATCACATCATCATCAATTTTCGAGTGGCCTAACCAAACAGGACAAGTAAACGTTTGGAAACCTGAAAATGCTAGACTAAAAAGGATTGGACCTCCTTGGGCTGCTTTTATCAGTGATGAACATCAGTGGTTGCAGATTGACTTGAATAAAGAAAAGAAAATAACAGGTAAGTGAATCTGATGTGACTTCTCAGCAGCATTCAAAATTTTTGGTTACTGATATCCTTTTTTCCAGTGCTGGGCCTTAGATAAAGCTCAGGTGGCACTTAATTACCATTACACTTAATTTGCTTCCATGTCCTAGCTAATACACTGAGGAGCCTGGAGCTGAAGAGGTGTAGTTTCGTAGTAGAAGACATCTCTTCCATCAGAATTTGTTGAAGTGTTTCCCGTGGTTTTATTGGATCCTTGATTCTTCTCTTTTCCTGCTCATTGTCTCCTTGGAGATGCAGATCAAAATCCAGTCAGCTCAGCCCACTGGTACCTCTGGTGCAGGTGTAGTGACTTGTGTTCCTGGGTTTTCCCTAGTGTCTGTCATGGCCACAGTGAATCCAATATCAGCACTGATGTGTTGGCATTTTGGGTTTAATCTCCAGGGTAGCTGTGCAGCAGTTGTACCTTTAGTGTCAGTGTTAGTGTTTTTTTAATCCTTCAGAGATGATTTGCTGTTGTTAACGGACATGTTTGTCATCTGATGTAAATCAAAATTAAATTGGATTTAGGTTGAGTGCTTCATGGAGTCCAGGGCTTTAAGGCTTTTGTGAAACATGTTCCACTGATCAATTTGCATTTGTCTCTTTCCAAAATGCCTGAGTTGGTCTTCGTAACCTCAGCTGCACACTCTGCTATTAGCAGCGTGGCTTGCTGTCATTAAGCAACTTGGATTTACCAGTGGCCTTTGTTATTACCTCCCTGGAGACTCTTTGGATTTTGCATTACTCCTCTAATTCTTATGCTAACAAGCCTTTCCAAAACAGCTTTGCTGTGTGAGTTGTGCTGCATCACTGCAGTGTCAGCTGTGTAGCAAGCTGCAGTTCTTTCAATAGTGCCTTTAGGTTGGCAGTACAAGAGCAGGGAAAAGCTGTGTCAGCAGCTGGAGACAGGAGTGAGCTGTAGTCAAATGAAGGGGCTGTTTCCATCAAGAAATGGGGTGTGGGGAGAAGGGCTTAGCAAGGTTATACCATGAAAATTAAAACACAAAGTAAGTAAAATGAGTTTACTAAGTTTCGGTCACTGTGGAAGCTTCACACCCTGGCCCTTTGGATAAACTTCTTGAAGTTAACTGGACCAGTTAAGACTCTCCACTATACAACTCTGGATTCAAAAACCAATCTGTTAATTTTTACAAAGTGTTACCAGTTTTTTGTCCTGTGTGCCTCAATTTTCACAGGTATTATAACTACTGGATCAACTTTATCAGAGCACTACTATTATGTCTCAGCCTACAGAATTTTATACAGTGATGATGCACATAAGTGGACAGTGTACAGAGAACCTGGAATGGGTAAAGATAAGGTAAAAATACCACATACTTTCTAGGTATGTTCTAAGGAGATTTCATAATTGTAAATATAAGTCATTTCGTTATGGTGAGGAAACATTAAGTAACTTTAATTTTCAGTGTTATTTGGAATCATAAAGAGCAGATAAGCAGAAGAAAATATGACAATATGCAAATTTGTAAGGATTTGAACAGTTCTAAAATTCATTATGTTATTTTTATTAATATTTGGGGTGGGAATAGTCTATACAAGAAACTTCTGTTGCCACTGGTAGGTTTTCTGGTACTGCATCTCTTCAAGAATAATTCTATTTCTTTTAAAATAGGTTATATGTTTTAAAATTAAGCTTTACTTTCTTATCCTCTTATGGTTACAGAATAAATGTAATGGGTTGTATATTTTTTCATGTTTTCTAATGTTTCTGTCAATTCTAATTTTTAAGCAAATACTGTTAAGTTTCTTATATAAGAGAACAGCCCTTGCAGAGGGAGGGGTATGTTCAGATTGCAAATGTTTTGCTGCACAGAAAAAGTCCCTAATGTTAGCAGCAAGAGAATCTTACTTTCCCCATCTTTACAGCTCTGCAGTATTTAATAGACAGCAAAAATGAAAAAATTCATGTCTGCCCAGTGGTTCAGGTCAGATTTTCTTAACAAAATTACAAGATTCTTAGTAATGTGACTGGAACTAGATTTTCCTTCTTTTTCTTAAAGTCCTCGGATGTCATTTATCTTAGTTCTGTAGGCTGGTGGTATTAAGTACATGTAACTGTAATTACTAGTCTGCTAGTTTTTTTAGAAACAGGTTTTAAAGATGGTCACTTTGGCTGTCCTTGGTCTTCTCTTTAATCTGGGTTAAGAATGGTTCAAGGTAGTATGTATCATCCTGTTGAAGTAATAGGCTGAAGTTTGTTAAATTAAGAGATTTTTGAGCACGGAACATAACTGCAGTAGGAAACTCTTGGAAGAGAGGAGGAGAATTTACTGTCGGGTCTGAGCCCACATGTGAACTAAAGTCACTGTTGGTGTGAAGTATTCAAGAAAAAAGGAAAAAAACCAGCATATTTTGCTAGTTTTGAGTGCCCTCTTCTGGCCATAAAATAAGATCTCAGTTTGGAAGCTGCCTAGATTTAGGCTTCAGTGTTAGCCTGACAATTTTCTTTAAAAGACTTTGCAGTTATTGCCTTGAATTTGAGTGCATTGTCCCTCTTGCATGCTCATGAAATGAAACAAATTGTGGAGTCTGAGATTGCAGGCAACAGACCTTTTTTGTGCTCTGTGTGTCATTAAGGGACAGGAGCTGGCAGCTGTAGTTAAATGACAGAAAAAAATGGTTCGGTTTTTTCTATTTCAAAATAGCAAATTTTCTCTCTGTCTGCCATCACCTCACTTGTTACAGATTTGCTTTTGGATGCATCTGCTTGCAGGCTTCTCCCTTTTAGCATGCCAGACCAGCTGGGAGGTGCTAGTCCCTGTTTTTTTTGAAACATGTTTGGAATTCCTAACATTTTTCAGAAGATTAGAAGGCTTTTCCAAACCTTTCCTGTGGTCTTTTTTGCAAATACCTTTTAGAGATTTGGCAGTACTCAAGAAATTTTTTTCTTAATTTTTCATTAAAAAAAAGAGTAAATGCTTGAACTGGGGGAAAAGGACAAATGAGAGTTGCAGTGTTGGAAAAGCTTTGTTTAACAGCACAAGGGGAAATGGAAAGAGTTTGATAATAAAAAGACTATGAATGTGATTTCTCATTAAAAAGTTAGTGCTGGATTGAGCTCAGAAGCAAATTATTTTTTAATGCAAAATTTAGGGTAACAAAAAATACAGAGCTGCAGATGAGGTTAAGTTACTTCTGTAACACTGGATGTCAAAAGCTTGACTGATAAAAGACTGGAGTAAAGATCTTTACTGTTAATCTTTCTTGAAGGTAAGAGTTGGTGTTGATTCTTTTTGCCCTTGCTGTTACATGCTGAGACTCGGAAACCTGACATGAGATTCAGCTTTCAGAGTTGTGTTCCTGCTCTGTAACATCTGTGTATGTTGCTTGGGCAGCCAGATGTGCCTTCTTTTGGTGCTGGCAGGCACAGCACGAGCAAGGATACAGTACAGGAATTCGGGCTGGGTGCATCCCCTTAGGAAGTCACCTCTCTTATTTTGCTTCTCACTTGCATCCTTACTGAAACAAAAAAATTGTTAGTGAGATCTGTAGCTACAAGCCTGTCATTAAAAAAAAAAAAAAATCAAAAACCAAACCAAAACAAACTAGTAAGGGAAAGCTGGCTGTAAATTGGAATCCAGTCTGCTGTGGGCACATGAACTTCAGCTACTTGGTGTTATTAATTTATTTCCAAAATAACATCATAGGCTTGCCCCTGCATTTACTGTGTCTTCATTTGTTGCTACTGAATATATTTAAGAACAAGAAGCTTAAATTCAGAGCAGGCACTTATTTTGAATGGATAGTTTCCTAGAATAATTATTTCAGGCGTCTAGGGATATTCTAGACTTTTTTTCTTCAAAACCTCAGCAGTGCAATACAGAAATCTCTTCTCTCATGTATCAAGATTGAAAGAGCAGTGATTTGTATTGATCAGAGATGTGGTAAAAGCTCTTGACTGCTCCATGTTATGCAGACACATAATCTGTTGCACAATGCAGTGCTTGTCTTTAAGAATGGAAGGGTACTTTATTCCTCACCAAGTGGTGTGAGTGAGAAGAAAACTCCTTGTAATATTGACTTTTTTCAGGCAAGTGCCATAATTGTGTTTTGCATTGTGTCCACCATGATTTGCAATGTCTGTATCAAAAGTGCTTCAAAAGAAAAAACTCACTTGCTGTCATCCCTGCTGTTGCAGCAGCACCACAGAGTTGCATGTGCAGGGCCAAAGCCCCACTGCTGTGCACGAACATGGAGAGGGCAGCTCACTTCCTACCAAAAGACATGGTGCCAAACCAGTCTTCCTGAAGGTGGTGGAGGGTTGGAGTGCTGGGCCAAGCTGCTGTATTGTTTTAAGCAGCTCGGGAGTGACAAAATCTTGGTTGGCTGTAAATGTCAGTGTGCTTACACTGCATCTCACAGGGACTCCACTCACTGCTTTTAAACTTCAGTCAGACTCATTGTGTGTTGTCACATTTTGATGAGTTCTTTCTGTGCAAGGATGGCAGTGAATGACCAGCTTGAGCTCATCCTTCACACAAAGTCTGCGCCCTTCTCTTGCAGAACATCATGGCTCAGTGTGAGACTGAGGAGAGCTTTCACATTCTGAACCCAAATTCTTCTATTTTGTTGTGGCTCAGCACTTGCAGGCAACAGCCACGTGAAGACAGTGTGGTTACACACTTGAGGGTGCCTCCCAGTGCTTTCTAACAAATACCATCTTCAGACCGGCTGTGCTGAACTGCTGGGCTGTGTGAAGGCACCATTTAATTCCAGCATGCACAGAGTCACAAGTCCTTGCTATCCATGTATATTTGAAGACTAAGTGTAAAATACCAAGAAGGAGTTAGAATAACTCAGTGCCATAAACGTGTCTGGGGAGCATCAGTAGGATATTTCATGGTACCTTTACTATGAACTGTGTAGCTGTGTGCATACATGTGCAAACCTTTCTTTGTTTTATTTAGTTGTAAATGTAATGGGGCCAAGGGAGTGGACAAGTGCAGGCAGCAGTGATGTTCTGGGGTGTATTGAATCCTTCACTGTTTATTCTTCCTCAATAAAACCTCAAAATTGGTAATACTTATTTAATTACTATTGTATTTGTAGAATGTAATGTTTCTCTCTTTTTTTTCCCTTCTTTTCTAGATATTTCAGGGGAATACTGAATTGTACCAGGAAGTTCGCAATAATTTCATTCCACCTATAATTGCACGTTTTTTTAGGATTAACCCCTTAAAATGGCACCAGAAAATCGCAATGAAAGTAGAATTGCTAGGATGTCAGTTTAATATAGGTAAGACAACTAAAAACCTTCAACTGTGCAAGACAAGAGGTGAAACTATTAAGGTTGTACATGAAATTACTAAGATTAAAAGTTATATCATGGGTGTGTTTTCAGTAAGTCTGAAGTACTTCTTGGCTGTGTAATCCTTCTTTAACTGATATTTCTGAGTTTATCCAAAAGTTATTACCCTTAACAAGAAAATACTGAATTTAGGTGTACACAAGGTAATTTACAAAATAAGTGTGTCAAAAGATGCCAATCGTTTGCTTTCCATGTCATTGATTCCTGGTGGATAGTTTCCTCGTTATATAACATGAACAAAAGCTTTATAGCAAACTGTTCCAGCTGTCTTCTCCTGGAAAGGAGATATGGAAAACTAGCCCTCAAAGAACTTACCTTATAAATCCTTTTCTTCGGAAGGTCGTGTTCCTAAAATCACTTTGCCACCACCACCTCAGAACAAGAATTACGAGAAGAATGCTGACTTTGTGGATGACTTCCTTCATTCAGTGAAGACTTCGCTGCAGACAGATAAAACAACTTTCACACCTGAAATAAAAAACACTACAGTGACTCCAAGTGTAACCAAAGGTATCCATCGTTAAACAGTAGAAACGTTTGGAACCCCTTATAGTGCTTTCACATATATTAAATGTGCTTTCTGCATTGAAATTTTCTCAAAGCTTAAAAAATTACAGCAGATTATCAATATTTGATTTCTAATATTTACCAGTTATTAAATACACAAATGATAAAAGATGTGCAGTTGCATGCTGCATGAAGAAACAAAACCAATCTGCCAAGTCACATATATATAAGATAAATGTATATTCAATATGTGTTTTATAGATATATAATAGTTCCATCTTCTAGAGCTTGTTCAAATGGTGTTCAGCTTTTAATCACTGAACAAACTTTGTCTGAAGGAAAAGTTGTAACTTGGACTTCCCTTCTGAATTAATTTGGTGTAGCTGCTTTATTTAATAATTTCTTAGAACAAAACACCTTTGATACAGCAAATCTTCTCTGGAGCAGTTTTTTTGACATGAAATTTGAAAAATGTCACCTGGCATAATCATTTTGTTTACCAAAGAAAATGGTCAGAAAATGGAGCAAAGTCACTGCAGATGTGGGCACTGCTGAAGTGTCCTTTGGATGGCAGGGGACACACAGGATCACACAGGATGGCAGGATCACATACAGACCCAGCACTCACTGATTGGGTTTAACTGTTAAGGTACTGTAGAATTTACTTCTTAAAGGAGGTTTGAACTTATATGGTAACATAAAGGGACTTTCTGCATAAATAATAGAATTCATTATTGTAACAGAAAAACCATATATTAAAACAAACTGATTGATTTTGATGAAAAACCCTACAACACTACCAGCTGTGCATGCATATAAAAGAGCCAGATGTTAATTGATGTTGTGGGAGTATCCAGCAGAGTAGCTTAGCTGGGGGATCTGGTGTGATAGACTCTAAATGTGAAAACTGTGTGCTCTACTCAAGCAATTTTCAAATCAAAAACTGATTTATGAGAAGCTCTTCCTGTCTGACACCACTTAATTTAATGGCTTTCAGATGTGGCATTGGCAGCAGTTCTGGTTCCAGTGCTGGTGATGATCTTCACTACTCTGATTCTTATCTTAGTTTGTGCGTGGCATTGGAGAAACCGGTAAATGAATAGATGGATGAAAGTGCTTTAAATGACTGTGAGCCTGGTGTGTGGGAATGAAATGCTGCATGTATTGCTGTGGGAACTCTGTGGTCTGCGCTTGTGGAAATAATTGCATTCTTTCTGAGAAAAAAATCACTTGACTAGCGAGGACAAAACAGCTTTTCGTAACTGCTTTCATTGGAATTCCTTTGACTGAAAACTGGTTTCTCTGGTAGCAGCAGACTGGTGATGGAATCCGGGTTACTGGTGCTAATACATTAAATTTGAGGACCAGTTACAGCCAAGGTGATAGTTGCTGAGCATTACTTAATGCATCTTTTGATAAGCAGACTAGTTAAAATAACACTTTTTTCCTTTTTTTTTTTTTTCTCACAGCAAGAAAAAAACTGAGGACACATATGATCTACCTTACTGGGATCGTGCAGGTAACAAAATGGTTTTATGAAACCATATGCTCAGTGGTTTTTTGTTCAATGTTTATTTCAGATTGCAGTTACAGTTTCCAGTAGCAGAAGCTTCTCTAATGCTAACTGAGGGAGGCATAGCAAACTGAATTTCTTTTGTGGACCAACTTAATTGTACTGCTTCTTTCTTTAGTTTCTTTTTTTCAGAAATAGTAAATGTCATGCCTCCTGTTAGATCTGGCCCCTTCAGGGGTTTTGTGAACAAAGTAGAAAACCCTTTAATTATTCAACATGAGGAGAAAATTTATAAGGAATGTCTCTATACATTTGATAACCGTCTTTCATCTTAGTGTAGAAGTTGGGTCAAAAATTTTGTTTACATTGCCCTAGTAAGCATGTAAGATTTAGGTTTATCTTCCATCCGACTGTCTTGTGCCTCATAAACTTAAGATCAGACAATTGTACCAGACAGCTCTCTGCAGTGGTCCTGAAACCACCCGTGCCCCAGGTGCAAAGGGCAGCTCCAGCAGTTGCATTGGTACTGCTGTGTGACTGTGCTTTGCTTCTCTGGCCTCTGTTGAAAACTTGTACATCCGTGTGTCTGCTCACTGGCAGTCTTAAGTATGTTTTACGCTTTAGACAAGGAACGTTTTAATCACTTTCATTTGCCACATATCTTTCTGATAGCTCACAGCTCTGATGTCTCAGAGTATTACTCAATATAGTGATAATTGAGTTATTTAGCTGTTTCAACAAAATACAAGCTATGCTGAAAAGTATTTTAGTAGCTTAAAGCGCAGTATATATGCAATCTTGAGTGATTTTTTTTTTTTTGCTTTTTTAAAATTCATATGAAGGATGGTGGAAAGGGATGAAGCAGTTTTTTCCGAGCAAATCAGCAGAACATGAAGAAACTCCTGTATGCTACAGCAGCAGTGAAATCAGTCACCTAAGGCCAAGAGAAGTCCCAACAATGTTGCAAACAGAGTCTGCAGGTACTTTGTGGGCCATGTTTTTTTTATATATATATATATATGTATGTGTGTATATAAATGACATGCCAAAAATGTCAGGAATCTGTCTACATTTAGTTATTTCCTGGTTTTGGAGGGGAACAGAGGAGAAATGAGTCACTCTGTGGGTAAGCATATCTCTTAAAATGCGGGCTTTTTCATGTCTATTCTCTCATTTCATGTGCTATAGATAGACACTTGCCCAAGTAAATGCAGTAACTGAAAGGTTCCTTACTTGTTTTTAAACCTCATAAAGGGTGAAAGAATTCTTTTGGTTATATTTTCGTGCACTGGAAATAATTTCATCACAATATTTTTATGCACAAATTTGAAATATGGCACTTGATTCTCTACCTTCACTGTATGGGTTAAATCAAACTTGGGATCTGGAAAAGGAGAGTTTATGGATAGTTCCACATGCCCTTTCCCTGGTGAGCCAGGCATGGGAGGAGGATGACTGACTGTGCCTTTGGTTCTGTGCTTACCTGCTGATGGCAGAATTGGGCAGATGTGCAGGAATTACAGCTTCACTGCAGGCAGAATTAGATTTCTTGTTTGGCTGCTTGTCTGTTTTTACCCAGCTAGTCAGGCTTTTCCCCTCCAGCTTTTGTAACTCAAATTATCTGTTGAGCTAAAATATTTCAGACAACATGCAGGCTTCCCCTCAAAGGGCAAACATTCCACCCCAAGGACCACTTTTTATCAAGATCCAGGCAGAACAATTTTATTTAAATCTAATGTAAATAGAAGAACATTTTAGCCAGCTTTGTTTTCAGGCAGATTTGCAGCATGGGAAGTTGTAGCTCACTTGGGAAGAACTATAAACCTGAGAAGTGGGGATGTTTTTTTTTTTGGCTACCTCAATGGCTTTACCTATTGGGTGGAAAGGAATCCTTTTCCAAAGCGATCAGCACTGGTGGACAGAGATGGACCACTGGTTTGATGTAGGATAGTGATCTCTGGCAGACTATTGACAGGCAGTATTTAATGTGATGCCACTGTAAAACAACCCAGTAAGTTTATTTATGTTTTGTCTTGTTGGGACTTGCAACACAGAATATGCTCAGCCTCTGGTAGGGGGAATTGTGGGCACGCTTCACCAGAGATCAACCTTCAAACCAGAGGAAGGAAAAGAAGCCAGTTACGCTGACTTGGACCCTTACAATTCCCCTATCCAAGAAGTTTACCACGCCTATGCCGAGCCTCTGCCCATAACCGGACCTGAGTATGCAACTCCAATAATCATGGACATGTCCAGCCATCCCAGCACGCCTCTTGGGGCTCCTTCCATTTGCACCTTCAAAGCTGCAGGGAATCAAGCTCCTCCACTGGTTGGAATGTGCAGTGAACTGCTCTCCAGGACAGACAGTGCATCCTCAGCACAGACACTGTACGATATACCAAAGGGGCAGCCAGGGCTGGGCAGTGCCAGCCAAGTCATGTACCAGGTGCCGCAGAGTATAGCCCATCCCACTGTGAGTAAGGATGAACAAAGTTAGGTCATGAGTAAGGTAGAATGATGGCTTGTTTCTAAAAGCCAGTTCCATAAAGCTCAAAATTTCACTTTTTTAATTCCATTGTTTTGGTATTGTTAGTCTTAAATAATACAACATTGAACCAAAAGACATTGTATGGGAGGTCTGGGAAAGCTCTAATTCTGCTTTTCCTTAAGCTGTATGGACAGTTAACAGCTTGTCTCCTGCAAAACCGTGGACTTTTTTATTACTGCTGTACAATTGTCTGTCAGACATGAGAGAAGAACTCCAGTAATTCATAGATGTGAGTGATAAATTAGGAGAAACAATTTAAGGACAAAAGCCAGTTATTTCTCCCTAATGGTACTATTTTATGGGGGGCGGGGGGGGGGGATGGACGACCCACCTCAATACCCAAAGCTCTTAATTTCTGTGCAAGCACTACAGCTTCTAAAATTCCTCTTTTCATTGTAAAATGTCTGCACAACTTTGGATTTAACAAGCTGCTATCAGGACTGATGGCAAAAATCCCTTTAGCTTCGTTACATAAAATAGTTTTGATTCTGAATTACATTATTTCAGCTTTTGTTAACAGAGTTGGCAATTTTCAGCTAGCTGTGTGTTCCTTAGAATGTTCCTGCCTTTTTGGTTAGGTTAGCCTTGCAAAACTAGGAGCTGCTTGCTTTTATAAACCTCTTTCTGCCTCTTCACCTTAAGCCTCTCAGTCATATTTCTTCCTAGGGATCCAGGAAGCCCAGACTGACAAAGCAAACTACCTGGGAACTGCTTTTACATTTTTCCCTATGCTTGTGAGGGCCACTTGAATATCATCTGCCTCCAAGTCAGACTTCCCTGATGATCAGTGCAAGAAGCATTCAGGTCTTGGAGGTGACTTGAATTGAGAAAGGCCCTGCCCTGCCCTCCCCCAGAGTGTCCATTATTCTGTGTTCAGGTGTGAGCTTAAACAAAAAAAGTTCTGTACATACTTTTGTGAGTGCTTAAGGAAGCACACAGATATTCTAATGGTGCACAGTTTGTGTTAGACATGCATTTAGCACATATGGTATGTTTTAGCACAACTGCCAATTTTTTTTATGATCGTTCTTATTAGAAGCATGAAAGATTCCAAAACCTTTGCAAAAGAATGAGTACTATTCCAAAGAGTGTCCATTCCAAACTTATTTATTGGAATTTGTATCCTTTGAATGTTCCAGTGTTCTGTACAATGAAAACATTGCAGTCAGTAATTTACTGGGGTAATGTAGACTCATTTTAGCTAGGTTATCACAAAATAAAAACAGTCTGAATGGCATATTTGCCATTTTTTATCTTGTTAAAAAAAAAAAAAAAAAAAAAACAGAGCTTTCTCACCTAAGTAGGAGAAAACCTCACTATAGAAATTTTTATTCTAACAGCACAATTGGAAGGATGCTGAATCAACCCATACATGTGGATCCCCTCCCTACACAGTAGGAAGTCCAGTTTTATGGACTTCAGGTGTTACTATTTGTTTGTGATGAAATTCAAAGCCTTGTTTACTGCCCAGGTCCTTAAATGCTGTGGACAACATCAGAATGGAAGCTGCAGTGCTGTTCAAGGGGCTGTCACCATGCTTTATCAACAGTAAAGTATCCTCACTTACCCCTGAAAATCTGTTTTTAGAGGGGCTGTATATAAACTCTGGAGTCAAAAATCACTTGTGGCCTGTTCAGAATCTAAAATAGGATATTATGTAGAATCATAGAATGGCTGGGGTTGGAGACCTTAAAGATCATCTACTTCTAATCCCCTGCCATGAGCAGGGACACCTTTCACTGGATCAAAGCTCCACTGAATCTGGCCTTGAACACTTCCAGAGATGGGTGTATGCGTAATTTCTTTGAGCAGCCTGTTCCAATGTTTCACCATCCTCACAATAAAGAATTTCTTCCTTTTATCTAACCTAAACTTCCCCTCTTTCAAGTCTCCACTCATTTCCCCCTGTCCTGCCACTGCAGTTCCTGACAAGGAGTCCTTCTCTGGCTTCCCAATGGGTCCCTTCAGGTACTGGAAGGTTGTAATCTCCCCTTCTCCAGGCTGAACAGCCCCAACCTTCCCAGCCTGTCTCCACAGGGGAGGTGCTCCCGTCCTCTTACCAACCTCGTGGCCTCCTCTGGACTTGCTCTAGTAGTTTCATGTCCTTCTTATATTGGGGGCACCAGAGCTGGATGCAGCACTCCAGGTAGGGTTTCACCTCAGAAGAGGAGAATCCCTCCCTGCCATGCTCCTCTTGATGCAGCCCAAGATCCCTTTGGCTTTCTGGGCTGTGAGAGCACATTGCTGGCTCATGTTGAGTTTTTCATCAACCATCAGCCCCCATCCTTCTCTGCAGGGCTTGTCTCAGTCAATTCTCTGCCCAACCTGTCTGTGAGCCTGGGATTGCCCTGACCCAGGTGTAGGACAATACCTTGTTCAACTTCAGGTGGTGCCACTTCTCAGGGCTGTCCGGTCCCTCTGGATGGCATCCCTTCCCTCCAGCACGTTGATGGCACCTCACAGCTTGGTGCTGTGGGCAAACTCGCTGAGGATGTGCTCAGTCCCACTGTCCCTGTCACCAGCAAAGATGCTGAACGTTCTCTCTGCTACCTTAAAGCCTTAAAGCCCACTTGTACAATTTCTGATCATTCATTCTCATTAATTGAGAATGACATTTTTTAATTATTTGTTTCAGAACTCGATGTCTTAAGCCTAAATGTGAATGTAAGGATGGTAAATAAGACCCATTTGTGAACAGCAAATTCCTGCCTATGATTGTACTTTTTTGTTACTTCAACTTTTTCTAATTGACAAAACTTGTCTGCAATCTTTGGCGTTTTGCTTAAACTGTTCCTAGCTATCAGCAGCAACTATGACTAAAATTATCTGAGCTGATTTTGTTTCAAGGGATGGGAGTTCTTAGTTTCCACTAAGATGTGACAATATGGTTACAGCCAAGTTAAGAATCCTTTCCATTCTCAACCTGTACCAGTTTAGGCTTAGAAAAAGTAATCTATCATAAAAATAAATGAGTGTGTCCAAGTCAGTATAAATAACACACCTGGACTGATTTTTACTGCAGACCAAGAATGGTAGAACTGTGGATAGCTAAAGGCTAAAGTGGTGTAAGAATTATGCAGTTTCTCTACAGTGGGTTATTTTTTAAGCAAATATAATGCAATTTCATTATCTGAGGAGCATAAACTGTTAAAGAAATGGATGTTTTTAAAATTTAAGCCCCTTTTTGGAATGAATTTGGTCCCAGGCTTTGCTCCTGCTTCAGACTTTGAACATGTTATCTACTAGGGCTAAGATACATTTTAACATGTAACAGTTTGGTTTAAATTGCATGGCACACTAAGACTAGAATTTCCCTGTGTATAATAAAGCAAAGGTACATTTCATGGGTCTCTTATATGTGAAGACGTGTATATCAAATGTATTTCAATCTTGTTTGGCTTGAGTATTCTCCCAGAATGTATGTTTTTACCTCAGCATGTATTGTAGTTGCTCAGTATTTGTATATGTTGCTAGGACTTAGACTGTATAAATAGCGAGGGGGTTTTATATGTTAAAAAGTATTTTAAATAAATTGTACATACGTATTACTCAGTATGTTTGCAGTTGACACCTACCTTGTATCTAATTCATCTGCGCTCTGGAAATGCCAGGGTTATTTGTGAGTTACATGGGATCATGCCCAGTCTCCAGCAGTTTCCTGGCAGCAGGTGGGCTGGTCCCTGTCCGCAGTCAGCCCAACCCCTCTGCACTGCTGGAGAAGCTGCTGGTTCAGTCTTCAATCAGACCATGGCTATTGCCAGTTACTGAGTAAAGCTGATGCTGCTTGTGCTTTTTCCTCTTCTTCATATGAATTCCAGCACTGCAGTGCCTCATACAAAGAACTCAGTCATAATTATTCTTTGATGAGTAAATGTAGTGTGAGTTCACAATGTCTTGTCTTCTGCACCACCTGTGGCCAGTGAATGCACAGAAACTACCTAAGATAAAGAAAACAATGACAGCAAGTAGTAGCCCCCCAGTGAGTGGAGATTCTAAAGGAGGGATGCCCATACAGATTATTTCAGCAGACACTCTTGAGGGTAGGTACATGTGGCTTGCCCTGATGTCAACGCACTGGCTGCTGTTCCAGATCATTCCTGTGGAGTGGTCTGTCAGTCAGAGCCTGCTGTCCTTCTTTTCCAGCTGAGATGTCCAAATCTCTGGGGCCTTAGAGACCTTGACCTTAGACTGTGATGGGTTCATCTGTGTTCAGCTGTCTTGATGGCTGTTTCTGTGGTTGGATGTTAAGAACAGCCGAAGTCCAAAGGCAGGGGCTGTGCCAGCTGAGCTTCCTGTTGAAGGGATTTCACAAGAGACAGTATCCTGGCTGCATATTGTTTTAAATAAACATCACTTATCTCTACATCCCACTAGGTTGAGAATTACCTGGGTGAGGAATTCCAAACAATAATTCAAAGGAAGGGAACTGATTCTCTCTTCTGGGTCTGGCCTTCATTCTTGCCAAAGCCAATGGCAGAAGCCCTACTCATGGCATCTTGGTGGCTATTACCAGCTTCAAAAGGTGCTTCTTTATTTCGCTCTTCATTTTTTTTTTCTACCTGACACAAGCTCTGGTGGTGCTGGGGGTATGGAGGATCCACTGTTTTTCTAAAGAAGCCATAACCCCTTGAAGGATCTTTCCTGTAAAATGAGTTCCCCTAAGTCTGTTGCTTCTACAATCCTGTATCTTGGCATAATTTGTTCTAAAAATACCTTAACAATGTGATGCTGTAGCTGCTGAAGCAGTTGGGAATGCTTCTGGCCACCTTGTTAGCTGATATACTATTACCAGAAGATATTTAAGCCTTCCCACTTGGGACATCTTGGTAAAATCCACTTGACATTTTTAGAAGGGACATACAGCCTAAGGCCTCCCTTCCCTGGCAGCTTTCTTTGTAACCCTGTTATTGGCTTAAGCACAAATCAAGCAAACTTCAACAGCTGCTTTTGCCAGACTAAAAAGACCGCAGCAAAATACATCTTGAGGAAGGCTTCTGCCAATCCTCGAGAACTCCAATGATTCCTTTCGTGGAGTTGTTCTGATACTTCTATGGCCAGTGCTTCTGGTCTCCATTGTTTGCCATCACTTGTAAACTAATTCTCTCTGACTCACTATTTTTATTTATCTCCAGCACCTCTGGTGGAAAAGACAGTTTTTCTGGCAGTGATTGAGTCACTGGGAGCAAAGGGAGGGTCTTTGAGAGTTCTGGCAAAAGCATTCCTTTCTGAGCTTCTTCATCTGCCAGTCAATTGCCTGTTGCCTCCTCCAAGTACCTTGCCTGATGTCCCCTAATGTACATCATTGCCCCCCATTTTGGTAAATTCACTACCTGCAAGAGAGGAGTAATTAAGCTGTCATGCGCTAATGTTTTTTCCCCTGCAGGTTAATAAACCTCTTTCCTATGACAGTTTTCTAAACATGTGTACCACTCCACATGCACAGTTAGAATCAGTATGAATGTTAATTCACAGGCTCTTACAAGCACTTATAGCTCCGCAGTCTGAGCTGACCATGTGGGCAGCAACATCCTCCCTTCTTCTAGTTCCCTTCCCTTAATAATAGCGTCTCCTGTAACTCGCTTCCCTTCTACTACCCATGAAGGCTCATTAGTGAACACATTTCCTCCCTTAAGCCAGGGGGGTCTCCTAAATTTTCCCTAACCCAGGTCTCGAGATCTGTCACTTGAATGCAGTCATGGGTTTCTTCCCAGCACCCCCTCTCCAGGGCTGTTTGAAGTCCTTGTTTAACAGGAGGCTGGGTTAAACCCTTCCCCACTTCTAGATCCTAAATATTTTTGTTCCATTAAATAAGTTTTAGACTGTAATAATCAAGCCCTGGACACCCATTTAGAGGCTTTTTCACTTCACAAAACTTTAATTTGATGTGAGACTTTCATAAGTGTCATAAAACATTCTCTTGTAATCATTTTTCGGGCTTTGGTTACTACTAAAGCCATAACTGCACAATTCTGCAGACAATGAGGCCAGCCTGCTGGTCTCTGGGTTTAACATCTTAGAAAAGTAGGCAACAGGCTGCTATGTAATCCAGTGTTCCCACTGGATTACATGGCATTACATTTACTAAAATAAAATTATTTTAGTATGGTCCTGTTGACATCCACATGGAATTCAAATTCTTTTTCCCTGTCCAGAAGGGCTAGGGCACAAGCTTCAGTTAATCTGCTTTTTTTTTTCCCTAACACTTTAAAATTCTGCATTCCTTCTGGTGTCCACTCATGCAGTTTCTTAAGTGGCAGGACAGGAGTATTATAGGGAGACATGTATGGCTTCGAAAGACCTGCTTTTAACAGGGACTCAGTAATAGGCTGCAACCCCTTCTTTCCCTGCCTTGGAAAGAGGGTATTGCTTTTTAGACACCACTTATCCTGGTTGCTTCAAAGTAGTTTGGAGGGGCCCCATAGCTAATTTTCCAGATTTCCCTGGGACTGCCCACACTTAGGGGTTTACTGCAGCATAGGCTCTCTCAGATGTGTGAAGCTAAGATACAATAGGGTTAGTTTCTGTATCACTTTTTACAGTGTTATTTTGCGTTCCTAATGTAGCCAGCAAATCCCTTCCCAGTAACTTATAATTACAAGTAGGAACAAACAGAAATTCATGCATTTCAAACCTAACCCTCAGATGTACTAATCATGGCTGAAAGAAACACATTCCTACTTTTTTCCATTTACCCCCTGAAGAATTAAAGAACTTCTTGACAATTTTTCCCTTTAAGGCATAAAATTCAAAGTGGATTGAGAGGCCCCTGTGTCTGTCACGAAAACAACTCCCATTCTGGACCCACTCTAAATGTTATCAAGGGCTCCAGTGTGGTGGGTCCCTGGTATAATGGGAACCCCTGACACCCCAAACAATCCATCTCCATTCATCGCTGGACTTGATGCTCCTGAGGATGCAGTTGTTTCTACAGGCAGTCTTGCTTTCAGTGTCCTTGCAGACAATACACTGATTTCTTCCAAGATGCTCTTTGGGTGGGCTCTCTCCTGCTGAGGAGGTAATGCCTCTGCCCCGTCCTTGTGGGCAAACTCGTCCCTTTTGTCCTAGGGACCCACTTGGGCCCTGCAGTTTATCCCTCTGCAGCAGTAAGAACACTGCCATCACCTTTACCTTCACCTTTTCCTCAGCCCTTCTTACATACATACACTTGCTGTATCTTTCTAACCAGTTCATCCAGGAGCTTTATTCTGCCCTTTCTTCAGCCCCCCACCCGCTACTGCCTGTGGGTGCTCATTCTCGCACAGCTCAAAATCATTTGTTTCTCCAGTGACCCAAATAAAATCCTTAAAAGAAAATCCTAATCCTACCATGTATTATTTGCATTTCCCAGATATTCTTTGCTCCTACTCTTTGTGCTCACCCTCTTTGCCATACACCATATACTAGAGCCAGTCCCCATCCTGCCACAGTGTCCAAAGACAGCCCCTGTTTGGCACACCCAGCGGGCACAGCCAGCAGCACCACAGGCAGTTGGGGTATCTGGCAGCCTCATGGGGGCTGGACGTCTAGCAGCCTCATGAGGCTTGTGGGCCACTGCCATCCCTGCCCGGGTCGGGGCAATGGGGTCAGGTACTGCCTGGCGCTGAGCCCTGCCTGCCCCACATCCCCAGCCCGGGCCCACATCTCCCCACAAGCCCCAAGCCTATGCTCGCAGTCCCGCACTTCTGTGCCTGGTCCTGCCACTTCCCACCATAAAGAAACACCCCTTCATCCTGACTTCTTTGTTTCCCCTGTCCTGGAAGCTGGTGATGCAAAGAACCTACAGCTGAATCAGCTGGCAAATTTTGATGATAAATGCCTTCTGCTGCTACTTGCCTTAACCGTATTCCTCCACATTCCATTTCAACCAATCCTTTCCCAACATACCAACACCACCTGTCCCCTGTTGCTGAGACCCCTTCTCAACTCTCCTTATTACGCCTTGGGCATGGATTGTCTTTAATTACCTCTGGGAGAAGGTGCAAACTACCTCAACATTCTCCCAAGGGATTCTTCGGAGATCTCTCTGGGTTGTCATCCCTTTTGCCAGGACGGGTTGCAGGCTTTACCTGTGCTACCCTCAATGGGTGCCCTCTCAGGTTTACTCCCCAAAAATCCCATTGATTGGTGACATTTTCAGTGGTCCTTGCCTGTGGACTCTTCATAGACCCTCTAGTCCACTACTCATCTGTCTCGAGTGGACACTGTTGGGTAGTCAACCAATTGCCCAGTGCCATCTGCCACCAATGGGAACTGATCACCAAAGCTAGCTGAGGGGCGCCTTGAGCTCCCACTCACTGCCATGGGTTGGCAGAAGGACCCCGTATCAGTGCTCATTTTCTTAGGAAAATTAATCCCTAATGCCAGAGGTTTTTGTCCAAAAAGAGACAGAGGAGTCCCATAACTTTATTGGAATAAAGGGAGACGCCATGGGCCATTTCCCATGGGGTCTTTCAAGTGGTTGGGGGATGCAGCTCCCTTTTTATCCGAAGTTTCCCACTGCATCACCCTCTTCTTTGCCCCATTGGCTGAGGTAATCAGACAGTAGAGACTTCCTGAATCGCCTACTCTGTGCCCCACTCTAAAATGCACTCTCCCTTTTGCTATGCAAAAGAAAGAAAAATAAACTCTTCCTAATTCTGTGAAGTCTCTGTTCTCTTGCTCTGGCTTCAGGAATTTAACACAGTTTTGGCCGAGCAACAGTCTGTGTTGATTAGTAACAGTTTCTAGAACTAAGAATTTCTTCTATTACTTCACTAGCCGTAAGTGAAAAAAAAAACTGCAACAGATGTGGCAAGTTCGGGCATCAGACCAGCAAATTTAAATCGAAATTTATGGAGAGGTGGACCCCCCACCTTGGGAAACACAAAACCAAGAGCAAAGCAGGAATGCACAATGGCACAGACGCTCCCCCACCAGGCAGCTGCCTGGACGTCCTCCACTCAGCAACACCAGGATCTTCAGGAGTGGATGTGGAGACAGCAGTAGACATCACTTTGACAAACACCTATGTAGAGGTCATACCATCAACAGCAATTGGACTGTTGGGCTATGGACGCAGTGCTCTACTGATAGAAAGATCATCCACATAAAAACAAGGCTTTTTTTTTTTTTTACCTAGACTGATTGATGCAGATTATTTAGGCAATATTGGGATAATGGTGCAGACTTGGAGGCCACCTGTCCGTATTCCAAAAGGCACTAGTTAGTTCCATTTGAGGCCAAGGTTCTGAAACACAGGGTCATGCACAGAGGGGATGGAGGTTTTGGGTCAACAGGAACCCCTCAGGTAATGTTTACGTTACCATTATCAGGAGCAAAACCAACTAAACCCATTACTTTTCAGCACCCTGATGGAGGAGCTCTCACAAGAAAAGCTGCATTGTTGGACACAGGTTCAGATGTCACCATTGTTCCCTCATTTGCATAGCCTGCAAAATGACCTCTGAACACCTTGGGAACACCTGTATGGGTGTGCAAGGTATGCAAATGACTCGAATCAGTAAAACACTCTTAACAGTATGGGTTGATGAGGATGCACATGTTTAGGCTCAGATGAGATCTTATGTGATGACTACCACAATCTGGCTGCTGGGACGAGATGCATTGAACCAGATGGGTTTCTGTCTCACCAATGAGGGTTTTTAGCAGTGATCATTGAGGGGCTGCCAACCATAAAACGAAAATGTTTAACAGAAATGCCAATCTGGGTTGATCAATGGCTGCTGTCTAAAGAAAAGGTTGCCCATGTTAATGAACTGGTTGATGAGCAGTTGGAAAGGGAGCATATCATACCTTCTCCAAGCCCCTGGAACACACCCATTTCTACAATTCCTAAAAAATCAGGAAAATTGAGGTTATTACATGACCTTAGAGCGATTAATGCTGTAATGCAGGATATGGGACCCTTGCAGCCTGGCCTTCCTTCACCATCAAAATTACCTGTCAATTGGCAATTGTTGATTATTGATTTTAAAGACTGCTTTTTCACAGTCCCCCTGCATGAGAATGACGGTGAGAAGTTTGCCTTGTCAGTGTCATCCATTAACAAAGCAGAGGCAGCAAAAAGGTATCAGTGGGTTGTATTGCCACAAGGGATGCGAAATTCTCCCATGATGTGCTGACTGTATATTTGTTGCCTGGGCACTAGCCCTGCTGAGAAAACAGTACTCACAGTATCTTACCTGTATTATATCTTACCTATATTACATGGCAAATATTATTATAGCAGGAGAATGCCTGGATACAGCAACCCTGATACCTGCCTTGCAACAATTGCAGTAAGCAGGCCTTCAGATTGCCCTGGGAAAAGTCCAACAACAAGCCCTATGGAAATATTTGGGTATGCTTATCACTGAAGCCCAAATTCAGCCTCAAAAATTAACTATTTGTACAGAAATTCGGACCTTGACGGATGACCCCCAAAAAGTTAACTGGGAACATACAGTGGGTTTGTAGCACCTGTGCCATTACTAATTAAGACCATGAGCCCCTAATGCCATTATTGAAAGGGAGAAATCAGACCAATTTGCTGCATGAACTAACTGAAAAACAACAAAAGACTTTGATTCAAATTACCACTAAATTGGGCAATTCCTTTGCATATTGTTGGTCCCCTAATTTACCATTGTCCGGGCCGAGCTGAATAGAGAAAAGCACATGATGGCTATCCTAATGCAGTGGGATAGCCAGGCCAATGAGACACTAAATATCCTAGAATGGCTGTTTTTACCATGTAATTTGAATCCTTAACCACATGAATGGAAGCTATAGCCAAAATCGTGATCAAGGAACAAAAGCAGACACTGGAAAATTCAGGAATGGAACCCCAAAATATTCTTCCACTAGCAAAAGACTTTTTACAATGGTCATTGCAGAATTCAGACACCTTAAAATAGGCATTGTTAAACTTTCCAGGTATTATTAGCACTCCTTTTGCTTCTCATAGGCTTTTTTCTTTGCATCAACAGGTAGAAGAACTTCCTTGGCTATCAAAACAACCTGTAGAAGGCCTCACAGTTTTTACTGATGCCAGTTGAAAAACTTTTAAAGCAGGTCTCACTTGGCAGGACAGAGGCAAATGGCTCAGTGAAATCCTTGAGTGACCAGGAGATTCTTTACAGCATCTTGAGTTACTTGCTGTTATTATAGTGTTTGAAAAATGGCCCAATGATCCCGTTAACATGGTTTCTGATTCTCTCTATGTAGTAGGTATTGTTGAGTGCATGGAGACAGCATTGCTCAAGGAAATTCAAAACCGGCAGTTGTGCCAAATCTTTTTGCAACTATGGCATTTACTTAATTCTTGCAAACAGGATTATTTTATTACCTATATACAGAGTCACTCTGCATTGACAGAAGGCCTGGCTTTAGGACACAAGAAGGCTGACCAATTAGTGGCATCACTTTGGGCCTCTGCTTCTCCTAATATCGGTAAGATTGGCCAAGCCAGAAGGGCTCACAAGTGTTTTCACCAAAGTGCAAAAGTTTTACCCAAACAATTGGGAATATTGCTGCAGGATGCCTGTCCACAATGCCAGGGTATGATTGGCAGATTGTGTCCTGGAATCAACCCTCATGGCCTTGGGCCCTTGCAAATGGATATAACTATCTGTGCCTCTTTGGTCATTTTAAACGCATTTGTGTAACCATAGACACCTTTTCTGCCATGGTTTGGGCCACTCTTACGACAAGTGAAGGGTCTCATTTTGTCATTTTACACTTGCAAGGCTGCTTGCCATCATGAGTTTGACTCAGAATATTAAAACAGATAATGGATCAGGATATATAGCCCAACAGACCCAGTATTTCTTAGCTGGTTGCAGGGTAGAGCATAGCATAGGTATTCCAGGGAACTCCACAGGATAAGCTGTCATTGAAAGGACACATCAGGTACTGAAAGGACTGGTGGATAAACAAAAAACAGGGGAGAATGGGCTGAGCCCACAGGATAGAGTGCTGAAAGCAGTCTATGTTATCAATCATCTGTGGTAAGTAGGTAGTCATAGTGAGCCACCAGTAACAACACATTATTCAGGTTTGCAACAAGATTCTGAATTGGTACAGCACCGACCAATAGTTCGTTCTAAAAATCCTATGACAGGGTTATGGGAAGGACCTGCAAATTTACTGATTTGGGAAGGGGTTATGTTTGTATCATTACAGACAAAAAAACCTAATGGATACCAGCGAAACTGGTTCATCCCTGGCTTGAGAAGGACACTCTGATCCCTAATATCAACAATGAACAAACAACCAGTGCTGCCTGAAAACATCAATTGCCCTCAGAATTGTGAACGCTTTGGTTATCCTTGGGTGAGATTAGAATATGTGGGGTGTGGATCAGATAGGTGGTGTGAGTTTAAAGGAAGGAGCTTCCCCAGGTGTATAGAGTGTGGACATCAGCACTCCCAAAAATTTAATACCTGGGTGGTGTTATCCCAAATGACAGGAATAATGGTTAATTCCCCTGAAACCTGCCAAGAAGTGCTGAATTTGTTTGAGTCTTGGGAGCAATTGGGATAGGTTATTCAGTGGTATCATAGCAAACTTTGGAAGCTCAAGAAAAAGGAGAGAGAGAATAAGATTAAGGCCATTGAATGAGGAAAAGGAATATTTATTCCTGGGATGTGGGGAGTTAGACCTGAGCAGTGAGAACAAATGAAGCAAAGGTGGGAGGAGAAGAACCAAAGGAGATGGAATAGGAAAAGAGCACAAAAAGCAAGAGGCACCATCAGTTTGGATTTTATCCCTAATCTCATGGGGGAAAGGTACTTTGCCAATATTAAGGATGAAGAATAGTCTTAGAGGAGATGTGCAGGTTTTTGTCTGTTTCTTTGTGTTACTTGTGATATGTGGCAACATCTGTGGTGTGGAAGACATTAACCCGCCGAGATGGCATGTGACTTACTTGGGCCAATGCTACTGGGGTGGATTTCTTTTGTTTATCCTTAGCCATGCCAGGAGATCCTTTCTGCACGTTTAATTGGTATCCCAATAAGTAACTTTACTGGTTTTGCAAAATGGGTAGGAGTGGGAGGAAAACCATATGTGGAAGCAAATAAACCAAGCACAAAGGATTGCTGGTGTAACATAGCCAGCAGTGGTACAAAATTGGACATATGCTAAAGGCTGGGGATTAAGCCAAACGGCAAGGTCTTCCAAGCAGGTATAATAACCCAGTCACAGAACGAAAGCAGACTAGAGTCCAAGATTTGTTAGGATCACTACCTGTAAATTATTGCTGGTTTTTAAACTACTTTTTAAACCTAAAATCAATTTATATGAGCAATGTCCTAGTCCCATGACCCAAAAATAATAGTCATTTTTAATCCCAATTCTCCATGGTATCAGAATGTGACCAAATATTGCCACAATTGGACTTATCCTGGAAGTGCTGATGCAAATGCAACTGTAAGAAAGCTTCCACCAGGTGTCTTTTTAATCTGTGGGGATAGGGCATGGCCCACAATTCCAAGTTATTAGTTTTGTGGTCCTTGTTACTTAGGAAAACTAACCATGTTTGCTGCTAGTATGCGCATAATGATTAATCAGATTATTTGGAGAGTGGGACATAGCAAGAGAACTGAAAGACCAATCACAAGTTTAAGACCTGATTGTGACAATCATGTCGAATTTTGGGGCGCTCCAGCATGAATAACAGCATCATTCCTTACTCCAGGTGTTGCTGCTGGTCAAGCTTTGGCTGCGCTTAATAAGTTGGGATGCTGGACAGTCAAACAACTAAATGTGACTTCAGCTATTTTAAATCAGATGCTCACTGACATAGATACTATTAGACATGGCACACTGCAAAATAGAGCTGCTAAAGATTTATTGTTGCTAGCACATAAGCACGATTGTAAGGAGTTTGAAGGAATGTGTTGTATGAACCTCTCTGACAATTCTGCATCCATTCACAGGAAACTCAACTACAAGATAACAAGAAGAAATTGACTTGGAATAACTGAGGTTTTGATGAATGGTTTGAGGTATGGAGAATAATGTGATGGTTGAAAGATCTCCTAAAGGGAACGTTGTTATCACTAGTAGTCATTATTATATTGCTTTGTCGTATTCCATGCATCATGAAATTGGTGAGCCGCTTGGTAGAAAATACGGTGGAAAGGGTCTGGCTGGTGCAAGAAGAAGAAGGGGGAATTTTGGCAATGTATCTGAACCACTTAGACTACAGGGTGCACCAGCCATCCAGCTTGGAACAGTTCTTATCAGAATTTTCTCAGGGCCCTCTGGAATTCATCAAAGTTACTAAGGCATAGGCTGTGCTAAAATAAGAAAGAAGAAACTGAGAAACCAAATTCCAAGACCACAAGAACTCGATAATGGGGGGGCAGCAAAGCACCTGGACTGTAAGCAAACATATTCTGAGAGGTGTATGCAGAATGCGTGGACAAGACAAAGGCACCAATAAGAAATGCGTGACTAGCGTGTGCAGAGAGTTAGAGTGTATGAGTGCATCATGTAAACAATAAACAGCTTCTGCTTAATCCTCTTGGTCCATTGTCCAGGCATCCTGAATTTCCCACAAGTGATACTTACTAAAAGGGCTCCGATTTGAATGATAGCGTTAGTGTCTCTACGATGATTAATGGGAATAGTTCTTTAAAATCCTTCCCTGGCTGACATCAGTAAGTTTCATCTTTTCCTGATTGTACTGCTCTGCTTCCATTTCCATGGTCTAAGAAGAACTCAGATTAGTTTTGGACCTTTCATAGGCCTCGGACTAGATTAGCATTTGTCTTTGATTGACCCTGTAAATTTGAGGCTAGTAGGCTTGGCCAATGAATGGAAAGGGAAAAGTCACAGAGCTTAGGTGGTTCCTGTGTCAGCAACTTCTCAGTAGAAAGGAGTTTTCTGTCCTCAAGTTTGTTACTTCAGCCACCATATTATGTTCACGCCAAAAGAAGGTGAGAAGGTTGCTTCCCTAAATGATCAAATAATTCTTCCTGCTGTTTGTGACTCTTTTGTATTACTGGATTTTTTATTACTGCAGTTTGTTACAGAGAGTTTGATAAAATTGCATGCATCCAGTCTTGGGGGAAACAGAGTATTCTTTAGCCAATAGCATATAGGCTTTTATCAAACAGAAATTGTCTTAACGGACTGGACTCTTAAAACACTGCTAATTCCAATTCCATTTTTAGGCTCAACAAACTGAATGGTAAACCTGTGCCAGTAGGGAGGGAAATTTAATTGGACTTTCTCCTGTTTAGAGAGAAGCTAATGAAAAGTTTCACCAGAATCAGATCAGGCTGTAAAACAAGAAGAGCGTTATGTAAAGAGGCCAATCCTATCCTCTTAGCATTACTATTTGTAATTGGACTTGAATGAAATGTGTCAAATCTGTGTTCCTGGATATCACATCCATAATAGGGACTTCAGCTGCTGTACTTCTCCCCTAAAGCTAAGAACAGAATCCAAAAAATCATTAATCCATGGTCACAATTCATCCTGTGATGCTGACAGGTGAAAGAGGAGTGGAAGGTGCACCAATAAATGAACTTGAATGGCCTATCTAAATCAGCGGTCGCTGATGTCCTGAAGGCTTAAATAGGTCAGTTGCCCATATTTTTTAGGATTTTTGGTCATGTTTTTCTTGGGATTCTTTTAATCCTTCCCCATTAGTTCAGCCTCTGCTCTCAAATCCTTTGCTGACATTTAAAGTATCTCGATAGCCTGGAAATGCAATGTTTTTATTTATCACATCATTATTTCTTTCCAAGGGTTGTTTGCCTCCAGTCTCATTTTTGCCGATTTTATGCTAGTTTATTGTCAGATGGCAGCAGGCGTTTTGTAGTAGCAGGTACACTATCCTATAGCTTGCTTTTCTTTTTATTTGATCTGTCTGGAAAATGGAATGACTGAACATAACTGACAGGATTTTCTCTCCCCGTTATGTTTCACTGGAAGGGCAGATGCAAATTGTCTACCTAAACTCTTGGCACTGAAGAAACTAGTGGTTTGCTGTTGCATATAGCTAGAACCTTACAAAAGGAAGGCCTTGTAAAACCGCGGCTGAGGCCCGTTACTTTGGCTAAGTAGAAGAAGACTATGGTAAAGTGAGGCAGCTGACTTAGAGGTAGATCAACAAGTTCTAGAAGCATCGCGTGTTCACAGCATGGTGTATGGTGGTTGGTTGAATTATGTTTGTTGTGGCTTAAAGCTATGCAACTGGTAAAGGCCTGACTGCTTCAAAAGCCTGGCTTTTGCAATAAAGCGGCTCTCCTTTGCACCTGCCTGGGGACTCTGCGTCCCTACGGACCCTCACTCGCAGTTTGCCAAGGAGATGATCAGTAGGAATGGTACAGAGCTGCTGTGTGCATATTAATGGAATGGCCGAGAGAGAAGCGGTGGGCATTTCTGGGGTTTAGCACAATGCTGCTGCATTGCTGCCAGTTTAGTCGCTTTTCCATCAGTGGCATTTCTGTCTAGAAGTACACTGCCCAGAGTCTTTCTAGCAT
>JAYDZK010000143.1:0-10929 GCA_034509185.1 Euphonia xanthogaster
TGGGGAATGGGGAATGGGAATGGGGAATGGGGAATGGGGAATGGGGAATGGGAAATAGGAAATGGGACAGGGAACAGGGATGGGAATGGGATTGGGAATGGGGAATGGGGAATGGGGAATGGGACAGGGAACAGGGATGGGAATGGGATTGGGAATGGGGAATGGGGAATGGGAATGAGAAAGGGATTGGGAAAGGGAATGGGAATAGGAGAAGGAATGGGACTGGAAATGGGAATGGGAACGGGAATGGGAATGGGACCTCCCACCCCAGGGGGACCCCACAAGTATGCAGCTCATCCAAGCCCACCCAACCAAATTCCCACCCCTGGAGGGGAGGGATAAACCCCCCCAGAGTGGGGAGAGGGGCCCAGGGGGCTTGAGAGGGACCAGGGGATCTGGGATGGGACCTGGGGTGGATTTGGGATGGGGCTGGGAGATGCTGTGGGATGGGAACACAGCGAGGTTTGGGATGGGATCTGAGATGGGATCTGGGGGATTTCAGCCTGGCCATGGCCCCCTAAAAGGCCACATGAGACTGGGAAACCCCTGGGAATCCCGACCCCCCCTCCCAAAATCCCGACACCCTCTGAGAACCCCAACATCCCCCCCAGAACCCCGACAGCCCCTGAGCATCCCGAGCCAGCTGCTCCTGCTGGGATCCCCTCCTGGCCTTGGTGCAGGTGGATCCTGGGCTGCTCCTGCTGGATCCCCCTGATCCCTGTGCCCCAGCCCAGCCTCACAATCCCCAAATCCCAACACCATTCCCAGGCTGGCACATCCTGCCCTGGCCAGACTCACCCCGCTGGGGACAGGGAGAGGACTGGGATGAGCTGGGATGAGCTGGGATGAGCTCAGCCGTTTTTCCTGTTTTTACATTCCCAGCCTGGTCAGCTGATTAAAAAAAAAAAACGACAAAAAAAACCCCACTTTCCTTTGTGGATCTGCCCTTGGATCGGCCGCAAACGTGGGATAATAAACATGGAATCATAAAAAAATGAGGAGAGGAGCGTGGCCGTGGCTCCAGGGGAAAACCACAGGCACGGCTCTTCCCAAGAAGCCACGAGCCCCCCCCACGCAGATTTTGGAGCTCCCGGGCTCATCCAGGTGCAGAAAAGCAACCGGGATGTGCAGGAGCTTCCCAGAGCCCGGTGGGAATCTCAGGATGCAAATCCAAGCTCCGGAGCCGGGAAAGGGAAATCCTGCAGCAGCTCCCCCAAAATCCCGATCCTGGGGACATCTCCCCCCACCAAATCCCGATCCTGGGGACATCTCCCCCCCCCAAATCCCGATCTTGGGGACATCTCCCCCCCCCCAAATCCCGATCTTGGGGACATCTTTCTCCCCAAATCCCGATCTTGGGGACAGCCCCGAAATGCTGGCGGGGAGCGGCGGGTTTGGATCCCGAACGGGACGCGGGAACAGCGGGATAACGGCGGACCGGGAATTTCGGGAGCTGCTCCGAGCTGGGAACGGCCAAACTCATGCCCGGGATGGGGTGGGGTGGGCCGGGATTCCCGCTGGGAATTCCGGGATTCCCGGAGGGGCTGGAGGGGTTCGGAGCGGGGGTGACAGAGTGGGGGGGGTCCCGGTGTTTTCCCAGGATCGTCCGGTACCGTCGGGGAAGAACCGGCGGGGGATCCCGACCCCGGGGGTGTCGGAGGGACCAGAGACCGGCTCGGGGGCCGCGACCACGGGGGGACCACGGGGGGACCAAGGGGACCTCGCCGTGTCCCGGGGAAAGGGGCCGGGGGTGGCCCCGGGGTGGCCTCAGAGGTGACAGCGGGGCCGGGGGGCTCAGAGGGGACTTTGGGGGGGGGGGGTCCTGTTGTCCCCAGGTCACCCCGGGTGACCCCGGACCTACCTGCGGGTGCCGGGAGGGGGAGGGTGAGCTCCGTGCAAGCCGGAAATTCCCAATTCCCGAGGTCCCGGCCCGGCGATTCCCGAGTCCCGAGGGGTCCCAGCCCCGCGCCCCCTCCCCCTCCCTCTCCTCTCCCGCACTCCAAACAAACCAGGAACCACTTGGCGAGGCAGATCCTTTTCCCTGTTAACCCTTTTCCCGCAGATCTGGGGGTGCCGCTCCCATTCCCCAAATCCGGAACCGCTCCCTCTTCCCCCCTCCCCCACAGCCCTCGGCACCCCCCGATTCCCATTCCCTGCGAATTTCAGGGATCGGGAACAGCCCCCGCTTCCCCCTCGGGGTCAAACTCTCCCTTCCCGACTCCCCGAGATCCTTCCCATGGGATTTCTGGATAATTCAGCCGGGCACCCCCAAAGCACCGCAGGGCAGGGCAGGGCTGACTCCGTGCCTCAGTTTCCCTGCCCCAAAGGGAAGAATTCCTCCTCTACCCCAGGAATATTCCAAATTTTTCCAACCCGCAGCCGGCAGAACCCCCCATCCCACGGGGCTGAGCCCCAAATCCAGGGGGCTGCCCCCACATCCCCACCTTGTCCCGGTTCCAGACAGGTCACACACCTCGGGCAGTCCCAGCGCAGCCGGATCCAGGCGGGATTTCATCTCCTGGGAAAAACCAGCACGGAACGGGTCAATCCCGGCTGCATCGGCTCCATCCCGCTCCGGAGGCACCTGCGGGCCCGCAGCACCCCCGGGGAGGGGGGAAGCAATTCCCACCTACCAGGAATATCCGGGAGCATGGAAAAGCTCCGGGAGCGCCCAAAGCTCCCGCAGAGCCTCGGCCGGGGTGTCCTGCCAGCAGAAATCCCAGGAAAATCCCAAATCCAACCCCTCCCCGGAGCCAAACGGCCTCGGGTTCCGTCTCCCCCTGGGTATTCCCGGGGTTTTGTCCCGCCGGGAATGTGTTTGTTTAAACAAACGGGCGGAACGGGGACCTTTGCGCGGGATTCGGGAGGTGCCAGGAGGTGCCACCTCCCGGGACCCGAGCCCTGCCCGCTCGCGGAGCTTTTCCAGGGGTTCCGTCGGGAATTCCCTTTTGCAGGGCAGGGAATGAGCCTTTTCCCAAGTGTTTTCGGGGTTAAATTTTGGCCTCGCAGTTTCCTGGTTCTGCGGGTCCGCCCCGGAGACCTCCCCGCGGTGCTTGTGTGCATAAACCTTTGGAATTAGGGTGGAATTTGGGAAGTTGGGGCTTAAATTCCTGGATGGAGGCGGGAGTGGGGTCTTTGGGTCCTTGCCGAGCCAAGCCGTGATTCCATGGAGGGACAAAAACTCCTTCCCCAAAACGCCAGAAATATTCCAGGCGTGGAATCCTTCCCCGAGGTCTTTCCCAACCTGGATAATTCCATAATTTCCAAGGGGATTCTGGAATTGGCTCCTCCTCACCAGGGTCCCCTCGAGGGAGGGTCTCATCCTGCCCGATGCCACAGCTCCACCTCCCGAAATCCAGGAGCAACATTCCTGCTGCCAGGATTTGGGATCCAGCAGGGACAACTCCTTTTCCCAACCAAAGCCTTGCCCCTAAAGCCCAATCCAGCTGCAGGGAATGAGGCACCCTCGCCCTTTTCCCAGCTCGAAATCCCATGGGAGTGGCAGCAGATCCCGCTGGGATCATCCTTACCCCTCATCCCGGTGAAATTCCCGGTGCTCCGATCCCACCGCAGCTCGGATCCCACCGGCAAAGGGAGGGGGGGGGATCCGGGGGTGAGGAATTCCAGCCCCGGGACATTTTTTCGGGACAAAGGGACAAAAGGGACACTGTTCCCTCGGGATCTCCATCCACCAACACGGAATTCTTGGCTGTGGGGTGATGGGAGCCACCGAATATCGGAATTTTTGGGGATTATCTCCAAATATTGGGATTTTGAGGCAGCAAAATGCAATCTTTTATTTCCCATGGAATATCTGCAATTCCAGCAGTGTCACAGGAAGGGAAATCGATGTCCGGCATCGCAGCAGCTCCAGAGGGAGGAACCCACAATCCCTGGGATCCCTGGGATCCTTGTGATCCCAGTGATCCCAGCACCTGATCCCAGTGATCCGTGATCCTGGTACCCAATCCCAATGATCCCAATTATCCTTGTGATCCCAGTGATCCCAGCACCTGATCCCAGTGATCCCAATGATCCCAGTGATCCGTGATCCTGGTACCCAATCCCAGTGACCCCAATGATCCCAGTGATCCCAGTGATGCCTGTACCTGATCCCAATGATCCCAGTGATCCCTGTGACCCTGGTTTCCAATCCCAATGATCCTTGTGATCCCAGAGATCCTTGTACCCAATCCCTGCGATCCCTGAGGCCAATCCCTTCAGGAATCACCACTTTACTCCCAAACCCCCAAATCTCCCCTCCCCAAAAAGCACCCCCTGATGCCTGCCAACAACATTCCCCTCTCCCCACGCCCCGGATCCCCTCCCAACCCACGGATCCAACCACCGGCCGATGCCCAGTGCTGGAAAGCCACCCTGGAAGCGGAGGAAGAAGAATCCCTGCTGGGATGGGATCCATGGAAATCTGGAGCTCTGGGGAGGCGCCGGGAGTGCAGGTCCAGATCAGGTCCAGGCCAGGCCCAGGCCAGGTCCAGATCAGGTCCAGATCAGGTCCAGGCCAGGTCCAAGCCAGGTCCAGATCAGGTCCAGGCCAGGCCCAGGCCAGGTCCAGCTCAGGTCCAGATCAGGTCCAGCTCAGGTCCAAGCCAGGTCCAGATCAGGTCCAGCTCAGGTCCAAGCCAGGTCCAGGCCAGGTCCAGGCCAGGCCCAGGCCAGGTCCAGCCAGGTCCAGCTCAGGCCCAGGCCAGGCCCAGGCCAGGCCTAGATGAGCGGGTAGGAGGCGTAGCTGGCGATGCCGCAGAGGTTGGAGGCGTTGCGCGCCATGCGGATGTACCCGGCGTCTCCGAAATGCACTCCCCAGCTTCGGGAACAGGGAGAAGACAACAGGGAAAAATCCTCATTTTTGTAAAAAAGGAGAAGGTGCCGGAATCCTGGGATTCGTGGAACCGTTCGGTGTAGAAACCCAAGGCATCACAGGGAATATTTATTTCTCTGTCTGCTCTGGGGTGCCCTGACCCCCAGGGGAGCTCTGACTTAGAGGACGCAGTCCCAGGCTGCCTCAGGGAAGGCATGGATACCAGGAAAAAATCTTGGATATCAGGAAAAAATCTTGGATATCAGGAAAAAATCTTGGATATCAGGAAAAAATCTTTCACCAAAAGAATAATGAAGTCCTGAATTCCCCTCGGATGCCCAGGGTTTTACCTGTTCTTCACCAGCCAATATTCCTTGTTTTCCAGGGAGCCGTATCCCACCACCAGCACGCCGTGGTTCACCTCCTGCGAGCACTGGGGGTCGTCGAACACCCCTGGGGAGGGAGAAAACCCGGAATTCCAACGGATCCCAGCCTCCCCCCAGGAATTCACCGCCAGCCTCCCAAACCCCACCCGAATTCCCAAGGCTCCCTCTCACCCAAGGAAGGATCCTGGGGTGAAAGAAAGGAAGAAGGCGGATTTGGAAGAGCCCTGAAGGCCTCAAGACCATCCCACTCCAGCCTCCCTCCAGGAATTAACCCCCCTGAAAATTCCCGAATTCCGCCCAATCCGGGCGCTCACCGGAGCGGTAGAGGAAGAAGCTGGGCCGGGTGGCGTCGATGGCCACGGCCACGGGGCCCACGGTGGCCACGGCGTCCCTGAGCGCGGCCTCGTCGCCCTCGGGCAGCTCCACGAAGCGGGAGCAGGAGGCGGCGCGGGCGGAGGCGTTGTAGCGGCACGTCCCGTTCTGCCGGGAGAGGGGGAGAAAACGGGGAAACGGGGACGAGGTGGGAAATGGGAACCAGGCGGGAAACGGGAATGAGGTGGGAAATGGAAATGAGGTGGGAAATGGGAATGAGAAACGGGAATGAGGTGGAAAATGGGAATGAGATGGGAAACGGGAATGAGATGGGAAACGGGAATGAGATGGGAAACGGGAACCAGGCGGGAAACGGGGATGAGGTGGGAAACGGGAATGAGGTGGGAAATGGGAATGAGGTGGGAAATGGGAATGAGATGGGAAACGGGAATGAGGTGGGAAACGGGGATGAGATGGGAAACGGGGATGAGGCGGGAAACGGGAACAAGACAGGAAACGGGAATGAGATGGGAAACGGGAATGAGACGGGAAACGGGAACCAGGCGGGAAATGGGAATGAGACGGGAAACGGGAATGAGGTGGGAAATGGGAATGAGGTGGGAAACGGGAACCAGGCGGGAAACGGGAACAAGACAGGAAACGGGAATGAGGTGGGAAATGGGAACCAGGAAGGAAATGGGAACCAGATGAGAAGTGGGAATGAGGTGGGAAACAGGAATGAGATGGGAAATGGGAATGAGATGGGAAACGGGAATCAGATGGGAAACGGGAACCAGGCAGGAAACAGGAATGAGGTGGGAAGTGGGAATGAGATGGGAAATGGGAATGAGATGGGAAGTGGGAATGAGGTGGGAAACGGGAACGAGGCGCGAAACAGGAATGAGACAGGAAATGGGAATGAGCCAAGGAACGGGAATGAACCAGGAAACAGGAATGAACCCAGAAATGGGAATGAGCCGGGAAATGGGAATGAGCCAATGGGATCCAGGAGCGTTCCCAGACCCCCAGACCCCTGCTCGAGCCCCTCCAGTCCTGCCTTCCCCATCCTTGCTTTGTTTCCCACCCGTTTTCCTCAAAAACATCACCCCAACCCCATCCTGGCGTTGGTTCCCCTTCCCAATCCCATCTAAGTCCAGTACAAGCCTCCACCCTCATCCTCCTCTTCCCTGGAGTCTCCATGCTCATCTTCCTCTTCCCTGGACGCTTCTTATTCCCTCCAGACCCCAGGAACACCTTTTCCCTCTGCAGCTCCACGTTTGGAGAGTCAATTCCCACTTTTTCTTGGATTGGGCTGTTGTTGCTGTGACCCATTTCCTGGGATCATGTTTTCAGGAGGCTCCTGACCCATTTCTCCCTCCCCTCCAGCTCGTTGCTTAAGAAATGGTGAAATAACCAGGTAGGAATTCCAGCTCCAGGTCCAGTCACTCCCCTCCAAATAATCCCAAGGTTCCTGGGATGGCTTTGGATCCACCAGGAAACCGGGGCAGGGGGAAACGGATGGCAGAGGAGGGAGGAAAACACGAACGGGTGAGGTTTCCGTGAGTTTTCCTGGAAAAGAGGTTTTCCCAGGCCCACCTGAGCCGTGTAGGGATAGGACTCCTCGGACTCGATGCCGCCGTTGTCGATGATGTACTGGAACGCCTCCGTCATGAACCCCCCGGCACAGCCCTTGTTCCCGTACATCCCGGAGCAATCCACCAGGTTCTGGACACTCAGGGACACCAGATTCCCGGTTTTCAGCTTCAGCTGCGCTTCCAGCGCTCCCACGGCGCTGAAGGCCCAGCAGGATCCGCAGGCGCCCTGGGAAGGAGGCGGGAGAGGTTCGGGAGCTGCCCCAGGGAGCAGCGGGAAGCTCCTGGGGCGAGGCTCACCTGGTTCTTCACCTCGGTCACGCAGCCCTTGTCCCGCCAGTCCAGCGCCTCGGGGACGTCACCGACCGGCCGGGATTGGGCTGGGAATGCAGAATTCCGACGGGGACGGGGACGGAGCTGGAGCCCCGTCAGCGAAGCCGCCACCTCCTCGCTGGTCTGGTGGGGAGGAAAATCCCAGCGGGTGATTCCTGCTCTCTGTCAGCCCCACCTGAGGGTGTCGGGGGTAGAGTGGGAATTCTGAGGTGGACGTGGCTGTGGGGGATCCTCAACTTCTTGTTTTTCCACTTAATTTCCAGATTTTCATCAGAAAAGGAAAAGCTCAGCCCCAGCTCCCCAAATCCCTGGAAGCTGGGTCATAAAACCCCCCCTAAATTTGGGACACAGAAGAGGGATGATCCATAAATATCCCAAATGACCAGGACAGCTCCTGTGTGCCCCAAATCCCAACCCAGGGAGCTCTTTCCTCACAGAATTCCAGAGCAGCCTGTCCTTGGCTGCTGGATCCCACCAGGATGGGCTGAGGGGGATGTCAGGAGTTTTCCCACCCCGGACCCACCAAAATCCAGGTTCAGTCACCCTCCAGGGCAATTCCAGAGGGTTGGAACTGCTCCCAGCACCCACCATGTCCCCCAGGTGGTTCATCCCCAGCGTGTAGGAGCGGAGCCCCAGGGAGTGCTCCAGGTTGTGGAGGGTCACCAGCCACAGGTTCTTCTCCCACGTCAGGCGACGGAGCAAATCCTCCTGGAATTCCAGCAGGGCCCTGTCAGAGCCGGGAAAGCCCCTCCAGAGCCATCCCACCCCAGTTCATCCCAGTAAAGGCTGTTGGGAGCCCCAGCTGGGTCATCCCCGAGGAGCAGCCACGCTCGGAAGCGCCATCGGATCTTCTCCAACCAGTGGTCACCACCCAGGAGAACCCCAGAAAATCCTGGGATATCCCCAGGACATTCCCAGCTCCCCTCCTGTCCCGTTCCCACCTGGGGATGATATTCCTTCCCATAGGATTTTTTCCAGAGCTCCCAGTGCCGGTCCAGCGCGGGGTCGGGGTGTCCCAGGGCCAGCACCAGCAGGGCCAGGAGGGCGGCGGGAGCCAGCGGCTCCATCCCGGGATTCGGAGCGGGAGCCGAGGGCTCGGAGCCGGGATTGACCCCTCGGTGACAAATCCGGTCTGGGCAGGGAGGTGACAACACCCCGGTGACCTGGTGGTGCCACCGGCCCGCCCGGACACGCAGCCCAGAATTCCCTGCAGGGGAGAATCCGGGAGCCAGCCCCGTGTCCGTGAGGACAGGCCAGGACACATCCGAGCTGCTGGGACAAATCCATGCCCAAAATTCCCCAAAATTCCCTGGTTTTACCCACCCAGCGCCCCCCAGGATGGGATACACCGACAATCCCACAATCCAGGCGGAGCTCTGGGATAAAACAGACCCCAAATCCCCATAAATCCACCTGTCCAGGAGTTTTACTTCCTCAAAGTGCTCCTGGGGCTCCTGGGGCGGGGATTAAAACATCAAAGCCGCCCAAATTACCTCCAGAGGCTGCTCCGGGGCGGCTCCGAGCTCCAGCAGCACCGGGAGAGGCCGGGCAGGGGGATGTGGGCTCGGATCCGGAGCGTTCCCGGCGCCGGCACGCCGGGATTTGGGGCGCGGGGCAGCGGCGCCGTGGGGAGAAATCACGAGCCAGGAAATGAGGGAATGAGGAACCGAAAGTCCAAATTTCAATTTCAGTTCAGCTCCGAGGGGCCGGCAGGGCCAGAGCTCCGGAAAGCAGCCGGGAAGGGAGGGGGTTTGTCCTGGAGCACCCCGAAAACGCGGGATGAGAGCGGGGTCACAGCTCAGGGTGGGTTTGGGGAGCTCCAGGTGGGAATTGGGAGAGCTGAGCCTGCAGCTCACCCCAGATCCCACCAGAGCCAGATCTGGGGAAAACATCCTGATTATTCCCCTTCAGCTGGGAAAAGAGGGATGGGAAGAGGATCTACGTTAGGATCAGAGCGCTGATCCACGTTGGGATCAGGAGACACGGATATTCCCAGTCCTTCCAGTTAAACCACCAACAGAAAAGGTTTATCCACATGGAATTCCCAATTGAGTCCAGCTGGAGCATCCCCACAAGGACAGGAAGGAGATTTGTCTCACCCCAGGGTGGCGGTGGCACCACCTGCACCTGGATTCTTCGGGAATCATGGAATTCTTTGGGAAGGGATGGCAGGGACAGCTTTAACCCCCTCCAGCCCCTCCCAAGGAAGGAATTCCCTCCCCACATCCCCAAACCCCGCTGTCCCTGCAGCCAAGAACCAGAACTGAGCCATTTTGGGTATTTTATCCAAAATTTATTGGTGGGAAGCGGAGGGGGCTACAGGGACTGGGCGGAATTCCCGTCTGTCTCCGTGGCATCCCGGCTGGCTCAGTGCTGCTTCCGCCGGAACGAACAGCCTGGGGGGGAGCAAACACAACCTGGGAATGCTGCATCCCCCTGGCAACGGGAATTCCACCTCTCCCAACTCGAATTTTGGGGAATTCTGCTGCCGACTGCTCCCAATACAGACAGAATTCCAAACCTCCCCTTGGCATTCCAACCCTCCACCAGAAGGGAGGGAGAATTTTGGAGAATTCCAAAACTTTGGTGAGGGGGAAATCAGCCACCCCGGGGTCCCAAATCCCTCCTGGGATCCCAAATCCCCCCACCCCAAGCAGGAACCAGCCCCTCCCAGGGGGATCCACAACCTCCCCACCCCAAAAATCCCCAGATCCCCCCAAGCCCTCCTTGCACGGAACCTCCCCATGGAGCAGCCCCGGATTCCTCCATCCCCTGCCCTCGGCATTCCCAAAGCTCCAGCGGGATACCCACCCTCGGTGAGCCGGGCCTTGCCCCCCGTGGGCTGGCACAGCACCGTGGAGCAGCCCACGCAGAGCACCACGGTCTGGGCATGGCTGAACACGGTCGTGATCTTGTAACAGCCTGCGGGGACAGCGTGGGGACAGCGGAGTCACCGGGGGGACACCGGGACATGTGGAGGGACAACGGGAGAGGGCAAGAAACACTTGAAGGGGCACGGAAGGGGCACCCCAGGACAGCGGGGGGGACACGGAGCGAGAGCCCGGTGGGAAACGGGGAAGAACACGAAAAGGCGGCGGGACACGGGGAAATGAACACGTGGAAAGGAACACGAGGAAGGGCAAGGAGAGAGCGGGGACGACAGCGGGACACACGGAGGGACACGGGGAGACCCTCGGTGCCCACCGGGGCACTTGACGTCCATGAAATAGGAGTTGGGGCTCTGCACCAGCCGCTTCTTCTTGTGCTTGCGCTTCTCCTCCTCGGGAGACGGGTGCAACAGGTCCTTGGCGAGCTGCGGGGACACGGCGATCGGTCAGTCCCGGGGACACCGCGATCACTCCCGCTCCCCCCCTCCGTCCCCTCACGCCGCTGCCGCCATCTTGGAGCTCCCCCCTTGGCGCTCCTCGCCCCCCGCGCCCCGCGCGCCCCCGGCCCCGCCGCCCTCCCCGCGCCTTCCCTGCGCCCTCCC
>JAYDZK010000152.1:6935-17606 GCA_034509185.1 Euphonia xanthogaster
CCGCAGCAGCGCCGCGGCCGTGGGGGTGCCCAGCTCCCGTGCCAGCTCCAGCGCCTCCGCCTCGGCCTGGGGGGCACAGCCGGCCTTGAGCAGTGCCAGGGTCATGGCAGCGCGGGCCAGGCCACGGGGCAGCGCTGGCAGCCGCGAGAAGCTGGGGAGGGTGTTGGGGTGAAGGGCCTGGCACGGTACCCCCGGTGCCCGCGGCGGGATGGGCTCTGCCAGCCCCGCCAGCTCGGCCAGCAGCGCCCGGTCACCATCAGCCAGCCCGGGGGTGACGATGGACACAGCCACGGCGCGGCTGAGGATGAGGAGAGGGAGGAAGAGCAGAACCCGGGGCATGGTGGTGGCGGCAGCTCTCAGAGGGGGCTGTGGAGGTGGGAGAAGGACAGAGCCCCGTCAGACCCCCGTGGCTGCAGCCCCCCGTGCCCACCCCGTGCCCCGGCTCCTCACCCGCTCGCCGCTGTCCCCTGTCCTGGCCGGTCACTGCGGCCAGGCCGGCCCCGTGACCACTTTATAGCCGTGGTTATCAGGGAGTTGCGACACGGGGACAGGGACTGGGCACTCCCTGAAGCCAGGGAGGCTCGAGCCCCCAGCCCCCCTGCAGACCCACACAGCCCCAAGAAGGGCAAAAGTCACTTTTATTTATTGAGGCCCTGTCTAGATTTAAAAAGTTTTAGGATAACAACAACAAAAAAAACCCAACAACTGAGGAAAAAGAGAGGGAAAAACAGGGAAATGGTGACACCAGGAGAAGGGGGGGGAAGGTGGAGAAACTGGTTGCTGGTGCAGCCTTTAAAAACAGCATCAAAACCTGCAGAAGAAAATCTGCAGAAACCCCAGAAAACCTGTAGAAACCCGAGAAAAACTGCAGAAAAGCTGCAGAAATCCAATAAAATCTGCAAAAAGCCCAGGAAACAGCACAAGGCCTGGGCACAGGCAGGGTATGGGAAGCCTCTCAGTCCTCCTCCTCCTCTTCCAAGCAGCGGATGCGTTTCCTTCTCCCCCGGGGCTGTGGATCCTCTTCCTCCTCCTCATCCTCCTCGGAGCGGGGAGCTGGGGGGGCCAGCTCGGTGCCTGTGGATGGAGGGAGAGGGGAGAGGGCTGAGCCCCCCAGGGGTGTGACAAAGGGGACAGAGACAGGACAACCCCAACCCAGCAGTGCCCACTCAGCCCCCAGGAGTGAGCAGAGGGGCTGAACCCACCTGAGCTCCCACCATCCTCATCCTCATCCTCGCTGGCGAGCTCCCGGCGCCTCTTGGTGCGCGGCTGCACTGGGCTGGGGACAGGGCTGGGGACAGGGACGGGCTCCTCGCTGCAGGGGTTGGCACAGCTCAGGGAGGATGCAGGGGGCCACATCCCCTCCCTAGGCAGGGAGAAGACCCCCTCCTTCCCCCCCAAAAAAACCCAGGACCCCACAAGCTGAGAATGGAACTCTGCTCTCACCTCTCCGAGTCTGATCCCAGCCCTGCCGGCAGCGGCTCTGCAGAGGGGCACAAGGAGAGGGGCTCAGAGCCAGCCCCACACCTGGGGGTCCCGCACCCCCAGCCCCACCCCTCACCTGCAGACGGCTCCTGGGGGCACCTGGGTGGCTCTGGCAGGTCCTGGGGGGGCCCTGAGGGGGCGCAGTGGGCGATGGAGGCGGCCGTGCGCCGGAGCTGCTGTGGGGTCAGGGCGGCCGGGATGCGCCAGAAGGATTCCTGGGGGGAGAGGGGAGAAGGGGGGACATTGCAGGGCTGTGCTGGGGACAGAGATGGGGACAGGGATGGGGACAGGGACCTCACCTGCTCACTGGCGGGGGGCCGCAGCCCCAGCTGCCGCAGCAGGCTCCGGAAGCGCCGGTGCTCCATGGCATCCTCGTTCTCCTCCGTCAGCGGCACCAGCGGCACCGGGTGGGACACGCCTGGGGTGGGACAGCGCCGTCAGCGGGACCCCGACCCCACACCCCCCCACACCCCCAGCCGCCCCCCACCCTGCTCACCGTCCTCCTCACGGTCCCCTGCTGCCCTCCGCAGGCAGTTCTCCAGCCAGCGCAGGGGCCCGGCCAGCCCTGGGGACAGCAGAAGGTGACACAGGATGCAGCCCCTCGGCCAAGCCCAGCCCGGGGGGTTTGGAGCCCCTCACCCACATTCCCGATGCAGGTGCTGCACCAGGTCCTGCCCAGCCCCTTCCTCAGGCACCCAGTGCTCCTCCGTGAGGCCTTCCTCTGCTTCATCCTCATCCTCCTCTTCCTCCTCCTCGCTGTCCTCATCCTCTCCTGAGCTGTCTTGGGCTGGCATGGCTGGGACACCTGTGGCAGCCTGTGAGGTGCCCCCAAGATGGGGACAGGCAGTGTTTGGGTGCCCCCAGGGTGGGACAGCACCCCCAGGGCAGGGCCCAGCACCCTCCAGCCCCCTGTACCTGCCCAGGGCTGGGGCCGTGGCTCTTCCTCCTGCGTTTCTTGTACAGCTCCTTGCGTTCAGCCACCAGCCCCAGCCCCAGCAGCTTCTCCACCACCCGAGCCCGCGAGCGCCGCGCCGTCAGGCGCTTCATGATGTTCCCCAGGATGTCTGTGGGGAGGAGAGTCAGGGTGGGGAGGCTACAGGGGGATTTTTGGGGTCTGCCCCCCCGTGTCCAGCTCACCGTCCGAGCCCTGGAACTCCTCGAAGAGCCGTGTCAGCTCCTCCTCCTGCTCCTGCGTCCACAGCACGATGCGGGTGCCTTTCCTGGGGGGGTGGGAAACAGCCATGGGTCCCTGCCCTGTCCCAGGGGGTCCCTGCCCTGTCCCCCAGGGGTCCCTGACCCACCTCTCCCGCGGGAAGTCCTTGGCACTGCTGGCCAGCCCCATCCTCACCAGCTGCTTCACCACCTGCCTCCGTGTCCGCCCAGGGAGATGGGCCAGGATGGCAGCGATGATGTCCCCACCTGTGGGACAGCAAGGATGCAGGGACAGAGCCCCTGCCACCCCCCCAAGGGCCCCACTGAGACCCCAGAGACCCCTGGTACCTTCCACCTCCTTGTACTTCCAGTACAGCTCCCGCAGCTCCTGTTCCTCCTGGGGGGTCCAGGGGGGCACCCGGCTCCGGGTGGTCCTGGGGAGGGGCAGAAAGGAGGTGAGGGGAGGGGAGGGCAGGAGGGAGTGGCAGCCCCCTCCCTGCCCCACTCACCCCTCTCCCTCCTGCAGGGAGCTGTAGCCCTTGGTCATCTCACAGACGATGGCAGGGCTCTTCCAGAAGAGCAGCTCCACAAAGGCCTTTTTGTTGGTGGCTGCCAGCGCAAAGAACTTGCCCAGAATGAACTTGGCCAAGGTCACCAGCTCCTGGGGACAGCAGGAGGGAGAGAGGGGCTGGGGGACACCAGGGACAGAGAGTGGGGGTGGGGGACACTGGGGATAAAAAGTAGGGCTGGAGGACACTGGGGACAGAGAGTGGGGCTGAGGGAAATTTGGAATACAGAGCAGGGCTGGGGAACACCAGGGATGGAGAGTGGGGCTGGGGCCTGCACAGAGCAGGGCTGGGAGATGCTGGGGACTTGGGGACAGAGGGAGAGCTGGGGGCTGCAGGGGACTGGCTGGGGCTGGGGGCTGCAGGGAGAGAACAGGGCCGTGAGATGCTGGGGACTGAGTGGGGCTGGGGGCTGCAGGACAGAGCGGGGCTGGGAGATGCTGGGGACTGAGTGGGGCTGGGAGATTCTGGGGACTGAGGGGGGCTGGGGGCTGCAGGGACTGAGCAGGGCTGGGGGCTGCAGAGACAGAGCAAGGACTGGGAGATTCTGGGGACTGAGTGGGGCTGGGAGATTCTGGGGACTGAGGGGGGCTGGGGGCTGCAGGGACTGAGCGGGGCTGGGGGCTGCAGGGCCAGACCCCTCCCGGGTGGGGGGCTCAGGGCCTTGTCTGACCTGGTGTGCAGCAGCTGCGGGGTCGCTGAGCAGGCGGTGGAAGAGGGCGAAGAGGGAGAGCTGGAAGAGCAGGGGCTCCATGCGCAGGTCGCGGGCCAGGCGGTGCAGCAGGCGCGCCGCGCAGTGGTTGGTGCGGGCGCTGTTCCGCGCGTAGCCCCGCAGCAGCAGCACCAGTGCCCGCACCACGGGGGCGCAGGCGAACCTGCCCGGCAGCCCTGTCAGCGCGGCTGCCCCGCAGCGAGACCCCTCAGCCCTCCCCAAACCCTTCTCACCGCTTCAGGTAGTCGAGGAAGTTGAATTCCTTCTCTGACACCTGCACGGTTTGTTCCTCCTCTTCCTCGTCCTCCTCTTCTTCTTCCTCCGGCTCCTCGGGCTCGGCGGGCGCGTGCCCTGTGGTGGGTGGGATGTGCTGAGGGTCTGCAGCGCCACAGCCCAAAGTTCTCCCACTTCCCAGGGTCACGGGTGGGGTCTCACTGGGCAGGGGAGCGACGAGGATCTCCCGCAGCAGCCGGGTCTCCTCGGGCGGCCCCACATCCACAGATCCAAACACATCCCCTTCGGGCCAGACCTCCCTGGGGACAGTGGGGACAGGCTGGCACTGTATCCCCAGGCCCCGGGCACGAGATGGGCACCACGGTGCAGGTACCTGGCTGAGCGCAGCAGCTGCAGGGCCTGGGGCACGCGGGAGTCCCGCAGGCACTCCTGGATCCGCAGCAGAGCCTCCGCGCGCTGCTCCTCCACCGGCGTCTCCGAGGTGGCATCGAAGGGCACCACGTCCTCGGGGAGGGGCACCTCGCCCTGGGGCAGGACGGGGTTATGCTGTGCCCCACCAGCACCCCCAGAACCCCCCGTGGGGCTGGACCCTTTCCTGGTACCTCCAGGCAGGCCTGGACCTGCGGGGCCAATCCTTCCCAGAGCTGCTCCAGCTCCGCGGCGCTGAGCGGGGCGGGGACCGCCGGCACGTGGGGCTTCTTCTTCTTCTTCTTCCTCCTCACACGTTTGCTCTGGGGGGGCAAGGATGGGGTCAGGAGGGGCTGCCCGACCCCCAGGGACCCCCAAGGCAGGGCAGGCATGTCTCTGTGTCTCTGGGAGCCTCCCAGGGACCCTGGCCAGCGGGGTGGCAACCCTGGCACGGACAGCGGGGAGACACTCGTGCCCCAAGGGTGCTGAGGGCAGCTAGGCCAGTCACCTTGGCAGCAGAAGAGGAGAAGATAAAAGGGCCGACTCCTAGCAGGGGTTAATCCAAGGTTTTATTCTAGGAGCTCCAGAGGAGCCCCTACACCTCAGGGGGCTTCCTGCTGAGAGCCCCAGAGGGGTGCCAAGGTTGTATTTAAAGGGAGGTGGAAACCAAAAGTAGATAAAGCATTTTACTGAGCAATGAATGACCCAGAGGGATGGATACTGGGAAATGGACATTTAGGACAGGGCGTGGGGTGACACTTGGGGGGCTGACCCCTGGCCTCTGGCTAATCACTCGAAGCTTCTAGATGGAGGGGATGGGATGCTGAGTGCCTGACAGAGAGCCAGGATGGGAATTTGGGGATGATGTCAGCAAAGGAAAGGGATTACGCAGGTAAAGGGAGGGGGGTACAATCTGGGATAAACCACTCGGGAAAAATACAGGGATACAAAACCAAAACTATTACAAAGTATAAAAACACACTACAACATCTCCCTTTTTTCGTTTTAATAAAAAGGGAGAGGCACTTATGTCACAGACATGTTTTATGAAAAATCCTTTCCTTAGGATTTTTTCTCCTGAGAAGCTGAGAGGCCTCAGGAACAAAATGTAAATAACAATTATCTGCTGCTGTGGAATGCAACAGGTGCATCTGGGATTGGTGTCATTTTTAATTAATGGCCAATCACAGTCCAGCTGTCTTGGACTCTGGTCGGTCACAAGATTTTATTATCATTCCATTCCTATCCTATTCCTTCAAGCCTTCTGATAAAATGCTTTCTTCTATGCTTTTAGTATAGTTTTAATGTAACATATATATCATAAAAATAATAAATAATATATATATCATAAAAATATATATCATAAAATAATAAATCAGCCTCTCTGAAACACAGAGTCGGATTCTCGTCTCTTCCCATATCGGGGCTGCCTGCAAAATTCCACACACTTAAATCTAACAAAAATGAAACCTCAGCTCGGGCTGATCTCAAGCACCACATGCCAGCCCACCTGCACCACGAGGCTGGCACGGCCGTGGCAGAAGCGCTCCAGCATGCGGAGGAAGAGGTGAGCTGTCTCCACCAGGTCCCGCAGGAAGCTGCGCGGCTGCTTGGTCTCGTCGAACTTGCGGAAGAGCGTGAGGAAGAGCTCCCGGTATTCCATCAGGTAGAAGATGTTGCCTGGTGAAGACGGCGGCAGTGGGAAGGAGTGGGTCAGGGGACACCCCAGGGATGGGACAGAAGGACAGGGGGACTCACTCTTGATGACCTGGCTGCTGTCCCGCACCGCCTGCTCCGGGGAGCGATCCATCTCCTGCACCGTCCGCAGCAGCTCCTGGTACGCCTTCAGGGCCAAGTGCATCCTGGGCATGCCAGTGGGGGGGGGTCACAGGTGCCCAGGGGGGTTCCCAGGTAGTTGTGGGGGTCCCAAGCACTCCCAGAGTCCCAAATGCCCAAGGAGGTCTCAGGCAACACAGAGTCCCAGGTATCCAGGGGCTCCTGGGTTCCCAGGGTGCTCCAGGCACCAGGGAGGTGACCAGGGGGGGTCTCAAGTGTCCAGGGGGTCCCAGGTACCAGGGGATTCCAAGTAGTTGAGGGTCCCAGACACCAAAGGGTGTCCCAGGTGCCCTGGGCTATCTCAGGTACTGTGGGGATCCCAGGTCTCCAGAATGTCCCAGACACCACGGGGAGTCTCAGGTACTGGAATTCACCACCAAAGGGTGTCCCAGGTGCCCTGGGGGGGGCGGTCCCAGGTGCTCACCTGCGGGCCCAGGTTGTTGCCTCCTTCTTGTCCATCAGTGCCATCTCATAATAGGTGGTGAGGTTCTGCTCGATGAAGTGGAAGGCTCGGACCCCCACGGTCTCGGACACCAGCTCGGGCCGGAAGCCGTGGAGCCGGTTGAAGGCCATGAAGAAGGCAGTGGCCCACAGGTAATAAGTCTCATCGTGCTGCTGAGCCTTCTCCCGCACCAACTGGTCCTGGGGGCAAGCAGGGAGCCTCAGCGGGGGTCCCCCAGGCTGGAGAGGGGATCCTGGCCCTCCCAGCCCCTCACCTTGACCAGCAGCATCAGGCGGTTGTAGCAGTCCTCCAGGAAGTCCTGGCAGAAGCGGCACAGGAAGAGCCGCACGTTGCGGGCGGAGCGGCGGGAGGGCTCGGCCTCGGGGGCCGCCCGCCGGTGCCGGGGCAGCCGCCGCGGCTCCTTGCCCAGGTCGTGGGTGTAGCTCTTCAGCTGCACAGGGGATGGAGTGGCCAGATTTATCCCTGTGGTCCCTGTCTCTGTGGCACCCACCATATCACTGTCCTGGAGACCCACACCACGTTCCTGTTCCTGCAACCCCACCACATCCCTGCTTCTGTGCTCCACATCCCATCTTCCAATCCTGGGTCCCACCTGTGATCCTGTCACTGGGCCCCCCACCCACATCCCCTTCTCAATGAATGACCTCTGCCACGTCCCCATCCCAGTGCCCCCCACCATGCACCTGGCCCCGTGCCCCTCGCTGTGTCCCTGTCCCAGCAGCCCCCTCTAATCCCTGGCCCTGTGCCCCCTGCCCAGCTGATGCCCCCAACCACATCCCTGTCCCTGTACCTCCTACCATGTCCTTGTCCCTGTGCCCACTGCCACCTCCCCGGTTGTGTGACCCCCACCATGTCCCCATACCTGTGCCCTCCTCTCACACCCATACCCCAGTGCCACATGCCACGTCCTTGACCCCATACCCCACACCCCATCTTTAGCCTCGTGTCCCACCCACGCTCCTCTTTCCTTATCCCTTACCCTGTCCCCAACCCCGTACCCCTCCAGGCCCCTCACCACATTCCTGCACCTCCCACCACATCCTTGACCCTCCACCCTGTGCCACATCCCCAGCGCCACCTTCCCGTGCCCCCTGCCACGTCCCCAGCCCTGTGCCCCTCACCACATTCCTTCACCCTGTGCCACTCTCCACACCCACCCCTGTCCCTGTGCCCCCTGCCACGTCCCCAGCCCCTTGTGGAACCCCCACACTCACGTTGTGCAGCCCCTTGTGGAACACCACGTCCCTGTCCCCGATGGACTTGACGCCCTGCAGGACGTAGGAGCCACCAAAGCGGGAATGCCTGGGCAGGGGACAGGGGCTGAGTGATGCTGTCCCCACCTCGGGGGTCCCATCCCTGCCACGGGGGTGCCCCCTCCTCACCTGGACGTGCGCTGCAGTGCCCGGGTTCTCTTCTCTGCCAGCTCTCTCTGCCTCAAGGTCTCCAGCTCCCGCGTGTCCCCCCCGTGCTCGGCCCCTGCTGTCCCCTGTCCCAGCGCCGCCAGCTCCTCTGGGCTCTGCCAGCAGCTCTGTCAGCACCGTGAGGGCTCTGCCAGCCTGCCCTGCCACCCCTGGCCCAGCTCACCTGGTCACGGAACATGAGGGAGATGATCTCCAGGACGTGCAGGGCCCACTGCTGCTCCACCTGGGCGCTGGCCAGGAATTTGAGCAGGTCATCCATGCCGCTGATGTGCAGCGCCCACAGCACCCGGTCGTGCACGCTGGCGTCACCATCCACGCCCTGCTGGGGATGGTGGCAGGGCGTCAAGGTCCCCGTGGAGCCACGGAGGCCCCAGATCTGTCAGGGAGCCAGGGAAGGGTGCTGTCCTGGTACCTGCTCCTCCGTGGGGTCAGGGGGCACGTGCAGCACGTTGCGCACCAGCAGCAGGATCCTCTCGATCAGCAGCGTGTCCTCCTCCTGCCGCTGCTCCCAGTCCTGGGGGACACAGCTGTCAGGGCCCCCCACAGCCCCCTGGGGGTCCCTGGCAGGGGAGGACCCCACAGCCCCTGAGGAACCCCAACAGGGACAGACCCCACAGCCCCTGAGGGACCCCAATAGGGACGGACCCTGCAGCCCCTAAGGGACCCCAATAGGGACAGACCCCATAACTCCTGAGGGACCCCCAGCAGGGACAGACCCCACAGCCCTGAGGGACCCCAATAGGGACAGACCCCACAGCCCCTGAGGAACCTAAACAGGGACAGACCCCATAATTCCTGAGGGACCCCCAATAGGGACAGACCCTGCAGCCCCTGAGGAGCCTCAATACAGACAGACCCCACAACTCCTGAGGAACCCCAATAGGGACAAATCCCCCAGCCCCTGAGGAACCTACACAGGGACAGACCCCATAACTCCTGAGGGACCCCAACAGGGACAGACCCCACAGCCCCTGAGGGACCCCCGGCAAGGACAGACCCCACAGCTCCCAGGGACCCATGGCAGGGATGGACCCCGGAGCCCCCTGATAATTCCAAGACCCTTTAGCCCCCACAGGAACCCCCAGCAGGGTCAGACCCTGCAGGCCCCTGGGGATCCCCGGGGGGGACACCACCCACAGCCCCCCGAGGACAGGGGACTCACCAGCTGCAGGAGGTTGTAGAGCTTCTCACTGAGCACCACGAACACCTTCTCACTGGCAAAAGCCTGCAGAGACCCCACGTGAGCAAGGGAAGGTGGGCAAAGCCCCCTGCCCACGGCACGTCCCAGGGCAAACTCACCTCCTTGTAGGCCTGTAGGTAGGACAGCACCTGGAGAAAGTGGTGGCGGGAGGTGGCATCAGCTGGCACCTTCCCAAAGCACAGCAGGGCCGGCTGTGTCAGGTTCACCATCAACCTGTGAGGAGGGAGTGGAGGGCTGTGAGAGACCCCTACCCACCGAGGAGCCCCCAGAGGGCCACCCCTGACCCCAACCCTGCCCCCTCATACCTGATGACAGCATCGAAGAGCACCTTCTCCTGGGGGTACTGTACCAGGATGGGCAGGAGGTCGTTCTGCAGGATCTGGGCTGCTCCCAGCTGCTGCCGCACGTCCCGGGTCTCATCCTCATGGCGCAGGTACCGGATCAGGTCCTTGATGCTCTCTGGGGACACGGGGCCGTCGGTCCCCGCCGTCCCCGGTTTCTCCTGCCGCCCCCCCCCCGCTCCGGTGCCCACCTACCCAGGCAGTCGGGCTCCCGGTGGTACACGTCGCCCTCCAGGTAGCCCAGGGCGCTGCAGGTGGCCAGGAGCTCGCAGTTCATCATGTACCAGTCCATGCAGCGCGGGGCTGCGCACGGGACCGGCACCGGGGGCCACCTGCGGGCCACCGTCAGCACCGCGGACCCCGTGCTGGGCTCGTCCCAACCGTTCTGGGCTCCCCCGGTACTGGCCCATCTGCCGGTCCCGGTCGCCCAGATCCCGAGGTACTCTCCGGTCCCAGCTTCCCCAACACCGATGAACCGCCCAGGCCTGGTCCCGCTCGGTACCGGAGCCCACCGATCCCACAGCAACCCCCAGGCTCCGGTACCACCTGGATCCCAGCGCACCTCCCGGTCCCGGTCCACCCCAATCCCGGCGCATCCCACAGCCCCGGCGCACCCCAAGTCCCGGTTCCTCCGATTCCGTATCACCCCCCAGGTTTGGATTGCCCCCCCGGTCACGGACTACATCCCGGTCCCGGAGCATTCCTGACCGCCCCGCCCGATCCCGGATCTCAGCCCCCAGTTTCCCCCGGACCCCCCTGATCCCGGCGCACTCCGGGCCCGCCGAGCCCGGAACATCCTCAAGAGCACGGAGCACCCGGAGGTCCAGGTTCGCCGGATCCCGTACCAAAACAAAC
>JAYDZK010000164.1:0-19134 GCA_034509185.1 Euphonia xanthogaster
GAGCCTCCTCGGGGCGCGATGCGACCCCCGGGACCCCCCGACTGCCCCCGGCTGCGGCGGCGGTGGCACCGCGGCCTCGGAGCGCTTTGTGCCCATCCCGGGGGCACCTGCGGGGCGTCCCCGGCGCGTCCCCAGTGTCCCCGGGGTGTCCCCGTCACCTGCGCGGTGTCCTCTGTGTCCCCCCCATCACCTGCGGGGCGTCCCCGGTGTCCCCGTCACCCTCGGGGTGTCCCCCCCGCTGTCCCCGCTGTCCCCCATCCCCTCCCCAGTGCCCGGGCGGGGCCGTCCCGGGGGTCCCTGGGCCGGGATGTGCCCGCTGTCCCCCGTGTCCCCCGCTGTCCCCCGCTGTCCCCCGTGTCCCCCGCTGTCCCACCGTGTCCCCCGTGTCCCCCGCTGTCCCACCGTGTCCCCCGCTGTCCCCCTCTTTCCCCCCTGTCCCCCCGTCTCCCGTGTCCCCCCGCTGTCCCACGCTCTCCCCGCCGCCCGGGGGTCCCTGGGCCGGGCGTGCCCGGTGCCCCCCGGCTCCGGGACAGCCCCGGCCGGATCCCGAGCCGGTTCCTGGCGGAGCCGCCCTGGAGCCGCCGGGGAGTTCCCGGAGCCCGGCCCGGGATGGTTTTTTTTCCTTTGGGATCCTCTTCCCCCCGCGGGCGGAGGTGAAAACGCAACAAAACAACAAAAAGAAATCAAAACAAAAAAAGGAAGAAAGAAGGTTTTGGAATAATTCGGATCTCCTGGAGGAGCCTCCGGCTCCATCCCAGAAATTCGAGGATGGGGCTGGGAGTCAGACGGGATCCCGAGGATTTTCCAGAGGCTTTGTGAAGCTCGGATGATTTAATTAATGAACAATTAACAATTAACAGGCGGCGGCCGGAGAGGGGGACTTGGGGGCGGCTGCTCCGGGGTCGAGGTCACCCCATGTCCCCTCCCCACGTATTCCAGAGGGGTTGGGGACATCCCAGCCCTTGGAACGATCCCGTGGGAGGATTCCTTGTTTTTCCCCGGCTCCCGGCAGACAATGGGGCCGGAGGGAGCAGCCCCGAGGTCGCGGATCCGGCTTAATTCGGGATTTGGGATGAGTTTCCCAAGCGCTGCCGAGGTTTTATGGATTTATTGTCCGGCCGGGATGCCCGGGAAGAGGCCTGGGAAGGGATTTGGGAATTCCCAGCTCGGAATTCCGGCCAGCACCGCCCCAAACCGAGGAGTTTCAGCCCTGCTGCCCTGCGGGATCCCTGGATGTGGATGGAAATGTCCCAGCGCTCCTCGATCCCGCTGGATCCCATCCCTGCGCCGCTTCTCCGGGATCCGGGACGTGGATAACGGATCGGGGAGATCCCAAAGGATCAGGAGCTGCTGGAGAAGAGTTCTCATGGATCCAAACCCCCAATCCTGGCCGATCCAGGTGTCCTTTGGGGGCAGCAATTGGGATTTTGGGGTTTCTCCTGGAGAAAACATCGGAATTCCGAGCAAGGACGTGGATTTCCGGGATGGTCCTTCCCAAATCCCATGGAGCCACCTAGAAGCGGCTTTGGGGTGTCCTTGGCATTGTTGGAAGGGACGGGGAGATGGGATTTGGGGTTTCTCCAGGGAATCCTGAGCATTCCCCAGGAATCGGATGGGGGGATTTAAGGCTGTGGGGTGGGAATTCAGAATCCTGGAATTTTTTGCTGGGAATTTGGGATTCTGGGATCCTCCAGCTGTGGGATTTGGCTTTCCAGGTGCTGCAGTGCTGTTGGATCCTCACAGAAAAAGGGGCTGGGAAGGGACGTGGGAAATTCCAGGGATGGGAATGGGGCTGGAGCAGCTGGAAGAGAGAACGGGGGATCCTGGGGGGGCTTGGGATCTGATCCCAGGGAATGGGGCAGGACAAGAGGGAACGGCCTCCAGCTGGGCCAGGGTTGGAAATTCGGGATGATTTTTCCATGGGAAAAGGGTTGGGAAGCATCGGGAGGGGCTCAGCCAGGGCTGGATCCCCATCCCTGGAGGGAATCCCTGGAATTCGGAAGTTGATCCATCCCAGCTCGGACTCGGTGACATCGGAGATCATCCAATTCCTCCAGATTCTCCCTCTCCAAGTGGGATTTTTCCCAGGAAAACTCATTCCCAGCTTTCCCACAACCCTGGATCGGGAAGGAGTGGATTTCCCACTTGGAATCCTCCCTCTGGAGCCATTGGGAAGAAGCTTTTTCATCTGGAATCGCTTGGATCTATGTTTTATTTTTAATTATTTTTGCTCTTTTGGGAATATTTGAATCCCAAATGTTGGATTTGAGGTTCAGGACTTTGATCCTGAGCCCCATCCCGGGAAAAATTCCAGCCTGGACTTGAAGACGTTGGGAATGGCGAAGCCTCTCGGGCCCTGGGGGGGTTTTTTGGGAGCTTTGATCATCCCAGGGTTAAAAAATGGGAATTTTCCTCCTCTTTTGCATCTGGCTCTGGCTCCCGGCGTCTCCCAGAGTCTGGGAATCCATTCCCAACTTTTCCAGGGCTGTGGAACCGGCTCTGCTGGAGAAGATTCCAAGAAAAGTCCCTTTTTTTCCCCTGCTGGACCGAGAGGATGAGGAGCTCCAGGATCTCAGATTCCTCTGGAATTCCCGAATTCCCTTTGGAAAACTGCTGGGATGGGGATAATACCTGGCAGACTCACGGATTCCTGGAAAATCCCAAATTTATTTTGACTGAATCCACAGGCTGGGGCCAAGAGACCTCGGAACACCTGGAAAATCCCAGGATTCATGGAAAACCCCAGGATTTCTGGAAAACCCCAAGTTCATTTCAGCTGGAGACACTGGGATTTTGGGAAAACTCAGGGATTCCTGGAAAATCCCAAATCTCTCCCAGCCGATCATCCAGGAGGACGATTCCCAAAAATTTTGGGATGCCTGGGGTGGGATGTCCAAGCGCTTTTCCATGGTGCTCCCAAGGAATCCCTGAGCAACGGGATTGGGAATTGGCGGGATTTGGGAATTGGCGGGATTTGGGATTCGGGAATTCGGGAAGCGGTCTCGAATTCCCGTTGCTTGGCTCTCGCAGCTCCAGGGCGGCCCCCCCGTGCCGTGAGCAGCCCCCCATGCCCGGCCCGTCTCCGATGCCGGCCCCTCCGGAGGCTCCGGACGCTCCAAAGGCCTCGGTGAGCGCCGGGACGGAGCCGCCGCCGCCGGAGCCGCCCGGTGAGTGAGCCGGGATAACTGGGGATACTGGGAAAGGATCCAGCCACTACTGGGATGTACTGGGAGCCCGGGATCCAGCCCTCACTGGGGTTACTGGGACATACTGGGACAGGATCCAGCCCTTACTGGGCCATACTGGGACCCCCAGTGTCTCCCGGCCCCATTCCCGTCTCCTGGACGACGACAGGAGCGGGGAAAGGCCTCAGTTTCCATGGAGATCCGTGTGGGATCATCGGGAATTCCGGACAAAGGAATTCCCCCCGCTTCCCCCTTTTCGCCTCCTTGACCCCTTCTCCCCCTTTCCTGGGGCCTTGGAAAAGGGGCCCGAGGGGTTTTTTTGGGGTTGATTTGGTGGGAATGGGATTTCCATGGAAACCTGGGAAGCTGGGATGGCTCCCAGAGGCAGCTGGAGCCTCCCAGCCTGGGGGACTGGGGCGTCCAGATTCCCCCAAAACCCTCGGGAAAAGGCAGCGGGGATTGGCAGGATCATCCCGACGGAGTCCAGCGTTCCCAGATTCCCAAGGGGGGGGGGACACAGCCCCAGATCCCGAATTCCCTCTCCCTCCTGACCCCAAATCCCCTTTCCCTGCCCATCCCAAATTCCCTTTCCCGGCCCCATTTCCCACCAGGCAATGGGATGCAGGGATGGGAGGGGCTCTGGGCCGTGCTGGGCCGTGCTGGTCCATACTGGGCCGTGCTGGGCCATACTGGGCTGTACTGGGCTGTACTGGACCATACTGGGCCATGCTGGGCCGTACTGGGCTGTACTGGGCTGTACTGGGCTGTACTGGACCGTACTGGACCGTACTGGGCCGTGCTGGGCCGTGCTGGGCCGTGCTGGGCCGTGCTGGTCCATACTGGGCCGTACTGGGCCGTACTGGTCCATACTGGGCCGTGCTGGTCCATACTGGGCCGTGCTGGGCCGTGCTGGTCCATACTGGGCCGTACTGGTCCATACTGGTCCATACTGGGCCGTGCTGGGCCATACTGGGCCGTGCTGGGCCATGCTGGGCCGTGCTGGTCCATACTGGGCCGTACTGGTCCATACTGGGCCATACTGGGCCGTGCTGGTCCATACTGGTCCATACTGGGCCGTGCTGGGCCGTGCTGGGCCGGCCCCAGTGACGCTCCCCGTGTGTCCCCTCAGGTGGGCGCGTCCTTTTCTCCTGAGCGAGGCCCCCCCAAGGTGACAAAATTGAGCCCCTCAAGGTCACGGTCGACTTCCTGAAGGTGCCCCTGGGCCTGAAGAAGCCCCCGCTGAAGGAGGCCCTGGCCGCGCTCCCAGGAAAACCCAAATCCCACATCCTGGAGCGGCACAAACCCCGGCGTTCCGACGCCATGGATAATGAGTCGCAGTATTCCGGATATTCCTACAAATCCGGCCATTCCCGCAGCTCCCGCAAGCACAGGTGAGGGAGCCCGGATTCCCTGTCCCCACCTTTGGTGGGTGTCCCCATCCCGGTGGATGTCCCAGTCCCACTTTTCCCGCTTTTTCCCCCATTTTTCCCTCTCCTTTCCCGCTTTTCCCAGGGATCGGCGGGAGCGGCATCGCTCCAAGAGCCGGGATGGGACGCGCGGGGACAAATCGGTGACGATCCAAGCGCCGGGAGAGCCTTTGCTGGACAACGAATCCACGCGGGGGGACGAGAGGGTGAGCGGGGAAAGGGCTGGAGCCCCGAGGGCGGGATCCCGGCGGGCTCCAGGAGCTTCCTGGCGGAATTTCCCGGCGGAGCGGTCCAGCCGGTCGGGCCGGTCCCGGGAAAACGAGAAAATGAGAAAATGAAAGGAGACGCGGCTCCGGCGGCGCCTCGGGAGAAGCCAGGGCTGGAAACACCCCCGGGATCCGATCCCGATGGACCCAAACCTCGAGGATTTGCCCCAAATTCCCGCCCGGATGGAACAGGGGAGGCTGCCCCGCCCCTGGTGCCCCTCGTTCCCGAATTCTGGAATTCCTCCGGACTCCGTGGATCCTGATCCCGGCCTTTCATCCTCTCCCAGTCCGCCCACGCCGGCGGCTCCGACGCTTTTCATGTTCCCTCTCCGGCGGCTTTTCCTGGGAATGGGGCTCCCAGAGCCGCCCTTCCCATCCCGCTGGAGCGCCCCAGGCTCCGCTTTGCCCTCTGGAATGAAATTCATGGAACCCTGGAATTGGTTGGAAGGGACCCTGGGGATCATCCCATGGGCAGGGACACCTCCCACAATCCCAGGGTGCTCTGAGCTGGAATTGGGCACTTCCAGGGGTGGGGGATCCATGGAAAAACAGGGAGGAATCTCCCAGTTTTCTGGCAGGAATCTGTGGGGAAAATTCCGACACATAAAAAAAAAACACCAACAAATTCCAGGAATGTCCGAGTGCCCAAAACCAGGATGAGGGAAAGACACACGGACAGGGGTAGGGGAAGGAATCCTGCTGGGAAGGAATCCAGGATTTTTGGCTGGGAGAGGGGCTTCTGGAGCGGGGAAGGGCCTGTCTGGAGCCATTCCCGACAATTCCTGACAATTCCCGACCATTCCCAAGCATTCCCAGCCTTCCCGGCGCGGGCAGCGGTGCGGGGGCGTGCCGGGCATGTTCCTGCTGGCCCTGCCAGCCAGGGGGGTTGGCCAGGAAATCCGGGAGCTTCCAATCCCAAAGCTGCTCCTGCCAGAGCTTCCCGATCCCAAAGCTGCTCCTGCTGGAGCCGGAGCTTCCCTGGAGGGAAAATTCCCGGCGGAATCACCGCTCTCCCAGGCCCAGGCTGAGGTTCCTCTGCCCTGAGGAGGGCGATGGCTCCAGGGAGCGCTCCTGGCGTGGAGGTGGGATGGGGGTTTGGGAATGTCCCTCTGGGGCTGGAGGAATTTGGGGCCACCCCGTGGAACGTCCCCTGTCACCACCCCAGGGTGACATTTCCTGGTTTGGAGCTGTGGCGGGTGGGACATCCTGGAGGTGAGGTGGCCACCTGGGCCAGGTGGGACACGGAGCCACCCCCTGGAATGTCCCCTGCTCGGGATGACACCTGGGTGATCGGTGGGAGGTCCTGGAGGGGAGTGGCCACCTGGGCCAGGTGGGACACAGAGCCACCCCTCAAAATGTCCCCTTGTCCCCTCCCCAGGACGACAACTGGGGCGAGACCACCACGGTGGTGACGGGGACGTCGGAGCACAGCATCTCCCACGATGACCTCACGCGCATCACCAAGGACATGGAGGACAGCGCCCACCTGGACTGCTCCCGCCACCTGGGCGTGGCCCTGGGCGTGGCCCTGGCACTCCTGGCCTTCCTCACGCCCTTGGCCTTCCTCCTCCTCCCGCAGCTGCTGTGGCGGGAGGAGCTGGAGCCCTGCGGGACGCCGTGCGAGGGGCTCTTCATCTCGGTGGCCTTCAAACTCCTCATCCTCCTGCTGGGCAGCTGGGCCTTGTTCTTCCGCCGCCCCAAAGCCTTCTTCCCGCGCGTCTTCGTCTTCCGCGCCCTCCTCATGGTGCTGGTTTTCCTGCTGGTCGTCTCCTACTGGCTCTTCTACGGCGTGCGGATCTTGGACTCGCGGGACCGCAACTACCGCGGCGTGGTGCAGTTCGCCGTGTCCCTGGTGGACGCTCTGCTCTTCGTGCACTACCTGGCCGTGGTGCTGCTGGAGCTGCGGCAGCTGCAGCCCCAGTTCACGCTCAAGGCCGTGCGCTCGGCCGACGGCGCCAGCCGCTTCTACAACGTCGGCCACCTCAGGTGGGGACGGCTCCGGTGGCGGCTGGGCGGACGTTCCCGTGGTGGGAACGGGGATTTTTTTTGGTGGGAAAGGTAGTGAGGGGTGTGGAGGTGTTCTGAGGGGGGTGGAAGGGATCAGCCTGGAGGGAAGGGAGATTTTGGGCTCTTGCAGGGGGGTTTGGGATCTGAGTGCGGGGAACGGGGTCACAGAGTCCCAGAATCCCAGAATGATGAGGTTGGAAGAGACCTCTAAGATCACAGAGTCCAACCTGTGCCCTCACACCTCAACTGGAGTTTAGCACCCAGTGCCACATCCCGAGCTGGTGATTCCACCACCTCCCTGGGAAGAGCATCCCAGGACTTTATCATTCTTTTGGTGACATTTTTTTTCCTGATATGGAACCTGCACCTTCCCTGATGTAGCTTGAGACTGAGACTCTAGCAAGGTCAGCACAAGAGGGAACGGCCTCCAGCTGTGCCAGGGCTGGAAATTTGGGAAAATCCCTCCTGGAAAGGGCGGCCAGGCCTTGGAAGGGGCTCAGGGAGGGTTGGAGTGGCCACCCCTGGAGCTGTCCAAGGAATTCCTGGAGATTCCTCGGGATGACCAAGCGGGAATTGGACACAGCTCAGACTCGGTGATCCTGGAGCTCTTTTCTCTGGGAATTGATGGAATCACAGAATGGTTTGGGTTGGAAGGACCTTACAGATCCACGGGCAGGGACACCTCCCACCATCCCAGGTGGCTCCAACCCAACCTTGGACACTTCCAGGAATGGGGCAGCCCCGTTTTTTTCCCAGGAATTCCCTTCCAGCCCGTCCTGTCCCTCGGTGTGTGTCCCCCTCACGCATTCCCCGCTCTCCCCGTGCCCCACATTCCCGGTGTTTCCCCCGCAGCATCCAGCGAGCGGCCGTGTGGATCCTGGAGAATTACTACCACGACTTCCCGGTCTACAACCCCGCCCTCCTCAACCTTCCAAAATCCGTCCTTTCCAAGAAAATGTCTGGATTTAAGGTCTATTCCCTCGGCGAGGGTGAGATTCCCCCTTTCCCCTTGGCTCCCCCTTCTCCTTCTCCTCCCGTTTCTCCATCCCCATCCTCATGTTCCTCTCCGGAATTTTTTTGGGGGGAGCTCCGGGTGCTTCCTCCCTTCCTCTCCGGAATTTTTTTGGGGGGAGCTCCGGGGTTTTCCTCCGAGCTCACCCCTGGTCTGGGCGGCCCCGCAGAGAATTCCACCAACAACTCCACGGGGCAGCCGCGGGCGGTGATCGCGGCGGCGGCGCGGCGGCGCGACAACAGCCACAACGAGTTCTACTACGAGGAGGCCGAGCACGAGCGCCGGGTGCGGAAACGCCGCGCCAGGTGCGGGAAAATCCTTGGAGTCCCTGCGTCGGGAATGCCGTGGGGGGCTCCTTCCAGGTTTTCTGTGCATGGGGAGCTTCCAGAGGGCGATCCCAGCTCATCCCAAGGGCGGTCATGAGGGTGGATCTTCAACCAAGTTGGTTGAAGCTTGGGTTCCTTCCTCCATTTGAGTGAATCCCAGCAGATCCAGGATTTCCATCCCAAATCCAGGGGATTTTTCTGTCCCAGATCCAAGGGAGTTTCCATCCCAAATCCATGGGTTTCCCATCCCAAATCCATGGGTTTCCCATCCCAAATCCATGAGGTTTCCCGTCCCAAATCCAAGGGAGTTTCCATCCTAAATCCAAGGGAGTTTCCGTCCTAAATCCGAGAGATTTTTTCCATCCCAAATCCAAGTGGTTTCCCCTCCCAAATCCATGAGGTTTCCCATCCCAAATCCACAAGTTTTTCCATCCCAAATCCAAGAGGTTTCCCATCCCAAATCCAAGAGGTTTCTCATCCCAAATCCAAGAGGTTTTCCATCCCAAATCCAAGAGGTTTTCCATCCCAAATCCAAGAGGTTTTCCATCCCAGATCCAAGGGAGTTTCCATCCCAAACCCGCGGCGTTTCCCGCCTCTCCCGGCAGGCTGGTGGTGGCGGTGGAGGAGGCCTTCACCCACATCAAGCGGCTGCAGGAGGAGGAGCAGAAGAACCCGCGGGAGATCATGGACCCGCGCGAGGCCGCCCAGGCCATCTTCGCCTCCATGGCCCGGGCCATGCAGAAGTACCTGAGGACCACCAAGCAGCAGCCCTACCACACCATGGAGAGCATCCTGCAGCACCTGGAATTCTGCATCACCCACGACATGACCCCCAAGGTGCGTGCGGGAGCCCAGACGGGGATTTGGATGGGCTTTATCCCCTCTGGGATCATCCCGTCGGGAAAAGGAGGGGTTGGAGAGAGGGGGGGTTGGGTTCTTCTCACGGGAAACTGGGAATGGAGCTGCTGGAGAAGGGAATGGAGGATCCTGAGGGAGCTGGGGGGGCTCAGCCTGGAGAAAAGAGGGATCCAGGGGGGATTTGGGATCTGCCAGGGGGGATTTGGGATCTGATCCCAGGGAATGGGGACAGGACAAGAAGGAATGGCCTTGAGCTGTGTCAGGGTGGGAAATTTGGGAAAATTTCTCCTGGAAAGGGCTTGGAAGGGGCTCAGGGAGGTTTGGAGCAGACACCTCTGGAGGTGTCCAAGGAATTCCTGGAATTCTGGGAGACCAGGTGGGGATTGGCCCCAGCTCTGACTCAATGACCTCGGAGCTCTCTCCCAACCTGGACAATCCCCAAAACTCCCCAAAGCAGCACCACGGGGCCGTTCTCCCTCCAACACCAAAACCCGGGCTGGGCCACCCGGAGGTGACATTCCCATGTCCTTGCCCTTTCCCAAGGCCTTCCTGGAGCGGTACCTGACGGCCGGTCCCACCATCCAGTACCACAAGGACCGCTGGCTGGCCAAGCAGTGGACGCTGGTCAGCGAGGAGCCGGTGACCAACGGCCTCAAGGACGGCGTGGTCTTCGTGCTGAAGCGCCAGGACTTCAGCCTGGTGGTGTCCACCAAGAAGATCCCGTTCTTCAAGCTCTCCGAGGAATTCGTGGACCCCAAGTCGCACAAGTTCATCATGAGGCTGCAGTCGGAGACCTCGGTGTGATCGGCCGGGATGGGACTTTTCCCGAATCCTTCCGGCTCCGAATCTCCCAGTTTGGCTCCTCTGGCGCCGCCGGGCCGTGGGAAACCGGGAAAGCTGCTCCCGGCTCCGGCGCCTTGCTGGGATCATGACCACTCGTCCTTTCTTGAGATGGCTGAGCCCCTCCTCCTCCTCCTCCTCCTCCTCTTCCTCCTCATTCCCGAAATCCGGATCCTTTGGAGCCGTAACTCAAGGGCTAATTCCAAGAATTCCCACCGTCCTTCTTCACCAGCGTCCTGGAGCAGCTCGGGGTCCCGCAGGCCTCCTGCTCCTGTCCGTGTTCTCCTGGACAACTGTCCTGGCTCTGGCCTTAAACCACTGCCCGGCCCCGGGGCTGGGCTTGGAATCCCAAGGGAATTTCTTGGGCGAGGGGGAAGGATTTTGGAATCATCTCCAGGAATCCATGGCTGCTATGGAAAAGCTCCCTCTGGTGCATCCCCAGATTTGGGGAGCATCCTCCTCGCCTCTGCTGATTTTTTAGGAAAAACGAGCGGAAATCTGGGGGTTTTTGGAGGAGCTGAAGGTTGAGTTGAGCTTTTGGGAGGGATTTTTTGGGTGGGCTTTGCTGCTCCTGGCGGGATCCACATCCCAAATTCCAGCGGCAGCTCCGTGGGGCTTCCCGGTGCCGTTGGAGCAATCCTGGATCCGTAACCCTGAGGAGCTCCTGGAGATGGCAACAAGGTCCTTCAGGAAGATCCCTCAAATGAGGCGGCCCCGTGGTGATCCCACAGAATTCCCATCGGGATGCAAAAAAAAAAAAAAAGCTTTTTTTTGCCTTCTCCTGGTTTTGTTTCTAAGGTCACAAATACCTCACGGATGGATTTGGAATTTTATTCCCTTTTTTTTTTTTTCTCCCCGCTCCAGCTTCCACCTGCACCCTCGTGGGGCCGGAAGTGCCGGATTTCATTCCAGGGAGGCGTTTTGGGGTCAGGTTTTGGGGTCGATTTTGTCCTAAGCACTAAAAAGGGGGAGTTTGGAGCCAGGGGAGGCTTCCCCAGTAAGCACCAGTAGCAAAATGGGGGGATCCATCCCCTACCCGAATTCCAGGAAATCCCTGGTTTTTTGGGGGAATTTTTGGGGGGAATTTTTTGGGGAATTTCAACTAGGAGCCCATTTTGGGGCATTTTCCTGAAAAAAAAAAAAAGAAAAAGAAAAAAAAAAAAGCAGATGAATCTTCCTGGGAGGGGTGGGGAGTTCACAATTCCATCTGGGAATTTTGGGAGGTCAAAATTCCCTTTCTTTGGTTCCGTTTTTGGGGTTGGGTTTGGATTTCGTTTTCCCGCAGAGCCGAGATTTCTGTGCATGCGTGTAGAAAGTTGTAAAATGTCAAATTAATGGTTTTTAATATATAAAGAGAGCTTGGATTTTCCCGGATTTTTGCAGTGGATCGGAGCATTCCGGCAGTGGTAGGAATTTTTTCCGTTGGTGTTTGGTTGTTTTTTGGGTTTTTTGTTTCTGTTTTTTTTTTTTTTCATAGAGGAACTAAAATTGTACAATTTTGGTTTTTTTAATAAAATAAATCTGTTTTGACTTTTTTTTTTATTTATTTCAGCTCGGGGTCTGTGGGGCCAAGGATTTGGGGGTTGTGGGGTGAAGGATTTGGGGTCTACAGGGCAAGAATTTGGGATTATGGGGCAAAGAGTTTGGGGGTTGTGGGGCCAAGGATTTGGGGTCTCTGAGGTCAAGGACTTGGGATTTATGAGGCCAGGGATTTGGGGTGTTTGCCACTAAAGTTTTGGGATCTCCGGAGCCAAAATTTTGGGATCTGTGGGGCCAAAAACTTGGGGTTTTTGGGGCCAAGGGTTTGGGGTCAGTGCCCAACTCCCTTTGTGCTCATCCCACCCCCAAATCCCCCAGAACTGCCCCAAAACACGTGGGGGGAAACATCAGAGGGGCTGCGTGTCCCAGCAGAGAGATTCCACGGATTTTTGGGATCAGTTCCCACTTTTTGTGCTGTTCCTCGTGCAGGGGACACCGGAGGGGCCTCGGGGAGTCCTTGTGTCCCCAGGGGGGCCTGGGAGCCAGTGGAGCCACCCTGGAACCCTCAGGAGCTTCCCGGGGGAGAGTCCGGCTGGGGAGGAGGAAAATTGGGAATTGGGAGAGGCTGGAATTGTCCCTTTATCCCGGGAATTGTCCCTTTATCCCGGGAATTGTCCCTTTATCCCAGGAATTCCCATTTCCCAGGAATTTTCCCTTTTTCCCAGCAATACCGGGGTCTGGGGAGGCTCTGGCTGGTCCAAGGGGGTCTCGGTGTGCTCCGGGATTTTTGGGATGGAGTCACAGACCAGAGCTCCCAAATCTGCAAGGGAAGGGTTGGGATGAGGTCTGGGAAGTACCGGGATGGGAGGAGCTTCAGGATCATCCCAATCCCATGGGAAGGGACGTTCCCACCATCCCAAACTGGAATTGGGCACTTCCAGGGATGGGATAGCAAAATATCCCAATAAAATTGAATATCCCAGAAAAAAATAAAACACCCCAGTAAAATTAAACACCCAATAAAAAAAAACACCCCAACACAACAAAATATCCCAATAAAGTAAAATAGAAAAGAAAATATCCCAGTAAAATCAAAATATCCCAATAATATAAAATAGAAAAGAAAATATCCCAGTAAAATCAAAATACACCAATAAAATAAAATAGAAAATATCCCAGTAAAATCAAAATACCCCAATAAAATAAAATAGAAAAGAAAATATCCCAGTAAAATCAAAATACCCCAGTAAAATCAAACACACCAATAAAACAAAAACATCCCAGTAAAACCAGTTACCCCAGTTACCCCGACCCCACAGGGCTCACCTGAGGAGTCGCTGCCGCTCGTGGCCCGGTCCCGGATCCCTGTGACCAGAACAGACCCAAAACCTCAATTTTCCACCCCAAATCCCCTTTGGAAAACCCCAAAACCAGCCGAGCCTCAGTTTGGGTTTGGAGCAGGAAAAAAAACCCCAAACCCCAAAAAATTGTGTGAGCTGGAGAAGGAAAGGGCAGAGGTGACCCCAAAAGAGGCAAATTTGAGGTCAGATGGGAAATTTGGGATGAATTTGGGGAATTTTGGAGCCAGATCTGAGCAAGGAGGAGCCCCCAGCCCCGAGCTGTGACCATGGGAGGGTTTTGGGATCAGGATCAGATTTTGGGGCACTTTGGGGGTTTTGGGGTGGTGACCTCTGGATCTTTTGGGGCATTTCCGATTATTTTGCGATATTATTTTTGGATCTTTTGGGTTTTTGGGTCTGACCTTTGTCCTTGGTCCTCTGGTAGGTGACAAAGAGCACGAGCAGGGCCAGCACCACGAAGATGACGGGGGACCAGTACCGGGCTGGGACACCCGAGGAGGCTCCTGTGGGGACAGGGGTGACAGGAGGGACAGTCTGGGACATTCCAGGGTGGGGGCGGCTCCCCTCGGGATGGTGGCACCTCCCCCAGGAGGGTGACAAGTCCCGAGGGGGATGGCACATCCCCCTCAAGAGGGTGACAGGTCCTCCGGGGGTGGTGTCACCTCCTCATGACAGTGACAAATCCCAGGACAATGCCACCTCCCCACGATGGTGACAAATCCCAGGACAATGCCACCTCCCCAGAATGGTGACAAATCCCAGGACAATGCCACCTCCCTCCCCTTCCCGGGGAACTTACGGGTTTGGTTCCCCGCCGGTGTCACCGTGAGGTCCCCAAGGCTCCCAGGAGGGCTCGTGGTGACCCCCAGCCACGTTGTCACCGTGTCCCCATCCCCGGTGGCTGTGCTGGGGTGTCCTGGTGGCTCCAGGGGGTCCCGTGTCCCCTCCGGGGTCTCCTCGGTGACGTTCCCGGTCCCCAACTCCTCTTCCTGGAAGCCGAGAGCTGGGAATTTGTGGGATTTGGGATTTGTCCATTCCTGCCCATTCTCCCCCAAATTCAGGGGTCAGGAATATCCACCCCAGGGTCCCTCAGGGGACATGGGACAGGGTTTGGGGACATCGCCAGAGGGCGAAAGGTCAGGAGGGGCCCCAAAAGGAAATTTTGGGAAAGAGGAGATGGAAGAAATCCCGTGAATTCCGAGGGCAGGGGATGGGATCCCAGGAACAGCCACAGACGTTCTGGGTGGGATTTGGGATGGAGATCTGGGAAATTCTGCTCCCAGAAGGTTTTGGGGCTCTGGAACAGCTCCCCAGGGAATGATCCCAAAACCTCCAGGAGGGTTTGGAAACCACTCCCAGGCACCGGGAGGGATTTGGGGATTTTGGGATGGCCCGGGGTTGGGTTGGATGATCCGGGTGGGTTTTTCCATCTCAAGAGGTCCCAGAACTCTCCGAGGGGGCTGAGCTCGAGCAGAGCAGCGGCCCCACATCCTGCGGCGCTCACACCTCACCCCCGACAACAAACACCCCAAATCTGTCACGTTTTCACAGTGGAAAGTGGGGCCTGGGGCTAAGCCGAGCCTGTTCTGAAAGCCAGGAGGTTTTGGGGTTGTGTGACCAGCAGGGAATTATAAAATACCCCAAAATATCCCAAAACATCCAGATTTGGGGCATGGAATTGGGGGATGTGAGGCAGAAGGACCCGCCAGGATCATCCAAGTCCCACTCGTGGCCCTGCTGAGATTAAAACCAACAAAACCAACCCAAAAGGGGCCCAAAGCCCCTCCTGATGCCCCACCAGGGTGGGCTGGGATGGATCTGGGGAGCTGGGACAGCTCAGAAGACCCCAGAACCCTCCTGGGGACGCAAACCACGCTCAGCAAAGCCAGGCTCAACCCAAACCTGAGCTTAACCCCCAGGAAAAGCCCTCCAGGGACCTCCCTGAGCTGCACCCGCCGCCTCCGGCCCCTTCCTCTTCCCCATCCTCCTCATCCTCGCTCCAGCCCCACTCCCTGAGCCCCCTCAGCCGCACTCACCGGCCCCAGAGCAGAGCAGGGCGAGGCAGAGCCCCCCGAAGCCCCCGGGGCCCATCCTGGCCCTGCCCGGCCCCTCGGAGCCGCCTTCCTTCCTCTTTCGCTGCGCAGGAAGCGGCGGCTGCTGGGCAAAGGTGGTGAAATCGGGGCAGGAACGGCTCAAAAACATCCCCCGAGGTCCTTTCTCCACCCTATGGATTCATTCCCACTCCATGGGTCATCTCTGCATCCCATGGATCATTTCCCCACCCATGGAATTATTTCTCCTCCCCATGGATTCATTTGCTCACCCCATGAATCCTTTCTTCACCCCATGGAATTATTTTTCCATCCCACAGAATTGTTTCTCCACTCCATGGAGAAATCCCATGGATCATTTCTCCACCCCATTGATCATTTCTCCACCCCTGGAATTATTTCTCCACCCTATGGAAGTTTTTCTCCACCCCATGGATTTATCTGCCCACCTCATGGATCATCTCTTGGAATTCTCAAAAGGAACCAACAATTCCCCGTGGAATTATTTTTCCATCCCATAGAATCGTTTCTCCATTCCATGAAGAAATCCAATGGATTTATTTCTCCTCCCCATGGAATTATTTCTCTACCCCATGGATCATCTTTCCATGGGAAGGGGCAGGGAAAAGGTTGGAGATCTAGGCAAGGAGTGGGGGAAGCTCCAGGAGTTCCCAAAACCCCTTCAGGACAATCCCTGGAATTGTTTAAATCCCAATCCAAGCCAAGGATCGGATTTCCAGGAGCCCCATGGGCAAATCCCACTCCTATAAAACCCGAGTTGCTTTTAATTCAAAATAATATTCCAAAAATTCAAAACACGGGGGAAACACAGGGGAAATACAAATTATTCCAGTGTTATTCCAACAACCTTTTTTATTCCAAATAATTTATTTTCTTTAGAAAAATTAATTTTTTTTCCCAAAAATAAAGTGCAGGAACGGCGCTGGGATGCACCTGGAATTCTTATTGCAGAGACTTCAAAGGCGACTCCTGTTCCACCCGTGAATAATTCACCAAGGCACAGGCAAGAGCAGCAGGAAGAGGCACGGCAGGGAAGAGAATTCCCAGAATTCCAGAGGCATTGGCAAATCCAGGCCAGTTGCTGGGTTTGGGGCGGTTTCTGCTGTTTCCAGGCGGATTTGGGGATCAGGGAAAGGGGGGAATGTGTCCCATGTCCCCTGCTCGGGCCCTTGTCCCCGGCAGGATGCACATTCCAAAGGAATTCTGCTCCTGGAGGTTCCTGCTGGGATCCCCAAATTCCTGCTGGGACTCCTGCTGGGATTCCTGCTGGGATTCCCCAATTCCTGCTGGGACTCCTGCTGGGGTCCCCAGATTCCTGCTGGGAATCCGCCCAGCTCCAGCAGCACAGCCCAGATCCCAGAATCCCAACCCCAGAGCCAAACGCCCCAGAGTCGCTCTCCCTGTCCCGTTCTCCCTCAGATCCACCCCAAATCCCAGATCCCGAATCCTGAACTCTGTCCTTGCAGGGATTGGTGGGGCTGAGGGGGTTTTTTTGGGGGGTGGGTGCTGTAAAATGCAGAAAGTTCTGGAGGTGGGGAGGGGGAGCAGGTGCAGAAACCACACGGTCTCTGACAGGAGGAGGGGCATCACTTCTTCCTCTGCTTTAACTTCCTGGGGTTATTTTTGTGGTTTTCAGCCCTGAGAGAAACTTGAAGTTTTCACAAGACTCAAAATGCAGCAAAAGAGGGGGGGAAAAAAAAACATTTACCAAAAAAAATAACTTTGCTATTTAAAAAAAATAATCCTTTGCATTAAAAATAGTAATAATTTCCAAAGCTTCCTTGAGACAGTTCCTTTTAAAAAAATGGATTTTCCACCCAAAAAGGGGCTGGTTTGGAGCCATCCCTGGAGGTCTCCAAAGAACCCACTGGACGTTGGTCTGGGTGACCAGGATTGGTCCCAGGCTGGGACTGATGGTCCTGGAGGGCTTCTCCAACTCCAGGAATTCTGGAATTCCATGGAAAAACCCTCCTCAGAGTCTCCTCCAGCCTGTCTGGGGTCCCGGAAGCTTTGGCAGAGTTTTTATCCATGATCCTGGTGGGAGAGGGCGGGAAAAGGAGCCTGAATCCCACGGAGCTGCCAAAACCATGAAGAAAGTTCCCTTCTTCTAAATCAGTTCCGGTTTTTTGTAAACCAGGTGCAGGCTCACCAAAATAGATCTTTCAATCACTTCCAGGTTTTCAAACCAGTTTCATGTCCTTAAACCAGATCCAGGTCCTTCAAATCCGTCTCTTTTTCTTTAAACCAGGTCTGGGTCCTTCTAGACCAGCTCCAGGCCGACCACGGTGGCATTTTCTGCCGTCGCGCCATCCGCCTGCAAGGACAGAGGGACACAAGCTTGGTTTGGGGTCCTGGGGGCTGATCCCAGCCTTGGAGAGATCCGGGGATTGGTTTGAGGCTCTGGACCCCTCTGTGCCCGTCCCAGCTCCAGGGGTTCCATCCCCAGCCCGGGCTCTCCCAGTTCACCTGGTCTGGATGCTTGACCAGGGAATAAATGGTTCTGCTGGGTGCCCCCTCCACTGGTTTGGCTTTAGCTCCGTCAGGGACGCGCTGGGGGAAAAGGATTTTAAAAGTTTTAAAGTTAAAAAAAAATAAAAAAAAATGTTAATCTTAGAAATTTTTAGGGCTCGGTGCTGGAAAAAAGATCCCAAATCCAGAGATCCCTCAAAGAGCCACCTCTGGAGGTGTTGCCCCATCCCAAGGCCAGGTTGGAGCATCCTGGGGCAGTGGGAAGTGTCCCCGCCCATGGAATGGGACAATTTTAAACTCCCTGCCAACCCCCAAATCCCCATTTCTCTCTGATCCCTCCAAACCCGAGATTTTGGGGCTGGGCACGGAGCTTTGGGCAAGTTCAGGTGCCCTTGGGCCACCTCCAGCTGTGGCACTTCCTGGTTGGAATTCTCAAAAGGAGCCAGGGATTGTCCAGCTGTCCCCGGGGTGTCCCTGGGTGTCCCCAGGGTGTTCCCGGGGTGTCCCCGGGGTGTCCCCAGCCCCAGACTCACCTGCTGGCTCGGGCCCACCTCGGCGTACACGGTTGTGAAGTCATTTGTGGCCCCTGCGACTGGGGGAAAAAAGCAGGAATTTGGGGGTTTGGGATGCAGGGAATGAGGGAATCCCAACCTCAGGAGTCCAGGCTTGGGTAAAACCTCGACTCCGAAGCCCCTCGGAGCTGCTGGAGGTGGGAATTGCTCCTCATCCCACCCTCCCTGGCGCCGTGGGGCTGGGATGAACTTCCAGCACCAAGGACAGGGAAAATCTGCCCTTTTTTGGTTTAAATCCCAAATTCCCGGCTGCTTTTTGGACGACAAAATCCATTTGTTTCTCCTTCATGTGATCCCCTCGTTGCTCATGGAACAGAGGGGGGAAAGGGGGATTCAAATCCTCTAAAATCCCATTTTTGGGATAAATTTCCCATTGGAATTCCTGGATGTTGGTCTGGGTGTCCAGGTGGGGATCAGGCACGGCTTGGACTCGGTGGTCCTGGAGGGATTTTCCAACTCGGGGATTCTGGAATTCTTGGCTGGATTGACCCTGAGTCACCGAGTGGAATTCCAGGCTTTTCCCCCCAAATGTCTCTTGCCAGCTTTTATTTTTCCCCAAATTCCCTCTTTTTTTCATGATCCCACAGCTGAGCTCCCGGCTCCCCCTTGGTGGTCTGGGATGGAGTTTTCCAGCAGAAATGGAAGAAAAATGGGATTTCAGGAATCTGGGATCATCCCCTGGGATCAGCCCCTCCCACTCCCTGCCAGGACAGAGGGGTCGGGGTCCTTCAGCTCCGATCCCAAACCACAGCATCGGGAATGGTTTCCCTGGTCCTAAATGCAATTCCCTGGCTATTCCCACCAGGAAAAAGGGCAGGGAACTGCCCCAAAATCCCACCTGTGTCCGCAGGCTTGGATTGGGAGAGGCAGAATTTTGTCCAGTCTGGGGGAGATGCAACAGAATCAGAACCCCAAATCCGCCCCAAATCCGCCCCAAATCCGCCCCAAATCCGCCCCATCCTGGTTCTGTCCCCCCTCCCAGGTCCCACCTCCTCCTCCCCAGGGCTCCAGGGATGGTTTTCCACACTCACCTCTGGATTTGCAGAAGAACAAGAGGAAAATCGACAAAAGCACCGCGACTATACCCGCGGCTAAGACCCAGAACCAGCCCCTGAACCCGACCTGGCTGCTGGAGAGGGCACCTGGGAAAAGGAGAGGATGCAGAAGAGTCAGGGGACTGGGATCAGCCCATCCCATCCCATCCCATCCCATCCCATCCCATCCCATCCCATCCCATCCCATCCCATCCCATCCCATCCC
>JAYDZK010000169.1:3330-64446 GCA_034509185.1 Euphonia xanthogaster
TATTTTTAAGTTCTATTTTTATTTTTATTTTTATTTTTATTTTTATTTTTATTTTTATTTTTATTTTTATTTTTATTTTTGATCCATCCTCGCTGCGGTTTACAGAGCCCTGCCTGTCACATGGCAATAGCGAAGGGAGTCCCGGATCCCGCAGGAGCTCTGCGGGTTCTGGGTGGCACAGTCAGTGTGCAGGACCAGGGGGCCGGGATCGCTTTGACTTCCCCGGTGCCACCACTGGATGTCCCTGGGAGACCATCCAGCGTTCCTGCATGCGGCGTTACTTCATCCAGCCTCCTGCCCCCAGCATTCCTGCCCCCAGCCTTCCTGCATCCAGCATTCCTGCCCCCAGCCTTCCTGCCCCCAGCCTTCCTGCATCCAGCATTCCTGCATCCAGCATTCCTGCATCCAGCATTCCTGCCGCGCTCCCCGGGCAGCCCTGCGGCATTCCCGCATCCCAGCCCGCATCCCGGCCCGCGGGGCAGCCTCGGGCCAGCCCCGGGAGCTCCTCTGAGAGGGGACCGGGACAAAGAGCATTCCTGAGTCAAACCTGTCCCAAGCCTTCCCAGCATTCTATCCCAGGTGCACAGCATTTAATAAATGCTGCTTTGTTTCATCACAGTTTTCTCCTCAATGCCCTGAAAATAACAAGCTCTAAGTGTAATTATTTTGGAAATAGTACCCAGGCACCTTTGGAGCAGGAGCTGGGGTTTGCCTGGATGAAGTTCCCTGCACACAGGGATTGCCCCTGTGCAGGGAGCAGCAGGATTTGCTCACGGGGTGAAAAGAGGGCTCTGGCCAGCACTGGGGATTACATTTGGCAGAGATTTGCTTTGTTCTCTGGAGCTGGAGCTGCTGCAGGGCTGCTCCTGAGCTTCCTGGGCCTGGGGACATTGCTGGGGTGTTGGGGGACAAAGGCTGTGCTCATTCCTGCCCCTGCTCATTCCTGCCCCTGCTCATTCCTGCCTGGTCACTTGTATCTCTGGTCATTCCTGCTTGATCATTCCTGCCTCTGGTCATTCCTGCCTCTGGTCATTCCTGCCTGCTCATTCCTGCCCCTGGTCATTCCTGCCCCTGGTCATTCCTGCCCCTGGTCATTCCTGCCTGGTCATTCCTGCCCCTGGTCATTCCTGCCCTTGGTCATTCCTATCTCTGCTCATTCCTGCCCCTGTTCATTCCCGCCTCTGCTCATCCCTGCCTCTGCTCATCCCTGCTGTTTGCCACAGACTTCACGAGTGCACCTGCCAAGGCTTTTGGGAGCAGAGAGCTTTCCTTTGGCCCTGGAGCCCCAGGAACATTCTCCCCTCACTGCTGGGACTGTGCCTTGTCAAAAGTGCTCAGTCCCTCCCCAGGCCTGCCCGAGCTCCTGCTGCAGTGACAGATTTGGGGATACAGTTCCCCATCCCAGAACTGCATGCACTGGCTTCTCACTGAAACAAATCTCTTTAATTCTTTAGATGGATATTCTGAATCTGGAATTGTTTCTGTAATGATTTATTAGCCAGGTAGGGATAAACAAATTAAAAAAAAAAAAAAGAATTATTGGTTCCAGGTCAGCACTTGGCTCAGTAATGACTCCAGTTTTTCTCTTGAGGGGTAACAGAGTGAGTGACAATTCTGACAAACTTTTATTCTGTGAGCAAATACAGAGAGCAAATTTAAATTCAGCTTCTGACATGAAAGCAAATGGGAGGAAATATCTATTAAAAAGAGTTAATATAAATGCACATTCGGAGTGAATGTTGCCCTTGTGGTAATGTTGCTGTTTGCCTTTGTAATCAGGGCTATTTTTACATAACCCACCTCATTTTTTTTCTCTTTGGGTCTTCAAATTCTCACTGTTTAAATTTGTATGTATGAGACTGTGTATATGGCTGCATCCACAATAATGGAGAATAAAGGCTACAAAGATTTGCCGTGCAGGAGATAAGAAATTTGCATTACTCGTCTGGTAAAGTAACATGATAAAATAGTCCTAAAGAAGGGAAATTTATTTTATTCCATATGCCTTTGTGCCATTCACCTTGAGGAAAATGAAATAGTACACTCCTGTGGTTATAAAAATAGCAAAGAAGTAGGATTACAGCAGTAGAACTTACTTATGCACAGTAATTCAAACCTATCCTTTGCCTTTCTCATCTGATATCTGCAGTGTGCAGTCCAAGCAGGCAAGAAATACTTGGGATTGTTTATCAGTGAGGTCATCCCTGGAATGGCCAGCTCATGGAATTAGTTCCTAATGAGATTATTAGGCCAGTGTTTATTTTGTGGGCTCTGAACAGCTGACATAAACTTAGACATTGTTATTTTGCTGTCAAGATTGTGGCTGAAGCTCATTTTCTTTTCCAAGACTTTAAATCCAATCTAATCTAGCCCAGCTCCCAGAATTAACAGGACTGTTTGTGTTGTAGAAATCTTCACTCTGCACTGGGGAAAAATGAGCTTGAGCAGGTTGCCAGCCAACTGCATGCTTTGTACTGATCCGGTAAATGAAATACACCACAAAAATCAAGGAGAGAAGTGGAGGTTCTGGTTTTGGATGTGTTTTCATCCAGCCTCGCTGTAGATGTGGTGATTTTAGGTGAATAAACTTCCTTCCCCTGTGAGGTGAAGTCTTCAATGGATGCACAGGGTTATGCAGGAATTCTGCCTTTCAATGGTGTTGATAAAGTGGAGCACAGCAGTGTTTGAACAAATCCCAATATTGAGCAGCTGAGATGAGGAAGTGCTGAAAGATTCTGTCTCCGTGTAAAACCACAGGGGAATTTGCAAAAGCAACATTCAGTTACACAAGGAGCAATTTCAATTTTCAGGGCCATTTCTCTTGAATCCAGTTGACTCATCTGTGGAATTGTTTAAATGCACAAAATCAGAATTGACCAGAGAAGTTGTTTAATGAAGTCAACCACTGTCTGTGATTATGTTCCAGAGAAAAAATATTAGTTATATTTGATCTTTATCTTCACTAAGACAAGAGTTCTTGAGTCCTGAGTTTGACCTTCAATATTTTTGAGAGGAGCTGATTTCTGCAGTATTCTGCATGAAGCCTTTTCTCAGAGCTAAATTTACTTTGTGCTGCTCCACTGAATTGTGGAAGAGCAAGTAAATGTTGATAATGGCTCTTTTGCATCTTCCCTCCCCTGTTCCTGTCTCAAGCACCTCCTTCAAGCATGCAACAGAATGTGCTGGTAAAGAACCATCCCTCAGAATGCCCGTGCCAGTTTCTGGAGTGTGGTCTCCAATAATTTTTGGAGAGTGTCAGAAATATTTCAGTTCCTATCAGCAGCATTCTTGCTGCTCCATAGCATGGGATCCTTCCTGCAGCTTCAGCCAGGATTGGTTTGGTCCAGCAGGGATTGATTTGTTTTGCAGAGCATTTCCTCAGCCATGAGCCTTTGAAGGTCTCAGGGCCAGTGCAGGATATGCAGAGATCTTTATATGCAGAGATATTTACCTACCCAAAAATTCCCTTGATTTTTTAATTCTGTTTCAAGGTGTGGAAGCTCTTTGAACTTGAACTTTTTCTCACTAGAGCTGAGTTACTGGAGAAGTATCTCCAGGAAAAGCCATGAACTATTTTGGTTCCAGTTTTTCCAGGACCTGTTCTGCTTACTTAGATCTTGGGTATTCAAAGTTAAAGGAGCTCCTCAGTGTCATGGGGTGGTCAAGGCGTTTATCCAAGGTGGGATTTAATCTCTTTCCAGTTACAGTTAATGTTCTTACTGGTGTAACATCACATCCTGGCATAAAATAAGCAGCTTGTTCTCCAACATGTTCTCTCTCTGCCACTTTTTCATTGGTTTTGTAGCATTTTGGGTTCTTCTTTCCCTTAAGAATGAACTTGGGAATAATTGTTGCCTTTTAGCATGGAGTTTCCTAGAAGCTTTTTTCTTGAAGAAACATTTACTTTAATTGTTGTGAGATTAATAGGCAGGGAAAGGAGATACAATAAGAGATAATGTGTTCATATTTATAAAATCTTTAGACAGGCTCCAGTGAGTTCTCTAATTAACCACAGGAAGACTTTATGAGTGCTGAATAAATTAACATAAAAAATAAAAGCCTTGGTCGATTAGAATGCCTAAACCAGGCTGTGTATTGTTGGTCTTGAAAAACAGGGGTCACAAATGGTCAGGAGAACCTAAAATGAGGGTCTGGTTCCCTTCTCTTGTGTGAGCAAACTCTCTGGTGGCTCATACTGATTTACAGTGATGTAAGAGCAAATCAGGTCTCCACTTCTTACAGACTTGACAGAGGCCATAAAGTCTGTTTTGGCTCAGTGAATTTGTTCTTTTCAAAGGTATTTTAAGTCAGAAAATATCCTCAGGAATCACTCTTTAATGAAGGCAATATGAGCAGTTTTGGAGACTGAATTACCACACTGTGTGTGCTGCCTAAAAGAACACTGAACCCCTCATGGGTGCTGTTCCCACCATTCCCTTACCCAAGCTGGGTCAGGGCAGGTTTAGGTTGGATTTTAGGGAAAGGTTCTGCCCCCAGAGGTGCTGGCACTGCCCAGGCTCCCCAGGGAATGGGCACGGCCCCGAGGCTGCCAGAGCTCCAGGAGGGTTTGGATAATGCTCCCAGGGATGCCCAGGGTGGGGCTGCTGGGGGGCCTGGGCAGGGCCAGGATTGGACTGGATGATCCTGGTGGGTCCCTTCCAGCCCAGAATATTCTGTGATTCTGTAAGATACTTATTTGTTTAAATCATTCGGATATAAACTGCAGAACCGAGGGATTTCCAAGAGATCCTCTTTGCAAAACATCTTCTTTTAATGTAGGTGTGTTGAAGGGCTTTTTGGGTAAGAAGGCTTTTGTTTGGTTTTTAGGGATAAAAGAAGTTGAAATTCCATTATATCACTAAATTACCAAAACGTGTCTGGCATCAGCAAGACACAAAGCAGACTGACCAACAGAGGTCCCATGCCAGCAACTCCTGAACAAGGTAAATGCAGCAGATCTGATAAATGAATCTGGAGATCAATGAACCCCAGAGCTGCTGACTGCACAGTGCAAGACCCCCCACGCCTGCTGCTCCCCAGGATCCCCTCAGGGAGGGCCTGCAGGTACGTGGTGACTCCAAAAACCCCAAATGCTGCCCCTGTGCTTGAGGAAAGGGTGTGTTTTATCATCCTGCAGGCAGCTGAGCACAGGAGCAGTGACACAGGCACACACCACCCTGGGGCAGGAGCCTGCAGAGCACCAACACCTCTTGCACATTTTGACATGACTATTTCCTCCTCACAAAAATAAATACAGTTAAAGGCAAACCTCAGGAAAAGGTAAAGCTAAATATCACATCAGGCTTTGCAAACACCTTTCTTTGCCTTCTCATTAAGTCATATCCTGTAGTAACTGCAGTGCCAGGGAGATGAGGGTGCTGAGAGTGTTTGCATTTCCCAGCCACAAAGCCCAGAATGAAAAGCCACTCCGAAAGCCACACCACGCTCTCCTGATTTTCCTGGGAGCTCAATTAAAGATCTGCTCAACCTGCCTCCATACAAAATTCAGCAGCCTGCAGGACTTTGAAATGCTTTATACCCTGGTGTGGAACAGCCACCGGATCATTAATACTCCACTTCAAGGTAAATGTTTAAAAACTATGCCAGAGTTGAAAATGAGATCTGTCTCTGCCAGTTTGGTTTGTACACTGGGAAAAGTCACATCTTAAGAACTCCAAACTGCCAGCAGCAGGCACATCCAGCACACTGCAGGGCCACCTGGGGAAAAGCACTGCAGAGGGTGATGCCCAGGCAATGAAAGAGCAGAAAGCTTTGGCTGAACCCAGAAGATCCAGGCCTGGGGTGGGCTCCAGAATGAAATCCAGAGCACAAGGATGTTTGCAAAAACCAGGAAATTATCGTTCCCACAAACACTTCCTTTGGAAACTACCCTTGAAATTCAGCTGCCTATACTTTCTTTTTTCTGGCTGGTGCAGCACTGATGGCTCTGCTCACAGCAGGAGCTGACACATTCCCAAGCACAGAAAACACAAAGGAAGCAGAGATCTTGTCCATCACCTGGAGATAAAACAGCCATCCCAAGCTGGCCTCCTCAGGCTCTGGCTCACTGCAGCAGCTCAGCACATGCTTGGAAGTGCCTGCTAAATAAATCACAGAACACATACATCCAGAATGGGTCTCCTGGAACTCTGGGAACAGAAAGATCCCAAGCAGCTAAAACACTTCCAAAACCACTTTTCCAATAGCAGTTTATCCTCGTGATATTCCTTTCACTTATGCCTGAGTTATTTACCTCTTTTTTGCAGATGAGGATCTCTAAGGAAAGGCTAAGCAATACTTTTCTGGGAACCCAGAGATCTGCTGCAAGGTGTTGAAACTGTTCATACACCTCCAAAATTCTGAGGAAAGGGAGGAAAAGAAGATAATATAATCTGACATAGATTAAATGTCACCACATATCCGTGGCAATGCCTAAAGAGCAGGACTTCCCAGTGCCAGGTGTGCATGTGCAAAAAGGAGTCTGAAGCCCTTGTCAGAGGAGCTTGGAGTCTTGGAGGTATTAGGAGAGGAAAAGGTGTTTGAAACAGGAACAGCACCTGCAGTGAGCCCTGAAACAAGACCTGCCCTAGGATCTTATGGACAGGCACAGCTGGAAGGTAAATAACCAGGAAAAATGATGACAGTGAGGGACAAGGCAGAGGAAAAGTCAAAAAGCTCGGGAGTGAGGACAAGGAGACGAGCAAGAGGGACAGCAGCCAGTGATCCCAGCTCCTCCTCCCTCCCCACACCGCTCCTGGCTGCCCAGAACAGCCCAACACCCACTTCTCTGCATGCCAGGCTGCTCCTTTTCCCCTCTGCACATCCCTGAGCCCCCAGCAGCTCCCTCAGAGCTGGGCCAAGGATGCTGCAGAGCCCAGCCCCGGAGCGAGTCCCCGCGGATCCTCCACGTGGGCTGCACGCCTGGCATGGCTGCACCCTGCAAACAGCGAGCTCAGAAGGGGCTAAACCCTTCCCCTGTCTCTCTCCAAGGTAAGAGCAGGCCCAGGGATGCTCATCTGGGGTGTCTGTGTGTCTGGAGGCAGCAGGATGGGTTGGCTGCCTGCTTCTGAGGCGGGAGAGGCGAGCAGGGCAGCCTGCAAAGGTCACAGCCTGTGCAATCACACATTCTGCACGGGTGACAGTCACTCCTGTGACAGAGGCAACAAAGGAGTGACAGGAAGGTGGAACAGCAGTGGCAGCACTTCAGCATCCCAGGTAAAAAGGCAAATTGCTACTCTCCAATTTGAGTGGTTTTGGGAAGGCGGTTTCAAAAGCAACTTTTATATTTTCATGGATTAATCCCTCATTTTCTTTTCTTACACAATTTGTTTAGAAAAATCTCCCAAAAGCATATTCTAGATGTCAAATATTGTATAAGCCACAACGGAAAATAAAGGCTTAGGCAAAAATATATACTGCAAACATCACCTTTTTCATTTGGTTGAAGTCATTTACTCCAGTAACACTGTCATGCTGAGAAAATGATCTTTTGTCTATAACTGCTACATAGCTATTAAGCATTTTAGCATACAAGTATGATATTTTTCCTCTTTAGTGTGTAGCTCTGCTTGGATAGGTGTGGGGGAAAATAAAATCAGTGATTAAGCTTGGCTAGGAAGTTCAAGAAACAAACACAACAGTCAACAAGGAGATGGTGTTTACACTGCAGAGAGAGTAATTAAAACAGCATTTAAGTAGAAGCACAAATGGCTGCCCCATGACAAAGTCAGTGATGCCACATCTACACTTGTGCCACGTGCCACTCACTAAATAAAAAGTGCTTCCAAGAAAACAACAAACAAGAATTTGCCTCAGCAAACCCCTGCCTGGGGGTGCTGATGAAGTCAGAGGCAGCAAAGCATGGATGCCTTCATTCACATATCACCCTTATCAAGCCAAACGACTCTGTGCTTGTTTTCTTCTTAAATGAGAATTCAGAAAAACTTGGGGCACCTGAACAAAAAGAAACTTCGAGTGGATGCCCAGAGCCATGCCCAGCAGCCAGAGCAGGGCAGGGAGCAGGGAAGGGAGGAGGAGCAAGAGGCCACATCCCTCCCTTTGCCGTTCCAAGGTGCAAAGGCTCCTCCAACACGACAGATTTTTAAGAAGCTATCACACATTCATAACACTAATTGATTTTCATAGAGAAGAGAGCAGATGAGGTCTCTTTGGGAACTGCCTGCTACATTTCTGCTTGAAAGGAGATCGCTGCTGGTGTGCCTCAGCTCCTTCATAAAAAATTTAATTAACAATATCTCCAAGAAGGAAGGCACAGTGAGGTCCCCAGCTATCATGTGACTGCCAGCGCTCCGATGCACCACGGCAAATTAAACCTGAGCAAACAACACCTGGCACACGTGAGGGGCTGGGCAGGATCCCCAGCAGCAGCAGGGACGGGCTGGGAAGCAGGGAAGGACACAAAGGGACACAGAGATGGCTGCACCCAGCCTGGCCCTGGCAGCTTGTGCTCCTCACTGCCGCTCCGGAGGGTCCCACGTTCCTCCCCGTGGCAATGGCACAAAGCAAAATGTTGAACAGAGCAGGGCTCCTGCTGGTGATCCTCGTGGATCTGCCTGTCAGGAGAGCTGCTGGATTCCCAGAGCCTGTGAATGGAGTGTCCCAGCTGTGCCACCCCTGAATGGCACCAGGAACAGAAAGGCACCACGTGCCAGGCTGGGTGTCCCACCTGGCACAGCCACGCAGGGGAGAAGGCAAAGCTGAGTTTCTCTTCCCTCCACCACCACTGCCACCCTCACTGCCTTTCCCTGGAGGAGCTCTCATCCTTGCAGGATTTGTTCCATCCACGTCCAACACTATAAACAGATTAGCAAACTGTCCCTGCACACGGGCTGCAGGCTCACACACAGCACGTGCCTGAAACTCCCCCAGCTGCAGCAATCAGTGCTGATTTACAGGGAATGGTGGGGCCAGCAGGACTGGGGAAGTGATCATGTATTTCCCTGTGCTGGGCACTGTTGTCTCCTTATCACAGAAGTCCCACACCTCCTCGGTGTTTCTCACAGGCAGCTCCTCCAAGCACTGACTCTTTCTTCACAGAGCAGCCACCCAACTCCAGTTCCCCTCTCAGCCCCCCCACTCTTTCATAGCACTCTTCTTCTCTTTGGTCACAGCTGTGGCCTGCTAAAGTCAGGCCTGCTCCTAATCTTTGACAATTGGCCCAGCTGCAACTCCTTAGGGGTGAGATTACTTTCTACACTATCTTTATTTTCTTATATTCTATCCCCCTCCAGGGCACTGCCAAGGAGCCTCCAGTTCTGGGCCCCTCAGGACAAGATGGACATGGAGGGGCTGGAGCAAGTCCAGAGAAGGGAATGGAGCTGGGAAGGTGCTGGAGCCCCAGGAGAGGCTGAGGGAGCTGGGCAGGGGCTCAGCCTGGAGCAAAGGAGGCTCAGGGGGGACCCTGTGGCTCTGCACAGCTCCTGCCAGGAGGGGACAGCCAGGAGGGTCAGGTTCTGCTCCCAGGGAACAGGGACAGGAGGAGAGGGAACAGCAGGAGAAGGTTAGCCTGGATATTGGAAACCCATTTTTCCCAAAAAGGGTCACAAAGCATTGGAACAGGCTGCCCAGGAAGTGGAAGGCTCACCATCCCTGGAAGTGCTGGAAAAAGGTGTGATGTGGCAGTAGGTTTAGTGGTGAACCTGGTGGTGGTGCTGGGTTGACAGCTGGACCTGATCTGAGAGGTCTTTCCCAAGCCTGAACAGCGGCACGATGGGCAGCAGGCAGTGCCTGTGCTGGGCTCAGTCCCACTTTGTCATCCTTTAACAACTTGCACCACTGCAGACGTGATGCCAGTACACTGGATTTATCATCTAGAATGGCAAAACTGAAAAGGTTCATCACCACTATTAGTGAAAATGAGGCAGGATTATCACTGAATGACACAGCTGCCAGTGGGGCAGGGAAGGGAAGAAGGGCAGGCACACCTGGCACCAACCACAGCTCCTCCACCCTGGCATCACCCACAGCAGGGGCAGAGCCTAAAGGGTCTCCACCAAACAAAGATCACACCAAAATCCCAACATTCTCGAGAATTAGAGAGCACCTGGTGTTACTTCTCACAGCAATTTTTAGCTCTCTAAGCGAGCTTTAGTTTTTCCTGGCTGACAAAACTCTGGTGTTGCTGTGCCAGGGGCCACAAACCTGGCAGACGTGCCCAGGGAAGGGTTTTGGAAGCAGGATAAGGAAGCAGACACCCCTTACAGCCCCTGGTGCCATCCCACCCGGCCCCAGAACCTCAGCTGGGGATTCCCACTGCAGCCCCAGCTCGGAGCTGAGCTGGAGCAGCCACCTGGAGCCACCTCTCCAAGCTCGGGTAACTTCAGCCTGAAGAACGAGCTGCAGAACCAGCCATGCTCCAGCTCCCTGGGAAGGGAGGCTAGGGGAGGGAAGGGAGCATCACAAACCCTGAATACCCACCTCACCCATCTCCCGTGGGCAGCATTACCTTTTTCTTCAGCAGTTCAAAAACAACAACAAAAAAACAACAACAAAAAAAAACCCACAAAAAACCAAAAACCAACCACCAAACCAGCACCAAAAAAACACCAAAACCCCCCAAACATTCCTTTCAAACAATATTTATATATTTTTTAATTTTATATTTTTTCATATTTATATTCACATTTATATTTATCATGTATATTGATGTATAATGTTGATTTATAAATTTCTATTTAGATATAAATTGAAATTCTATATTTTATCTATTCCCATTTTATACATATTTGTATATATCGATTTTATATTTCTGGTTTAGATTTTTATTTTTGCAACACTTACAGTATTTTTTAATGAAACCCCTGCCTCTTCCCAATTAAAAAGCAGAAAGAACCCCTTTGTTTTCCACTGCATTTTAACATTTTAAAAAATCAGATTTTTCATATTCATACTCACGTTTACCTTTTAAATGTCTTTTAATGGATGGTGTTATTTGTCTTCTATATTACGTCTCTTCCTATTATTTATATTTATTTCTATTTTATATTTCTAGACCTATATTTTAAAATCTTGTTTATATATTTCTCTATTTAGAAATAGATAACCATATCAATATCCATATTATTTACAATAAAACCCCTGCCTCTAACAAAAAAAAAAAAAACAAAATAAAAAAAAAGCCCTTTCTTTTCAACTATATTTACATCTTTTGTATTTACATTTTGCATATTTATATACACATTTCTATTTTATATTGCCCAATCACGTTATTTATATTCTATATTACATCTCTTCATATTACTTACATATATTTCTATTTTTATAGGTGTAAATATATATAGGTTAATATAATTGTCAGATATTTCTATATTTAGATGTACATGTCTATAATACTTCTATTAATTAAAATAAAACCCCTGCCTCTAACCCAATAAAAACCAAAGACCCCCTTCATTTAACCAAATTTAAAATTTTAAAAATCATTTCTTTTCCATAATTATATTCACATGCACATTTATATTTCTGATTATATTTATAGATATTAGATAGAGTAGAGAGAATACCTTTTATTTTAGCAATAGATATGTTTTTCTATTATATATTTCCATTGCTTATATTTATTTATATTCAATATTTAGAGGTATCAGTATATATAATATAGATTTGCATCGTTGGACTGATAGAAATATAAATAATATAAAACTATGCTTTATAAAAAACCCCAGCCTATAACCTAAGAAAAACCAAAAAAATCAGCCATTTATTTTCAACGATAATCTCTATTTTTCTATTCACAACCTAGATTGATCTATCTTTGTATATGTATATTAGACTATATTACCTAGATGTGACAGTAATACACATTATATTATAGTTTTACCTGTTTATCTGTTTTCTATACTTACGTTTACCATCATAATTTTATATTTCTTTTTACATTTATATTTATTTCTAGTTTCATCTATAGATTAAAGCCTATACATCCATTACCCTACCCCATCAGAGCCACAAAGATCCCGGACCTTCCTCGGCACCGGTGCGCAGCACACGCTCATCCCGCCGCAGCCGATCAAAACAAAACCGATTCCTATCGCCAGCAGAACAAAGATCCCGCAACCTTTAACCCTAATGAAAACTCAAATGAACCTAACGAGAAATAAACTGAAACATCCCGCTAAAACTAGCCCAAAACCTCCGTACGACCTGATCCTAAACTCCCTCCTAAACCCCTACCTCAGAAACCCAAAAAACTCCAATACACATTGAAAATGAAAACACTACAAAACCCCATAAAAAAGAAATCAAACCAACTCACTCAACTCAAAACTGTACAACTGACCCTAAACATGACTACAAAAAGCCCCCAAAGCTCTACCTCTATGCTAATTCACAGATAATAACCAAAAATCTCTAAAAATGATCTTAAACATAAAAAAGACTAATTAAAAGCATAAAAATAAAATATCTAAACGATGAAAATATGAAAAAACATTACTACCCAAATGAAAAAAAATATTGCCTATAAAAACCCACCATAAAAATGCCCCTGTCCCCAAAAATCAAACTAAAAAACCCATCGAACCAGAAATAAATCGGAACTTGGGAACACTAAAACCACCACGCTCAAGAAGGACACCATATCCCTTACCATACACCAACTACAAACAAGGTAAAGCAACACAATCAATTCTTCAAAACCACCTGAAAACCACTACAGTAAAAAACCTTCCAAAAATTCAAAACCGCATCTAACAAAAGCCATCTAACAATTAACAGCCAAAACTCCAGCAGCCCTGCCCAATCTCTTCTCTTTACACATCCAAGAAAGAAAACCAAAATACCTATCAGGAGTCTAGGAAAGAAACCTACTGACATTAATCCTACCTCAAATACACACCAACCCATCCAGAAAGGTATCTTCGCTCAAAAAACAAACTACACAGAGTTCCTAAGACCAAGAAATAAAACAACACACCACATACCACCAACAAATATCATACTGAAGGAAAAAAACACCCCACATGTTTTGCCTTTTTTTTTAAACTAACTCCTTTTATTAGCTGGAACAAAAGATGTTGCCGGGACTGTAACAACAACTTCTTCTTCTCCTTCTTCCTCTTCTTCTGAAACGTCCCATCTCATTCCCAAATTCCCTACAACTTTTGAGATTAAATCCAAGCAAAGAGCAAAACTGGTGCACTCGTGCATCCAACGATGCTCCTGTCAGATTCTCCATTTCCCTCCACATCTTCTGACGCTTTCAGGCTTCACGCTGTCCTGCCGGGATGAGTTTCACAGATGAATCGGCACATGTGAAGAGAGCATTTCCCTCCCTCCCTCCCTCCCTCCCTCCCTCCCTCTCCATGCTGGCTTCCTTGGCGCCTCTCAATAAATCCCAAGCCTGCAATGACGCACGCTCACCTCAAGGCTCGCAGCAAGCGCGCAGGAGCTCAGGCTTACTTGGTTCCACGGGGTCTGTGCCTGAGGTAGCTGAGAAAACTCCCGATGAGCCTCTGTTCCAATAGACGGGAATGCAAACTCAGCTCCATCTCAGAGCCTCAGCGGGAGGCAGGAGCACATCTGGCTGACCCACAGAACATCCCTTCTTGGGCGGCTGCACTGTGCTGGAAAGGGGGAACACCTGCTAGTGAACGGCAGCTCAGGAACAATTCTTTCCTAACCTTACCTGCTGTGCTTGACAGCTCACTAACACGAGTCTAATTTCATCACGGCAGGGAGAATTCTGCAGGGAAACGTCTGATGAGCAGCGACAAAGGCTTCGCTCCCTGCTACACAGCCTGCAGCACCCTTGGGAGGGCAGAGCAGCAAAATCACCAAACTCTTCTTGCCACGGGGCAGGGTAGAAGATTACTGTGGGAGGCACAGAAAAAGAAGGGAAATGGTCTATAAATGCACAGACATTTGCTTTCAGAAGCCCAGAGTGAAGGATCTCCTCTAGGAAGCCAGACACGACACGATATTTCTAAGATTTTCTTCTTCATTTCACACCGTGATGGGCAAAGGCCCAGCAGCAATTACACCGACAGAACACTGGACATGCAGACGGAAGAAAAGGCTGGAAGTTCCTGTCGCTCTCCAAGCTGGCACTGCCAGCTCCTGAGGTCTCAGTCACGACAGCCCACCTTGCTGACAGTACCTGTACACGGCTGCGGCGCAGACCTCGGGTCCCGCTGCAGCTCGGAGCTGCAGGCTCAGATATCCGCACCGAGCTCCCGGATCCTCCGGGACAAACCCACCTCTCCCTGCTGCTCCCGTGTTGTGCCTCTGCAGCAGGGAGGGAAGGAGAGGCACGCAGGTGAACACCGTGGCAGTGCGCAAGCTGCCAGGCATCACCCACCTGACCTGCACCCAAGAGGAAATCTTAGTTTCCAAAACTCTCCATCGTGCCGTACGAAACACTGAATCCTTCCAAATCTGGAAGGGATAGCCTGGCACGATGCCCCCCAGGTCATGTCTTACATAAAGAGCTCTTTTTCTCCCGCACAACGCTCTATAATCCTACTCTCACAGATCCTCGCTAAGGGACCCGAAATCATAACAGCCAGGCCTCCACAGTATGGCTGTGCTTAACTCCTGCTTAGCTCAGGGCATCTCCCCGTTCCTCAGGCTTCAGACACCACTGAAACTCCCACCTTTTCCTGGGGGCTGCCTGCTCGCAGCTGCCCTCCTCTCACCAACGGGGTGGGGGGTCACCTGCCAGGCTCTCTAGTGCACGGGGCACAGCAGCCTCCGAGGGGAGCGTTCGTCTGTTGGAGAGGCTTTGATTAAAAGCCCGGGGGACAAAAAAAAAGCTGAGCGATACCGTGGCTCTGAAGGTGCCAGAATCATTAGCCCTGGAGATGTCAAGGTCACCCGGCTCACGCTGAGCACGCTCTCTGGTCGCCTCACCTGAGCGTTCACCTGGAGAGATCCATTTCCACGCGCTGGGCTCGGTCCATCCCCGTCCCTGGTCCCTGCTCCGAGAAGGTGTTCTGGGGGGATGCCACTGCCTGCTCAGCAGAGGCTGCACACGCTCTGCCATCAGCAGGGACAGCCTTGGAGGCCGCGCCAGCCTGGAAGAGAGGGAGTGAGCCGTTCTGGCAGCCTTAACATCACCACTGATGAATCCTCAGCTTGAATCCCAAATTTCACCAGAGCAGTTCTTCCCCCATTTTCTGCTAACAGCTGCACAGGGCAGCTCCTCTGCTCTTTCCCAGCTGCAGATGTGTGCCAGCACAGGAATATCAGTCTCTTTTTTCCCCTCACCATCTCTCTGAGAAAGACCTTTCGGCTGTAATACTGACACGGTCGTGACTATTAAGCCATTGGAGACTCATCCATGCTAAAATAAAATAAAACCCCTACCTTGAAGCACCAAATTCTTGACCAAAGCAAGCGTTTTACTGCCGTGTACTTGGGCATACCAGGCAGCTTATTTTCATTCGGAAAGATCAAATAAGCTTTCCCAGTACAAAAACCCTCTCCAGCAGCAGAGGATATGCTAGCTCTAGTGTAATTAGAGAGGTCAGGAATCAGGTAACACCACCAATATTGCTTTATCTTTATGAACTGAAAAAAAGACCCCAACAGTTAAGTAAATGCCTTAAAAAAGTTAAAGCTGCTGAGGTTAATGCATTGTGGGGGTTGAGCGCGCTTTGTTTGTGTGGTAAATTTATTTGCCAGGTACAGCATGAGCGCAGCAAACCATGATGTTTGTCTGAAATTCATGAATATTCAGTTATGGGCAGCTCTGAGAACCAGACTGAGTTAGGACACAGTACACGGTAGTATAATTTGCTGGAATAAGCTTGTCTGCTGGAGAAAAACATTTTGAAAGATTTTAGATGTTTGGGTAAAGAGCTGGCAAAGTCTGCAATCCAATTCCCATCATGAGGTAACCTATCATCAGACACTGGCTCCCAAAACAAAATCTGGCAGATCTGAAGTTTACCACATTATGTCTCCCAATCTGCTTTCGTAGACTTTCTCTTCCTCAGTCTCTGAGGCTGTGTCGTGTTTTCCGCGCAATGCTGAGAAAACAGAACGCTTTGCCAGTGCGCTCCTTACTTTTGGTTATTTTTAAATCTCTGCAAAAGCTCCCGCTTTCTTCTGTAGCCAATGCCTCTTGTTTATGGAAGCAGTTCCAATTTATTTTCTATAAGGAAAAAAAATCTACTGCCTCGAAAGCGCTGCAAGTATCCACATTGTTCTCCTGCATTGTTTTCCTTATAAAAAAGGAATTCTTTGGAGCTGCAGAGGCATTGAGTTGCCTCCACTCACTCTTTTTTAACCCCTCCCAGCTCTCAAATAGTGGCTTTCAAACAGTGACCTTTCCTTTTCGTGAAGGCCAGCTTGTTATTTTGGGTTGGATTTCCCTGCCGATTGTTCTGCGTTTCCTCCCGCGTTGCTCCGCAGCCAAGCCGCTGCTGCCGTTCCCGCTCCCAGTGGGATAACCAGGGTGACCACCACCCTGTGCTCCTCCCCCCAGCCCCACTGCTCTCGGGGGCTTGGGTGCAACCACGGGGAGAGCCAGATGCCTGGCAGCCTTTCCCATCTTCACATGGATGGCCCAAAACCATCAACTTCTGATAACAGCCACAAATGATAAAATCCTGGCAGCACTGGCCATTTGTACACGTGGTGGTATAGCCATCATTCAGATGCTCAGAAATGCAACAGCAGCTTTCTAGAACTGCTCTCAAGGAGCTGCGCCCATGGGTGTCATAGGAAACACACATAAAAACCTGACTCTTCCTGGTGAAACAGGTGATCCACTTCTCTGCATGGAAATAAACACCTCGTTTATATTCTGTAAGAGTAATTACTTGTCATCCCGGTATATTGTCTTTCTTGTAACAAGCTTTTCCTTAATATTACAAACCTCTTGGAAGGACATGCAGAACCCATCCCTTTTCTCATAGTACCTCTGCAGGATCTGAACTAGTTTGGGTCACTACAAAATACTGAACCCACAAGCAAAAAGCATGAGACACAAGTAGGATTCAGGGTGAGCCTTGAAATCAGTCAAAACCTCGAATATAATCTTTAAACAGAATCTTGGCTACCTGAAGCAGAGTGGTGCAAAGTCCACCCACTCCAGAGTTTTTTTTTGAAACAGCCAAGATGTAAAATACAGATTCACTGTGCTGAAGGATCTCATCTCGATTTCTAGACGCTGACATTGAGCCTGGCAACAAGTCCTGTCAAAAATAAACTGGGACATCTCAAATACACTCAGCAGAAAAACATGTACATCTTGATTCCTTGAGGACTGCTGCAGGCCTAGGAATCTGGAGCTCTGAGCTGACAGGCTTTGTTTTAGGAACAACATGTTCTGCTGCATTCATAAGAAAATGTTCTCAGAAATTCCAGCTCGCCAGGAGTTTGAAAGCTCCTTGTTTTGGCCTGATTTTGGGATGTAACCCAAGTGTGAAGAGAAGAGGTTTCTGGGTGTCTTGTGAACTTGAAATGCTGGTTTTCAGCCAAAGCCCATCTAGACCCTGCCCTCAACTTGCATGTACAAGGCACAGAGACAGTAAGTGGAGTTTTCTAAATACTCATTTAATTTTCTAGTTGTTTATATTTCAGAATTCAAATTGAGACAAATTGTATTCATTTACCCAAAATATTTGTAAAATTTTTCACTTCTGTTTCTTTCCCAGTAATAGTTTCCATCTGCCCCTGACTTCATGGAAAATTTCAATATCAAAATTTTAAGAAGTTCTTATCTATTTTTACATCTATTTAGTAATGTTACAAACTTCGGGTAAAGGAGAAATAAAGATGATTCTAATATATTCTTTTGTCTTGTACTTATTTCATTGAGAGGTGTGATAGGAAGCTGAGATCCTGTGCTAGCCAAACTTCTAATGCACTACACTAACAATATAGGTAAAGCCTTGAATCATTGGAAAAATAATAAGTGGGAACAAAAATGAGAAAATGACCCTCCCACCAAACCCTTCAACACTGGCAAATTCCTACTGTGTTCAGAAAACAGAGTGTGAGACAGAGAAAAAACAACATCTAAAATTTCAAAATGTTTCCTGAAGAGCGAGACAAGATAAAAATTTAAACTTAGGGAAAATATTTTGGTGCACCAAATACTTTTCACGCAAAAGTCTCTGTTTTGCAGGATAAATGTTTAAGACACAAATGTTGGCCATCTGTAACAGCAGCAGTGAGTGAGGCAGCAAGATGGAAAAGGTGTTGTGGCAAATTGCCTTGCCTCCCTCTGGAGTGCTGCACTGCAATGAGCTGGCCCTGGTCCCAGAAGCAGCAATGCCATATTTGTGTTGTGAGAAATGCGAGGTGCTCAGGCCTGGGAAAAGATCTCTTCTTGTGTCCACACTGCCTGTTCCAGAACTGCTTCAATACCACACTTTTTTCTCACTGCATCCAGAGTGAAACATCTCTATTTCTGCTTATAGGGAAATCACTTTTTCCCCCTTGTGAGTAATTTGGGCTACAAATGCAGCAATGAATACGCTACCTAGTAGAAAAAAGGGAAATAAACATGTGTAAGTGGCCCTCCTGCTATTTGTGTGGGCCTGTGCGTGCCTGAGCACAGGCAAACATAAATACACACGTATCTTATGCCTACAGAATATTTGTGTGTGTTCAGTTGCTCAGTTCCAGTGCAACTACAAACACCCGTGCACATTATAGGAAAATGTGTGGTTCTTACTTGAAAACTCTCTGAAATCTCTAAAAACATAAAGGCACCTGCCTTGCATGAAACATCTCCCCTGAGCTTGTTTTATCAAGCAGTGTTTATATTTGGAGTGTACGTGACAGTGTTCACTTGAGACACCATTATCCAAAAGTCCTCCAAAGCTTATTCCAAACTATCTGAAAAAAAAAGTATTAACATCCTGCTTCAATCACTCTTTTAACCAGTTCTTAACACATCTCCTCACCCACTCATCGATCCCTCTCCCCAGAGCACTTCTATTCATCCCACTAATGAGGGGCAGATTGATTTCTATCATTTCACCTTCCACTGCCTTATTGATGCACGGCTCTTTCTGAGGGAGGACAGTCACCCTGTGGTGGCACTGACAGAGAAGATGACACGGATGCTCTGGGTTGAAAGGAAGTTGGAGCTATTCTGATTTACTCAAGTCTTTAATGGTGAGGACTTTTTGAGAGCTAAAGCTAAATTATAAACTGACCAGAGCTTCCTGGCAGCAGTCGTCTTTGTTTTAAAATGAATGACTGTCTTTACAGAATCTGAGATTATCTGCTAAGTGATTACATACCTACACACATGGCAAAAGATTTGCACCTTCCCTGCACCCCCCTGTCAGTGTCAGTGTTATTCCTACGTGCCCAGTCGTGGGCCCGCTCCAGACGTGAGCTGTGAGGAATGCAGCTGTCGAATTACAGGGAAAGTTAAGGAAGTGATGTGGGGGGCACATCTTTCAAGCAGTTCAAAGACTGTTCAAACAGTTCCGCTTCTTCTGCCTGTCTCTCCCTCTTTGTATTTTTTTCCACATTTAGGCTTTAGTGTCTCTTTCTTTTCCCAGAAAAAAAACGAAGTTCAACCGATTATCAGGCTATATTCCATGTTATCTCAGGCCATTTCTATGCTATTCCAGTCTTACTTGAAGAGATGATGTATTTGATAGCTTTTAGCTAGGCTGTATCACTCCAGATTTCCCCCTTTTTTCCACTTTGCACTTATGATTTGTGATGGGCAAATCTCAAAAGATTAGAAACTTGGCTTGGATAAGCAGCCCTATGTTTGAAGTTTACATTTCAATTTTCAGCGATTGGGGTCACTGCAACAAGCGTATGAATTACCTGCCTTAGATTCATGGGATTTGAATGACCAGAGACTTTGGCATACTTTAGGAAGAGGAATAAGCTGTTAGCTGTATTTCCAGCTAACACAGTTACCTTGCCCCAAAATTAAACAGACCAGGGGGATTTATTGATTTTCTTGCATTAGGGGAAATGAGAGCTGAAGGCATCAGAGGATTGTTTGACTTTGGAGCAGGACTCAAATGCTGTATCCCATGTAAAGGCTTTACCCTTTGGATGCCCTGGCCAGACAAAGGGCAGGGGTAGAGATGAAAGCTGTGAATGCTTGTACAGGTGATGTCCTTTGAGAAAATAAAATGCCTGTACTCCCCAAATGCACCAGTGACTGCAAGGCACCTATATTTTCCTCTGGGCTGCAGAGTGCACTCTTAGCTCACCCTCCCTGGAAGACTCTCTTGTTGTTACTGTGAAAACCTGAACTGTTCTTCACAGACATTTGGCACCACTTTGGAATCAACTTTCCATAGAGATAGATCAACTACAAAATTGGCCTTCACTGTATTTTCTCACTGAGAATGCAGACAGGAGATGAAAATCAAAGTTTAATCCTGTTGCCTGCAGTAGCAAAGCACAAAACAATGCCTATCTGGGATGTAGCATCTCTCTTTTTATTTATCTATTGTATGTCTCTGTCTGAGACAAGTATGTTCTTGCTCAGTTTCCAAACTGAAGAGCATCACACAAAATACCTCTGATGAACAAAACAAATGCATCTACTTTTTTTTTTGTAAGGTTTTACATCAGCTAAAAAGAAATCTGGCTACAGACAACAGAAGGGTCTGACTAAAACTGGGTGGAAGGTTGATGGAATTTTGATTTGTCAAAAAAGTTCTCATCAGGGAGCTCCGAGGGTTATAAGCAGGAGACAAAGCAATTCACAAGTTTTTTAGCTCAATTTTTGCAGACCTGAGAAGTTTAGCTGTAAGCTTTTTGGGGCAGGAGCTGGGTAAACATGACTAATATTGGCCACAGGTATCTAAAATGGCAACACAAAGGAAACAATTTCTCCAGTGCCAGCAAAATGGGCACTGAGCTCTTTGGAAGGTCTGGCCTGAGAGAGTGGTACAATGAAAAAACAAAATGGTTTCCTCAAATGGGTGGTACGAGGCTTGGGGAATGAATGTTTGTGGAGCACTCAGCCCCTGGTATGAGAAGGTGCTGTAAAAGTTCAAAGTATTATTGTTATGGCATACTTACTCAGCAGGGCAGGGAATATCAAAGGCTTTCTTCTCCCAGCTGGCTCGGCCTTATCTCAAGGAACTGTTGGTGGGTGGTGATGGCTCTCAGGGACTGGTGATGACAGAGGAGTGAAGGCACTCACTTTCCTTGCAGAGCTGCTCTGGGCACCCTCCTGGTCCTGCCAAGGCTCCAGTTCCTCCGTGGTGCTTCTTGGTATGCACACACCTCGTTCCCAGAGAAAAGCCTGGAATGAAAACACAGAGCTCTGACACCTGGCTAATGGAGGCACTCAGGGCTTTCACTCAGGACTACTACATTGGGAAATAATTGATACAAATTGCTTCAGACATGCAGGGCTGCTGGTCCTCCTTCCCACAGGCTATTTTTAGGCCCAATTAGGCAGATGAAGTGGCACCAGAATTAATTTGGGTACACTCAAATGTTTGGGCTTGCTTTTTTTTTTCTTTTTTTTTAAATGCTTTTCTTTAGATATATGGCAAATTTCTGAATTACAAAAAGCAAATAAAGGGATTTTTTTCTTTTCCACCTCCTCTACTAAGTGCTGTTCATTGAAAGACTTGCTCACTGCAAAACCACTTAGGGCTGACTGCTGGGGAATTTCCTCTCAACACCTTAAACACAAAGCAAATAACAGAATACGAAATAACACATATTCTCGGCATCAGGCTGCATGATAGCTCCTCCGGATCTGTTGCAAAGCAAAGGCTACCAACCCACTCATCAGAAGATAAAATACAATTAAATAATTCATTATATAAATATTTTGGGTAGGGAGATACGAATCGGCTAATCTCTATTATTGTTATCATTATCATTAGCTGCTGTTTGCTAAGACGGAGATTTTCAAAGCCTTCTTTCACATTAAGGAGCCCAAATTCCCATGTTAAATCCCACCCTAAATTTTATGGTGATACCTTTTGCAAGCTACTGGGGAACATAGGCAGGGAGGGAATCGTAACTGGTGAGATAATATTCATGGCTGTTATTACCAGAATTTATGCACAAGCTATTCCTGTGCTATTTGAATATAATTCATACATTTAGGCTAAGGGGAGATCTATAAGTATTCTCCAGCAAAGCCCCAACCTGTGCAATGTTTTCCCAGATAAGGAGCTAGTGTAACTGCCAGGGAAAAGGTAAAACCTGACTGCTGGCCTCTGCAGTTCCTGTGCTTTCACAAACCCTTCCAACACCTGAAAGCTTCCCAGTGCTCTGGAACAGGCAGGCCATGAGCTGCCCTAGGCTCACAGCCGGGTGAAAAGCTGGCGGTGCCCAAGCCAGCAGGAGTTGTGTCCCGGAACTCGGCAGGGCAGCTCTCTGCCTTTGCAGGCCGAGCTGGTGAGGAGCTCTGCCCCCCAAGCCCAGTCCCGTGGTGGCTCAGGGTGTGGTGCGTGCTGGCCGTGCGAGGTGACGGCTCCCGTGCAGTGCTCGGCCTGCAGGACGTGCCACCAACGCCACTGGCTTTGTTCCCCACGGGAAGAGAGGCGGGGAAGCTGGTTTTGGCCTTTGCAACAGGCAGGGCTCGCAGGATCAGCTGCCACAGCAGCTGTGATGTGAGTGCCCTGATTTTGCCTGTGCCCTCCGTAACCCCAGGCTGATACGTGACAGAAGGTGGTCATGAAATGGCACCTGATTGTGAGACACAACCATCCCACCCCCGGGGAAACCAGGACTCCACTCTCTGCTGTAAACACAGCACTAGGTCAGAGCATTCCAAATGGAATTGAGTGACAGGCTTCCCTTGCTCTTATGTCACAGTCCCAACTTTTCACTGTGTCCCGTCATAATTAAGTACAAGAATTTGAGTCTGACTGCAGTTTACCTTCACAGAAACTAAACTTTAATAAGTATCTGATACTTAGACAAAACCCTTTAATACATCAGCAGAAACAAATTTTTTTCTCTGTTGTTAGTACCTTTTAGGATATCACACAGATGTCTCCCCTAATTTCTTTCTGAAGGCAACGCATATATAATTTTGAGTCTCGAGTTTTTTTCTCACTTGTATCTCCTAACCATGTCTCAGCACTGGGATGGTTGGTGGCAGAGGAGTAATTAATACTTTCCAATAATAAATTATGAATCTGGGGCAGAAAAACTTAAAATACCATCAGCTTCTCAATATTGAACTGCTCCAAGATGCATTTATTTTAGACAATCCAGGCTGTAACCTTACTTCAAAATACTGAGTCATAAAAACTACTTACATGAACAAAAGTCCCAATCCATTGAAAAAGTCCTTTTAAGTGTAGTTTTTAAACCTAAAGTCTTCATAAGGTGCTTGCCCTATTTCCTCCCCTAAAAGGGTTTGTAGTTCCTGTGAATTCCTGCCTCATCAGCCACTTCCCTGGCTCACATCTAAGCACCATACTCACCTTTTTATCTCCACCTGTGCTTTGCAGTGAATCTTACCACAGCATCTCTTTAAGCAGTACCAGCTGATGATGCTGAGAGCCACCAACTGAAAGATCTTCAGTCTGTAAAAAGCTAAAAAAAAAAAAAGAACAAAACACAATATGTGTTAAGAATATATTTTCAGAGACTTGAAGGAAACATTAGCAACTGCTCTCTACCAAGACAACGAGCCATGAGGAAAATGCTGAGCTTCCAAAATGGCAAAAATTATACTCTCACAGGCACAACATCAAGGGAGATTTGTCCTCTGTCCTTGTCTGTAGCACATATAATGGATTCTCCAAAGCCCTGTCTCTCAGCAGCTTCGTAGCAAGACATCCCTGCAAGGTCACTAAAAGCTGAATCTCACAGAGGAAAGTCACTTCTCCACAGTCTTTCAAGAAGTCTTTGCAAAAAGGGACAATGCAGCAGAGGAGGGAAAGGAAAACTGATATAAATATCTGAAAGAGTCAAAATTAAAAGAAAGTTGGAGTTTATCTACAATATCTTTGTGTTGACACTAGGTATTCATGCAGGAAAATTTTCGTGACTTTTCTAATAGAAATTACTCCAAAGGAGCTAATGCTTTGTTTCAGTGTCATTTTGTCATGCCCATAAACATACCAGAGATGAAAGGTACCTGGCTGAATTTGGGTAAAAATAGATGGGATTTTGAAAAGCGGGAAGAAATGCCTGGGAAAAGTCACCTACATATGGTCTTAATCATGCCAATGGATAACCCCCACATTACCCTTTAAAAGGTCATCTGATAAACATCAACATTGGGCTTTTCTCACAAACCCAACACCTAAAATTGCTTCAGGCTACTGTAATACGGCATGAGAAGTTAAATTAGAAGCATATATTTGGTAATAGCACCTCTGAGAGGGAGTCTTCAAAAGCCTGTGCCCCCATTAAAGGATTAGAAGTCCAGCCCACATATCAGCAACTGCTCTCCATCCAAAGAGAAACAGAACAGGAGACAGAAATCAGCATTTTGTTCTGATTAGCTTCTTTGATTGATGTAACGTCTTAATTACCTTTTTTTTTAAAGAACATTGCTGCAAGCCTGCCACTAAGGGAAGTACTATAAAGAATACCACTATGAAGCAGAGATTTCAAAGCTCTTCCTTATGTCTTGTGGGTCTGGTAGTGACCTTTCCAGAATATTTGGTGGTGAGACACACAGAATAAAGCAGTCTCCAAGCAGCCGGTAGTCTTGGGTCCAATTGTTTTCAGGGGTACCCAATATCCAAGTTACAGACTTCAAGGTAAAATCATTCAAGAATAAGAATGGGGTCATTAAATACTTCTGGAAATGTGCTAATTCTGTATGAAACAATGCAAGACATATTAAAAAAGAAGCAGGGATAATTAGTCAGTACATTCAAAAGCACTTCCTTGTTATTTGGGCAAATTTCCCTTCTGGAAGCAAATCCATTCAATTTTCCCTGAGTGCCAACATTTTGAGGTTATCTGCCCCAAAGGCAAATAGATCAGATTTTCCAAGAAATAAGGATGAAGGCAAAGGGCACACCCTAAAGATTGAAGACTGGCTGAAAAATTGGAGAGTTTAAGTGAAAAGAAATTCTCTGTCTCAAGGTCACTGATGATTTTAGGATGTATTTAAATGGGGAAGAACACTCCTAACCACAAGTTTTTATACTTTTGGTTTTTCTCTTGCTCCTGACTCAATGTTCAGGGCATCTCTCCATTTTCCAAGTAGAGCTCTGAGTTATGCTCTGGCACTTGCAGGTTTTAAGAAAGCATAGGTGGAAGTAAAATTTTGCTGTGATTTTGATAGCCTCTTGCAGCCAGTCAGAAAATCCTCTGCACATGGGTTTTCAAAGAATTTCCTATTTGTTTCATCCCAAATTCATCTTTTCAGTTCACAAAATTTCCTCAGTGCTGGCTGTACAATTCTTGCCCAAGAACTGGTGATCAGGCTCTGCACTCCTTTTACCAGATTTCAGTATTTGTGGGGGGTACAGCCTTCATTTCTGAATCTGTCAGAGGTGAGCAAGGCATGACAGTAGTGGCCTTGTCTTCAAACAGACACAGTGACTTTGAACTCCAAAATTTTCAATTTCTAAAGTCCTAAGTTATCCTCATAGGTTTTCTCTCCTGGATTCATGAGAGCAGTAGAGTAGCTCAACTGAGTTTTCTTTCCCACCTCCCACTGAAGAGGGACATTTCTGAGCCCATTTTTCCAAGTATTTCCGTGTTTAACAGGTCCCAAGCCCACGGACTCCTATCTTAAGAGCATACAAGCAGGAGCAGGCTGCTGCAGCAGGAATCCAGAAGCTGGAGCTGTCAAACAGAGCCTTATTAGATACCAAAGGGGCTAATAAAAGAATGGGTGTTTGTTGTATTTCTGGCAGGGATGGTTGCTGAAAAGCCTGGAGAGAAGGATCCGAGACACCTCAGCCCCCAAGTTCCGATGGATGTATTTCTCGTTGATCAATCCCTCTGTCTTTGTGCCTGAGCTACTTCCCACTTCAGGCCTCTGACAGCTGGACAAAGCACGGTTTGAGCCGTGCCTTGCTCTAAGTAAGTGTGGAGAGATGGTTTCAGTCTGACCTTGCCAAATCAGGCCCAGGCTTGGGGCGTTTGCTGAGGTCCAGGGAAGATTTTCCCACTGAATCGCAAGTGGCAAAAATGAATTCTATCCACAACAATGTGCTGGAGTACTGAAGTGACAAGTGTTTGGGGAGACAGGAATCTACCTTATGATCTGCAGAGCCTTTAGCTTCGTAAAGCAGAGGAAAATACTTATATATGTTGATTTGGTGGTGGTGGGGATTGTTAAAAGCTAATCATAATTTGAGAAACAGAAGGAATATATTTAAGTACACAGTGGACATATTCATGATTATCCTTCTATATTAAAGAGATAAAATTTGGCAAGAGCAAACGTGGGCTTTGTTTGGCTTTTTGTTCTCAAGTTCTCATATTTTCTTAGAGACCATCAGATAATGAGATGTAGAAGCACACATAGAGATATAACACGATGCAGCAATGAACAGAATATAATACCAGACAGGAAAAGCAAATCTTCCACATTTAAACACTTTTGTGCATTTTTCCTCTCTACTTTTTTTCTCCTGTTCTTAAAACAATAAAAAACCCAATTCAAATAATGGCAAACTCCCTTCAGGATTTCCATTCCATACAACAATAGTTCCCCTCCCTCACTTGTTACCCTGCTCTGTTTCTTCCCTCTAGTCAGAATTGTTGCTGTGCTAAATAATTAAAATGTCACTGTCCTTTCCCTGACCACTTTTTACACCTAGGACTGTTTTATTTCATAGATTTCCCTGAGTATTTTTACTTCCCTGAGAAAATATTTTGCATGAGTGTGTCATATGTTAATGATAAATACAGTGGCTGATACTTCATAGAGTCAATAATAGGCCTTTTAAGATATTGCAAAGAATTTCTGTTCTGCTTTTAAATAGCAACTCTTCCATAATTATAATGATGATGACAACAACAACAACAACAACAACAACAACAATAATAATGATATTCTAAGTCCTCTACCAAGTGTACCAACTTGTGTCAGAGACAGAGAGAGATTAATTAATCATATTCATGTCCCCTTTTCTCCACAGGAGTAGAAAAGGTGTGACAAGAAATCATGCTTCAAGACTTACTCCTGAACCCTCTCTTCAGCTGGCCATAGCTCGTATTTGGGAATAGAACAGGGCAAGCAGCCAGGCACCTTAGGTTGTACTGCTCAGTACCAGTCTGGCTCCACATTTCTGATTTCCTGGTAATGCTCAATCAGGCATGATTGCAAAGGGGAGCCTGGAATGAGTAAGAGAAAAATGAGATGTCAAATCTTGCATTTGGAGGATTAGCAAAGCATGTAAATAAGTTATGGCATTGATATCCTGACAGATTGCTCAGCCAGGGGACTGGAAATGGAAAATGAAAAGTCTATTGATTAAATAAATTAATTTTTAAATCTAACAGTGGTTTTAGTAGCTTAATATCCTCTTACACAGAATCAAAATTTTTCTTCCCTAGGCAAAGCCTCAACTTATACATATGCTCAAGTTCTCCACCTCAGCCAGTACAGCCTTTTTTGCTTTACCCAGGGCGAAGCTGTGATGCTGATTTCAAGAACCACACCGTGTGCCAAAGGCCAGGAATCCCAGATTATCCTACAGAAGTCAGTTCCCAAACTCCCTCCCAGCATATTAAACAGCGACATGTTCAAACAGAACAGTGCAAGGGAAAAGCCAAAGGAGCCCTTGTTGGCTGAGCACGCCCATAAATGTGTTTCCACCAGCTCCTGTGATCAGCCTTTCCCAGCACAATCCTCCGCTGGCCCCCAGAGAGCTGGATATTGGACTGACGCCAGAAACCCGCTGCCCCACACAGGGCTTCTTCACCAGATTTCTGTTAGGGGAGCAAGAAACTGCAGTCCTTTTTGGGACTTTTCTCTGCAGCAGATAACTGAGACCAACCTTCAGTACGTGGAATGTGCGCTCAGAAGATGCAGGTTCCAGGTCCAGGCCTGTTGCTGACCTACTGAACAACACCAGACAGGTCATTTCATGCCTCTGTATAATGCACGTAATGATACTGAGTTCCTCTGTGAAGTTCTTTGAGTCTCACTGGGAGAAAAAGTCTGTAAGCCCCTCAAATATTTCATGAATAATGAATTGCAGGGATGATAGTACATGAAATGTGTAACAAAAAGCCATTTAAAATCTCAGTGCATGGCAAGTTAACAAAACATGGGTGACCTGGAGGCTCAATTCTCATAATTCTTCCTCTCATCTATTAAAATGGCTTTTTGAAGTCTGGACAAGTGAAAATAGACTTACTAATTGGATTGTGCTCATTTCTAGATGGAAAGATTAATCACAGGAGCCAGGTGGGGGTTTTTTTGGCTCTTGACTGATTTCGTCTAAGTGATCAGGGACATTAGTAGGATGTATTAGTGGGAATCACTCAGCAGTACCAGTTCTGTCTGAATCAGATAAGAAAAAAATTAGTTTTTTGCTCTTTCTGGGCTTGATCCTTTTGCAGGTTGATCCTAAATCCATTACGCCGTGTTTAACTCTGGAGCCACTTCTCCTACCTGATGACTTAAGACTTGGGAGTGGGCCTGTCTTCCTGCTCAGACCCAAGGTGGTGTGAGCAGGAAGAGAGAAGGTGGCTGCAGTGGTGGGATTCTCCATGGCACTGAGCTATTCCAACAAACAGGCAGAGCCCGGCAGAGCTCTGCTCCGCAGCTTTGTGTGCCATCTGGCTGTGTGGAGGGTGCCTTTCAGCCTGCTTTTACATGTGGTTTGGCCATGCTGAGGCTGTTTCACAGCTTGCTTTTACATGTGGTTTGGCTGCAGCCAGGCTGATTTACTGAGAGTCTTTACAGGGAGCTTGGCTGTGTTATACTGAGGTCTGCATGTTTGGGATTTTACTACTCCTGCACTAAAGACAGTGCAGGTCTCAATTCTGGAGAACAATTTAGATAAAGTGAGAAGTCAAACCCAGCCTGGCACCGCTCCCTGCAGCACCATAATGAAAATCCTCAAGCACTGTAATGCCCCAACTTCCTCCAACACAACCCTGGCTCCTGAAGTTGAATGTTTTCTGTTTTAGATGCAGGGGATTAGATGTAAATCCTTCCCTCCATTTCAGAGCTGGGATCCAAGTGGCTTTCAGCCACGTCAGCTGCTCCATCTTGGTGTGGGTTGAATGTATAGTCAATAATATATTACATAAAGAATGAGAATTATTAAACCTTTTCATAACCAGCAATCTATAATCAATATTTCTCCTGGCAGTTTTAGCTGCATATATTTTAAAGTGACAAAACTCCCTGAAATTGTTATTCCTGACCCACACAAAATATGCTGGCAAACTGTAATGAGTTAACTCTGAGGTATAAACATGGAAGTGTTATTTTGATGCAAAGATTCAGGCATGACTTTTGTCTAACATTAGCTCCTTTTGAAACACTTGTCCACAGATTGGCCCTTTACAAACGGTAATAACTTTTGTCTCTGTAGTATTAATCAAGCTAATTCCTTTCAGAGAAATAGGATAATTCACTAATTTTTCAGTCTCGCTCTTCTATCCCCTGTACATCTCTGGTTTTCATTGCCTGGATCAAAATTCCCATTACCTGCATTTTTCTTGTTTTATGCTTCCAATGCAAGATGGAACAAAAACCTTCCAGGCTTCCTATCACATAGCTGCCAGTACTGTTCTAATTTTGATTTTCTTTCCTTTTATGTGCAGTGACTTAGATTTACATGGACACAGGTTTTATATCAATTGTCTCATAGCTTGTCTTTACTTTTGCCTGTCAGGTCTCAGAGGAGATAAGGCTGGGAAGGAAAATAAAGGGGGAATTACAGTTATAGTGAATTCACTTCCAAGAATCCACCTAGAGAGAAAGATATAATTTCCAGATACTTTTGCAGGACTTAGCAACTTAACAGGGCATTAGATATCACTTAAAACTTTTAATCTCATACCAGGGACTGAGCTACAAAAAGAGTCCAACAAGCAGAATACTGTAATAAAGCAAAGCAAATGCTACTCAATGAGCAAGTTTTCTAGAAACAAACATGCTCAGCAGATGAATTAAAAGTGGCAGAACAAATTCCTTCACCTTTGGTCAGTTCTTGAAGCAGAACCTTAGTGAATCATCAGAAAAAACAAATATTTTCTCAGTGAAAATGTGAAGGAAACACTCCAGTCATTAATGCTTTGACACAGAAAGAGCATTTGATATTTAAAATTTTTAAATGCTTGTCTCTATTTGCTTTCTGTAGGTTTTGCTTTTTGGTGAAACTGTTCTACATCCAGTCCCACTGCTGTGACCTGGATGAGAGCAGCATCTTCCAAGGAAGCTGAGTGACTGAGCCCAGCATCGTCTGGATGTCACTGTATTTTACCTTTTGCATTTTCTCTCAGCTCAGAAAGCTTGGTACAACCTCCCTTTCCTGAGTCCAGAGTGGATTTGCAGAATTTCCTCTTCCAGACTGGAAGAAAGATGGAAAATAAAAAATGTTTAGAGGAGCGTTTTACTTAATTCCATGAAATAAAATTTTTGGTGATCTAAATGCATCTCTTTTGGTTTCAGAACTGAGATTTTTTTTTTTTTCAGTTAGCATTTCTAGAACAATTTACAATTTCAGTTCAGTTTTCATAAACAGGTACAAAAATTCATAATAAAAAGTATTATCATTGAAAATATGATATGCTTTTAGTAGAAGAGATGCACTTCAGATCACTTTCCTTTTTTTTTTTGTTCGGTAGAGTTCATGACTTGCCGTGTGATGAGGGGACACTGGAATTTAACAGCTTTAACCATGTTTAATTTATCTTTGTCATCATGCTGTAAACAGGAGACAGAGACACCTGGGCCATGGACTTGTAAAACACAGTAAGTAACAGTGGCGAGGAAACCTGTGCAGTCCTCTCAGACCAAATTCCTGCTTAAGCCTCTGAAGATAAGAGTCAAATTAAGCTGTTTCTTCTGCTAAAAAATGTATTAGCACCACTGGAGGCAGAAAGGCTCAATATTCCCTGGGGGCTCCAGCTATGAGTTAATGCTTTCCAAACCCTTCCACGTGTTGGCTGAAATGAAGCCAGGGTTTCTTCACCACTGTTATCATACCAGTTTTAATCAGAGTCCAGCATCTGAAGTACAAGGATTTGTTTTCAAATTAACCACATATTGCATCTCTTTGATCAGAAATTTTTACTGCCACTTGTTTATTGGATCCTCAGGAGATGGATTTGGAAGGTTAAAAAGTTCAAAATCAAGAGTTTCAGAGTTCTCTCCCAAAACCTAGAACTTCTCATTGTTAGGTTTGTCTCCCGACTAAGAAAAGATTGAAGCCCTTTTAATTTATTTTGGAAAAAAAGTTATGACTTTTCCCTCAAGAACATCATTCCAATCTACACTCGCAGGAGAACTGCTGGTAGCAAGGTTGGGGTATAAAACAGAAGCAAAGTTTCTTCAGTTTTGCACCTTTTGTGGGTTCTGGTCTTTTCCTTGTATGTTTTCAGAGATAATGAATGAAAAATTGGCCCCTTGTCCTCGGAGTGGATATGACCTCAGCTGCACTTACCAACACCTGGGATCAGGGCTCTGCCATGCCACGTCTTTGCTAGCAAGGGATGCAGGGAACAAGGGTACCACAGGCAATGCTGAATCTTTCAACTAGGAAAGGAAAATGAAGATGAGAATGAAGAGCAAATTCAGCCTTGGGAGAATGGACATCCCCAATCCCTGACAGAAATGAATGAGGATAATGCCTTTTCTATGCACTGCCGTGAGACACGGGCTGAACTGGCTGCCACGGCATTTCTCCAGCAGCCACTGCTCCACAAATAACAAACCCCATCCAGGCAGGGTGAGCCACTTATGGAAACTTACCAGAAGAACAAAAAGATTATGTTTTCCTCTCCTTCTACCCAGTCAACCCTCCTGCTGGACACAACAGCTCTGCGCACCCACATCCAAATACACGTTGCTGCTAATAAAATGTATCACTGAATTCCAGTGACCAAACATCCCCCGCATCAGAAGGGCAGCTCACCATGAACTAGTGTTTTGCACTGACCACTTAAAATGCTATAAAGATACTGAATCCAGGGAGCTCAGGGGAAAAAAACCCCAAAGGTGCCATGTCAGTAGATGAACTCAGATTTTAAGAGCTTTTCCTATTATTTTTCTACTCATTAATGAGTAGATTCAGTCTCTGTAGAAATTACTTCTTTCCTAAGTGCTAAACTCTGCACTGGACCCTGCTGTTGATCGAGGACTTTGAAGAAATCTGTCTTTTCTCCCTGTTCCTTTGCCTACAGAACATGAATTTGGTCCCAAGACTAATTCTTATGTTGAAAAGAAGTTCTTCACATTTCTCAGCATTGTTTGAGAGTGAAGAATACATTGAGAAGGGTTACCCCTGTCTTCAGGGTAAGGTTCCTAAATTGTAATCAGGAGAAGAAAGACTTTGCCACCAAATAATGTAAAGAGCAACTAATAAAATAGAGGAAGGAATCAAGGTAGGAGACCCAATTTCTGGAGATTCCATAATAATAATTTTTTCATTACTGGGGATAAGCCACACTGAAGGTGTTTGTAGATGTGAATCTTGACTACTATTTCTATAAACTCTTCACCACCCTAATTTTAATTGTATTGAAGAAAGGGGGATGCAGGAACCACAGAGCTGTAAGGACTGGGTAGGATCCAAGCAGTTACATGCATAAATGCCAAAAAAAGTCTTCTAATCTAGAGAGAGTTACAGATTCTGCCCTTTCCCCTGTTACTCCTGGCCTCATGGACGGTACACATTAGCAGTTCATGGAATTGTTACTGCAGCACCTGGAGAACATGCAGTGTGCCACTGGAGAGAATTCCCAAATGAAACTATGTACTTCGGCTCTATAACCAAAGAAATATCACAGGCTTCAGGCCCTCCTGTAATGCAGAAGAAAATCTCACTTACTGAATTTTCTTGCAAACCACCCTATTTCTGGAACTGGGATGTTATCTAGCTGAGCAATTACAGAATCATGTTAGAGTTCCTTGGACAAAAATCAACTAGAATAAAATTCTTTGTTAGTGGTGTTTTCCTCCTTCTCTAGGTTTTCTCTTTTCCTGTGATTTTTAACAGCAGTCAGTACTCATTATAAAGCTTTTCATCAGCACTTGTGCCTCAGTGCTAAAACCTGAACATGCAACAATCTGCAGAGAGAAAACCCCACACATGCAGAAACACTGGGGCCTGCCTAACCTAGCTGGAAAACTCCTGAGGCAAAGGAAAGAGGGAATCTAGGTGAAAAAAACTGCCTGTGGCAGTATATCCCATTGGAAAATTCAGGTTTCACATCTGGCTTGGTTGGCTTATAAATAAAACAATAAAAACAATTCAACAGTTTGCTATCCTAGTCTTACCCAGCTGCTTGTGTAAGAAATTTAGCAGCATTAATAGAGAGTTTTTTTGACTGCTGAAGAAAGTTTCCCATGACTTACGCTGGTGTACACTCAAACAAGAACTCTGAACATAGTCCATGTTGGAGGCAAAGAGAAAAATGTAAGTGCTTTAAATCAAAGCACAGGATTGCCGTGCTTCGATTTAAAATTCATATAAAAATGGATTTTTAATTTGTGAAAGCCCTGGACAAGATGCAACATGACCCTCCACAGAATTGTTCTTAGGCTTCAGTGGTGGGCTCCTGATTACAATGGTTCCCATGTTGCACCAAATTTCAGTGCAATTTTGAATGTGGGCTTCCAACAAAAATCACCATCTCTGCAGGTTGTCCCGAAATACGTCTTAATAAATCACAGCCAGTATTGAGTCTAAAAGGGTGAAGAGAAAACTTCTCACCAAGTTGCAACAAGTAGCCTTGAAAATGAAATATTCCTGATAAATTCCCACTAAATTTTCTCTTGTGAGCAGGCTACATTGAGTCTTGTAGATAAGGGAGTCATTGCTTCAATTGGATTAAATAGTTGCATGAAATTTAATTTACATTCTGGAGAGCTAAAGTAAATAGCTGCTTTTTTCATTAGCCATACAACAAGTAGATTTCTCAGTTGGATGTCCTACATTTCTCACTTCCAAACAACTTAGTCATAATATATTGTCTTTTCCTCCTACTTAGATATTATTTCAATCATTTATCAATTTAATTAATAATTGGTTGATGATTGTCCACATAATCTCTGTATAGAGACAGTCAACCCTCTTCTGAAATGTTTTAGTCTTTACCATAGTCTTGGAGGATTTGGGGTTTTTCCCCCTCACAAGAAGCAGGAGTACTTTTTCTGTCACTGTGAATAAATGCACAAAGGTTTAAAAATGTCCTCTTTTGGCCATTGAGTGGTTTATCAATACAACATTTAACACTATAATACAAGATTTGAGACTAGTCTTAATGTTGGGCCCATCAGACTTATGGGGACTAGTTAGCATTGGCACCAGATGGATTTGGGTCAGGGAAACCTTAGGAAAAGCCAAAGCCTGCTCTCACAGAAAGGTGAAGGGTGCACCTTTTTCTCTTTCCCACTTTCCTTCACTTTATAGCCTTCTCTAGATTCATATGCAGAAATGTATAAGTTGTATATTCTTTTGTCTTGCCAAAATCTGTTAACAGAAGTCTATTGTGTGTGTAAATATCCTATCTTTTAAGATATACTATTCAAAATTTCCAGGAGATAAAGAAAGGAAAAGAAAAAGGCTGCTTTTCACAAGCAAGGACTAGAAGACATAAAATTAATTGCCAATGTTAAGTAGAGGTGAGTCCACATAAGTATGATGGGCTCAACCTTAGAGGGCAGGGTCACAATTCCTACATTTTAGGGTTAAAAGGTTGCATTGATAAGCAACTCCAAATATATGTAGTTAGGAGGTAAATGACAAAGACAATCCTTGGAATTTCTAGTTCCTGGGCCAGGACAGAGTCCAGGCTGTCAAAAAGATTCATGGTACAGCCCAGTCGGGTTTTACAGGCCCAAACTGAGTCTATTAACTTGGATCCAGAGCCAACAGTAGAGGCCAGGATATATGTAAGTGGTGTAGGTTCTGATGGAAACATTTTCCCCACTGCTGCCACATTAACAATCTGTTCTTCAGTCAGATAGAAATATCCCACCCTCCCTGACCCATCCAGTCTCCTGGACAGAATTGTCCTTGGCATATCCTTGCTGCCCACCCTCTCTGACTTTCATCCATGCTATCCTGTGGAATTCTCAAGAACCCTGTGAAATTAAGCAAGGACTCAACGGGAGACAATTTTGCTGACTACAGTGAGCTTTTATAGCCTGAGAAACAAGTCCGAAAAAAACCATTAACCTTTCTCCCTCCCTGGACATGAGCCACTCCAGAGCTTGTATCTGAATATTTGGTTCTCATGTATATTTATTTACTTAGGAGTGGCATTCCTATTTTTATAGCTTTGAGTTTTTAATTTTCTTGTTAGCAGCATTAACAAGGTTCATGGCATATAAAGTGAGCTGTGGCATTTAAAAAATGTTGGTCTAATGTAACACCAGCCTATTTTTATATACATGTTCAATGGCAAACTCCTACTGACAGGCAGAATGCATTTCTATGTCTGGGCAAGTTAATAGATGGTGTTCCCACCTCTGGGCCAGAAGGTCACAAATTTGTTTCTGATTCTATTAAAGAAACACTCAGCAATGCTAAGTCTGTGTGCTTCTTTTCTTTCTTTCTTTCCCTTTTTTTTTTTTTTTTTTAATGAGGGGGACTGTTTTATAAGATCCACAATCTTAAAGATACTCCAAGGAATCTGTTGACTGCTGGGCTTTTCACCCCTGTGCCCTGACCAAATAGCACTGCCTGCAGATTTGAGAAGCTTTGTCTGTTAGCAGCCAAATAAGACCAATTTTGGAGAAATCTTGCATGACTGCAAAAAGAACAGGCATTGTCCCTGTCATCTACCTGCGTGTCTGCCCTGGTTTCAGTGGGGTTTCATGGGATTTACCTCTGCACTGAAAGGATGTGCAGAAATTACAGATTCACAGTACCTGTTGTCTGCTCCTCTTTCCTCAGCAGATCCTCGGTGTGACTCTGAGCACGTCCCCAAAAGGCTTTGCTGCCTGGCCCTGCACACGTGTGGGATGGAGGGAACAACATTCCTCCCTTCCCTGCCTCCACCTCTTTGCAAGGTTTTAGAGGCAAGGCAGGGAGAGATCAATAAAGGCCTTTGCACCACACACATGAATAAGGATATTTACTGAACTCATGGCAAGGACAAGCAGAAAGGTGAATCAGAGGTGGCTGCTGTGCCCTAGGAAGCAACTGCCCTATTTTTTCTTGGAGTTAGTTTAGCTATGTTCTCCTTTACACCATGTGGTGGCTCCAGCTGCAGATTCCTCAGCATAAGTGTTAACTGCCTCACACCCAGCCTCGTTCAACAAGAGAGGAGGCACAATCCAGCCTGGCCTCAGCCATGAAATCCCTTCATGCTGGAACACACGCTCTGGGCTTTGTGGCTACAAACATACAGAGCCTTGGCTTGAGAAATGAGCAGGGGCCAGCAAAAAGACTGAGCTGACGGGGTGAAATTAAGAGCATGGGAGAGAGAGAATGCTGGTGAGTTTGGAGGAGGGAGGATAAACTCAAATGTCTGCTGAAAGAATCCCAGCATCATCCATTACTGTCCAGAAGGCAGTCACAAAAAACCAGAAGGGCAAGAAGTACAGCCTTTTCTGTGGGATTTTTTGGCTTATTGTGGTTAGGAGGATGAAGGCTAGGTATCACGTGCCTCCACTGAAGGGAGATGCCCTGGAATAAAGCAAGGAATTTCTAGGCTAGGAAAAAGGCTGACCATGTTGAAACTGAGCACAGGAAAGAGAATTTGGCTGCAGAGTCTGACTGGAGGACTTCTAGCTACAAGAGAGGACTCCAGGTCTATTATTTCTCTAATTTCCTTATGCCCCCAAGGAAGCTTTTGCTGGAAATTTGCTTCCATTTATGGGAGGACTGGAAGAATGAGAGCCAGACTGTGACTGAGCATCTGGCAATCAGAAATAGGGTTCAAAGGAGAGGAAACTGCTCAAGCAGGATCTGACAGTGCTATTCTGCACTGAAAATTGACCCCTGCAAGCGACAGGCTGCCACTGCTGGTCATTCCACGTGGGCATTTCTGCAAAGTGACAGTTCAGGGAACTCTCTGCAGCCTGGCTCCAGTAAGCTGACCTTGCCCTCTGAAAACTGTCATCACCACAGATTCTTGTGGCCCAGCGACCTCCTAACTGATATTTTGTGCAGTATCACCTGCTTCAGATTCTCTCCTCCATGGTAAGAATGGGTCTGGCTACCAACAACAATCACAAAACCATTACTGAACATCTTTGCTCAGAGGAAACATTTCTTCCAAATAACGCTTTCATTTTTCTGTGCTGTATTTGGTCACCTGAAATATAATTGTTTATGATCACCATGAAAAACCTTTACTAAAACAGGTTTCAAGTCATATTCCTTCTCCTTAGAAAGACAAGGTTTCTTTGGCTTTTAAAGAATCCTGACAGAAATTCCCTTAAAATAAAGATGTACAGGTACGGAGCAGGTATGTATCTCCCACAAAGCAAAGGCAGTTATCCACTAGAGCAAACAATCTACTTCAGTTCCTCTGATCTCTATTAATTTGGTTACTGTTGCAAACCACTTGGACAGTTTACAGCATTAATTCTGTGAGAAAAGCAGAAGCGGGTTTAATGTGTTTGTATTTTGGTCAGAAAAGAATCCAAAATAGCTGGGTGGCTTGCCCATGAGAGACAGGATTAATAAGCAAGCAATGATCAACTACTCTGCCCCACATTTAGGCTTTCTACCTTATTAAATAATACAGACATTTTGATTGTTCCAGAAATGCTGGTGAAACGGTTTCAAGGTAATGAAGAGTCTGTGACTTTTTTTGGGTTTGGTTGGCATCATGACACCGAGAAAGAAGTTGATCACAGTTTTCTATATAGAAAAACAGCAGATGCTTACCTTTCATGTTTATCTCCACCTACAAGAGGTAATTTCCCATACATACTCTGTACCAATAGGTATGTATAAAAAAAATGTTCTGCATAAGCAAGCCCAGAGCTAAAACAACAAAGTACAGTGACAAGCACTGTTACTCATTACTCCCAGCAGCATTCCCTACAAAGCACAGTTTATCTGACAGTACTGGAAGACTTAGGGCTTGCTTCTGGGAGGGAAGGGCTGCTGTGCACATCTGGTTTGGGTTGGCTCCATCAGCTCCCACAGCACACTCTGCAAACCCCACAGAAGTGGCTGGTTCTGCAGCACAGTAGCAGACCTGGAGTGTGCACTGGACGAGATCCTCGAGGGGTATAAATCAAAAGAGCTGTACTGCAATCAGTGCATCTGCTGCTCTTTGTGTCCCCTCTGGTGTGGGACTAGCACGGAGCACAATCACCCTCCAGCGCTTTCTTAGAGACAGCCACAAACATGCCACATACCTCCAGCCCTTCCAGTAGCTACCCCCTGTGCTCTCAGGGATTCTGTCCCTTCCCTCTGCCCTTTCTTCCCTCCCTTCTTCCCCCCAAAACCGGCATCACACAGCACTTTGGCCAGGAGACCAATTCCCCGAACTGAAGAACTGAAAACATCAAAGCATATCTCTGGTTAGATCTCATCCCAACCCTCCGAGTCTGTTGACTTGGAAAGTGAATAACTAATAAGGCAGCATGCCATTGTTTTCTGTTTATGATAATGGAAATAAATTGTTGGCTCCAACTCAGGCACTGATTGTTCCTTTGATATCACTGCCAGGAAGCAAAATAAAATGGATTTTTAAAAATCACCTTCCACAGAGTGCCACAGGCATTTGAAAGATGAGCCTTTTTCCATGTCAAAGGCTCAACCAGAAGTGCCAAATACAGGAGAAGAAAAAAATCCAAATCCTTCACTATTGAAAAACCAACAAAAACAAGAGCACAAGAGAGAGTGTGAGAGCAGGATTTCCTGGGCAGCAGGATGGCCTGGGTGGGCTGGCATTCCACAGATGTCCTGAGAGTGCTCATGAGGGAGCAGCAGAGCTGCCTCCATGGTGAGGAGCACTTCCTGAGGAATGTAGAACACATCCTTTGCATTCCCTCCTCCAATAAAAAAAGCACAGGTAGGCTGGATGAATTACTGTCTGCCTGGCAGCTCTTAAACCGATAATAAGAGACTTTAGGAACCAAAAAGGCAGGGGAGTGCTTTGCCCCAGAACTTGAACCACTCATAAATCTTGCTCATATGTTTCTTTCATGGTTTGGGGGTTTTCTCAAGCTACCTGAAGCAGCAATTTCATTGCGCCTCCAATCCTTCACAGCGTTTTGGTACCTTCCCCATGGAACTTTAGGGGCAGGCTTTCAGGCACTTGAATTTTTTTCAGGGTGCTACCACTCCTACCTAACAGGTCAGGCATTGGCAGCACTGTGACACACACACAGGGAGGAGGTCCCTCCTCGGAGTTTGGAGCTGGATGCAGATCTTACACGATCAGAGCATGGTGCCGTTTGGTTTTCATGACGTGCTGCAGTTTGATTTGGCTCGGAGTGGAGGATGGAGCAGAGAGCCAGATTCAGATCTCAGGCCAAACATGGATTGTGTGTTTCAGCTACCAAACTTCATCATGGTTTGGCAAGGTTGTGCTCTCACCTGCTCACATCACGTGGAGAACACCTGTGATCTGCTGGAAAGGAGGTTGTTCATGCTGTGAGAAGCTCCCAGAAGGAACGCCAGGCTACGAGAGCCTGCTTTGGCTGGCCCCAGCTGCTGCAGGTGGACTGGGAGTGCAGAGACACTGGAACATGCTCAGAGGAAAAACAGTGGTGTAAAGAGAAGCTGTCAGGAGCAGAGTGCAGCTTTGGGCCTTTCCTTGGTGTCACGATTCTCTGAACCTTTTCATTTCTAGTACTGGGACTCAGAAGCACAAGAGCAGCAGCACGACCTGAGAGCAGACCAGGAGAAATAAGAACTTTATCACTTTCTACAAAAGCCTGCTTTTGAAATAATCCCCCACACTGCCTCCAGCCAGTGTTCTTGGCTATCATTTTTGGAAGAACATGCTAGAAGACCCTTTTTTCCAAAGCTCAAACCAATACCACAACTTAAATGGCAGAAGATCTGTGTGACAAGCAGCATGGCCGGCTAAATATTAAGGCTGTTTGACATAGATTTTAGGCCCATGCTTGGCTCAAAGTGCATCCTTATTCTGCAAAGCATTTAAGCAAATGATTACCTTCAAGGCTGTAGTACAGAATGGAGCAATTTAAATGAGACTTTATTAAGTCCTTATGACATAGGCGCTGTTCTGAACATAAAGGTTTGAAGGGCTTCCACCAAAGTACCCTGGAATAAAGTAAAGACTTTCGACTGGCTTCAGCAAATATTCAACCAGGTCCTAATTTTTATACTTATTACTAGCTTATAACAGGATATTTAGAAAGAAAAAAGAAGGAACTTTTTTTCTCCAGATAATACCATCTACACTATTTCTGAAAATTAAGGGTGTGATTACTGACCCATAAGTACTTTATGATCACACTTTGGTTTGAACTTTTATGAATGTATGTAGGTTTACTAACTCTAGCACTGCCCAGTAATTTATTTCCCAGGTGGGCTATGAAAGTCATCTGGAAGAAGGAAAACAGTGTATAAGGGCTTGCTGTGCAAAGGGGTGATTGTGCTAGCTGGATTTGTGCATGGATGTTTTTGGAAACAGTTTTCAGAGGAGAGACTTAAGTTTTCTAATAAAATAAAACCTTTTCCTTTAACCCAGAAGCAGTGCTTCAAACTCTTACTTATTTCATTGAAAGATAGATGATTGCTATCTGCTGCTCTTTTGAGGTCAGAAACTGAGTTCAAAGGCAGCAAAAAGCTATTCAGACTCCAAAAGCTGCTGTGACAGAAGTGTGAAGGAGCTCTGAATGTCTTTGCAACTCTGTCACCCTTCTTCCCCCGGAAGACAATCAACCTCGGGGGCTTGCATAAACTTTCATGCACTGAACAGTGTGATCCAGAGTTGTGGTACCCCCAAGGGCAGCACAAAAGTTTCAGGTGCCAAAAGGCAGCTTCTCTGTGCTCAGTGACTGCCCCTTTGCTGCTGAGAAAAGCTGAGTCAGTGATGCTCACCTGAGGCAGCTGCAGACGCTGTGGCACACAGCAGGTTGACTCCTTAGTGCTGTTTGAATCCCAGAGTAGTAGCTGGCACACCTGTAAATCCCTTGCTGAACATTGATCTGCCTTGGCTGAAGAGACAGAAATTAAACATCAGACCTGAAAATGTGGTCAGTATCGATGTTCTGGCACATGAACTATTAGGGATATTTACAGGTCCCTGGAGACCGAGGAAGTATTGCACTGTGCCATGCAAATCCAATATTAAATGAAATTTCTGCTTCTGCAGCTGATGCGGCCTCTACTCATTCCACCCAGCAAGTTCCTGGGAATACTTCAATGCAAAGAAAAATATTTCCTTTGTTCTCTTAAAAAAAATCTCTCTTTGGCAATATCTATGAAACTTCAGGAAAGTGATTCCCAAGGAATCACCTCTTGGACACAGCACAGTTCAGATTGCTGCGACACTCACGCTAAAGTTATCTTGGTTTAACTTGAAAGCAGCACCTCCCTGAGGACTCCTCAATTCTGGAATGAGCAATGTGTTTCTGTGTTCTGTGAGAGCCTGGATTATTTTTAATCTTCTGGACATGTTACAAAGATCAATTTATAGTCTCAGAGAGACGGTAAGGACAAGGATTTGCGGGCAGACAAAATGGGGGTTGGATGTTGTTGATTAATGAAAATTATTATTTCTGATTTTTCAAGGCAACTTTGACTTCCTTGCACTGCTTGCTTCATTTCAGAAAAAAAAAAAAAAAAAAAGTGGTGGGAACTGGCTCAGATGCATGGACTGCAATGCAGCCATGTTCTCTTAGCCCGTCAGAGAGTTTGATCCATACATTACAAGCTGAGCAAGTCCTCACAGCTCTGGGCAGGTGCTGTGCACTAAAGAAATACAGAAGATAATAACAGCCAAGCTTTCTTTTACTCTCTCTGTCACCATTTTATATAAACCATAATGAATTATGCCAATGACTTTGTTCCAAATTACTTCAACATGGAAGAGCACCAGCAGAGTTTGAGCAAAACTATGGTATGTGCTTCCCATAATATTCAGCCATGTATATTTTAAAATTCTCTGTTCATTCATGTTGCAGACCTAGCAGTTCAAACACGTATCACAGAATACTGCACACACATGCAGACTGAAATTGTATACATTTCAGAAGTCATAAAAAACAGTGAGCAGAATTTTCTCCAGTTCTACTTAAATCTCACTTGAACCTTAATTAGTAAATTGCAATTCCTGACACTTAAAGGGACCCCAGTGCAATTGTTCCCTTAATTTTGGCAGATGAAAAGCAAGAACCACAGGCTTTTGTGTTATTTCCAACTAAAAGAATCAAGCGGCCTAGGTTTGCCCAAAGTTTCACAAACACTTCTGCAGGAAAACATGGCAGGGCACTTTTACAAAATGCTGGTAATGCCCAGAGTTCCACACTCCTGAATTTAAAGCTTTGCCACCTTTTTTTTTTTTTTTTTTAAACTTCCACCATGCTTGTTTTGAAATCTTTGTAAGCATGGCCAGGACTTTTTAGACTGGATCACTTTCCAGGAATTACAACAAAGAATTTCAACTTTTGGAGTAGAGAAAGGGCTTTTTCTTTGGGAAATGTCATTCCTGGAAATGCCATTCACCTGTGTTCTTTCCTGGCAAGTCCTGAGGAATCATTCACAGTACGGGCTGCGATGAGGTGACACTGTCCAGGTGGCAAGTCCCTCAGTTGCCATTGCAAACCACACAGGTCCCCTTCAGTTCTTAGAGAGGCCTGAGCGTCACAAAGAGACATTTGGAAGTGTGGCACGCCACCAGGTTATGCTTGAATTTCTGTGGGGATTTACTCAAGTTCTCCAGCTCCACCTTGCCTGTTTCTGTCCCCATGGAGATGCCCAGAGTCTGGGGTGGTGGGACAAGGCTGTGCCCTGCTTGGCCTGTAAGCACAGGCACTGCGAGCAGGAGGGGTGGCAGGGTCATTTCCAAAGCTTGCTCCTGATCTGAACTATGAAACAGAATGGAAATGCTCCTGGAGGTGCACCCTGAGTGGGGAGATCTGCTACAAACACACAACAGATGATAAAGGCTTGAGAAATATATACAAAGAATAAAAGTGACACTTTCAAAACCAGGGTCAGAAGCAGGAGCCAAACCAGGATTTGCTCATTTCCTCACCATTGTTTTAGCTAGACTACTGCTACTTCTTGAATTTAATCTTAAATCTTAAAAATTCATAGCCTTTCCGGGACATCTTTTATGCCATGGTTAGCACTCTGTAATGTTAAAGGTTTGACTGTTAAAATAAACATCCCAGCTACAGATATCAGTGAAATGGTGAAGTTCTATTCCCCAAACATGTGTAAAGCTTTCATTTTCCCTCTCCAACAAAACCAAGACGACCTTCCCCTGATACTTCCTAGGGCCTATGGGGCTTTCTTGGCCTGTCCTAGCCTCAAATCAGAAGGCAGATGGATTTTCAAGATGAGCTTTATGGTAACTAGTACCCCCTTCCCACTAAAATACTGAGGATTTCTGTGGTAATTCTACTTCCAGCATTGTCAAAAGTATGCAAAAGCCAGGCTTGTTACACGTGAACACAATTTAAAGGCATAAAAATCCAGAAGGGAGTTTTTTCCATAAAGGCAGAGTTTTACTGAGATATGGTATGGTCCAGAATTGGACCCTCCTATAAACTTGTGTGTCTTGTCTTGTGGAGGTCAGTAGGTTCTTCAGACACTGAAAACAGCAGCCCTTAGTCTCTTACCCCATCTCTAATGGCTCAAATGTTCCCAGTGACATTTCAATTCCCTCAATAAGAGCTCTGACAAGAGCACTCAGAGGCTTTGACTTCAGCTTGGCCCAGAGATCTTTCTTGAAATGATCTTTTACACATTTCACAGACTGGGCATTTCAAGCATCTGTGTCTGCATCAAAGAGGTGCAGACCTCTGTTCATCTAATGAGAGTGAAAAACCCACCACCTCAAGCTGACACGTCACCTCAGAACCCTGTTGGTCTCTTTCAGAAGAATCATGCTTCACCCAGAGCATCAGAAAAGTAATCATGGCTTAAGAGTCCAGAGATGATGGCTGGAGCCTATCCAAAATTAGGCCCTGTAGCCCATCTCCAGCCAGTCCTGGCTGGGTCTCCAGGGTGAACCCTGGACCTCCTTCACGCACTCGCCATGTTTGCAGCAGCTGTGCTCGTGCACTGCCTGCATGGGGGTCCCTTTTCCTTGGCCTCCTCTGGGGACAGTCCTGCTCCTGCTGCTCCCTGGCAACAAGGCTCAGGGATACCCTTGAGAAAGGCTGTTTCGGGTTCTGGCTGGAAAAACAATCCTTTTGCCTTCAGTCCTGGCAGTGGTGTTGCTCTCCATTGCTCTGTGATGCAGGGATGACAGCTCTGTAATTTTCTTATAAAGCAAACATGCTTCATTTTACCCCTGACAGCAGGCAATCCAGGGCCAGCAAATTACTGGCAAATGCCTCCTATATTCATCTCTTCAAGTGTTTTGGCTTTTCTTTACTTTTAATTTGCCTGGAGGCAGACATTTGAGATAACAGCTGTTACGGTGATATTATCAGTCAATCTTCGTGTCAGAGAATGCCAGGAAAATGCCTGTGGAGAGGACCTCTTGGGTTTTTTGGTTTTAACTGCTCTGGGGCAAATCCACTCAAAACATGAGAAGAGAACATAATGGGACTGGTTTCTACTATGGGATGATGAAGAAATGCCTTTGCCTGCTGACAGAGCACGGGTTCCCTTCCTGCTCGTTGACAATCTAGAGCAGTCCTTTGGCGGACCATGCCACAGTTTTTTCTTGCTGTTGAGCAGTGTCACAGCACATCTGCCACCAGCAACATCCCCGTGATTCTCTGGTGATTTACTTGCTGCAGAATAACGAGGGAGACCCTAAGAAACCCCATTAAAAGGGATCTCTACCCTCCTGTGGAAGACTGCACAGCTTTCTTGGGTCCGGTTATAGTGTTTGCTGGGGAGGAAAGTTTCTTTGCTTCCTGAGGTGGAGGGCTCGGTGTCAAGAACCATCAACAAATAGGTCTGGAACTCCCTCTGGACAAAGCTGAGCCATCTGTAAGAGGGCCAAAAAGATTTATTGGTTCTTTAGAGAAGATGGCATGACACCACCAGGAAGGTGTTGGCTTGGGAATTATTGCTCTGCACTTATTTTTTTCTTTCCACAGAAATTCAAGATGACAAACCCAAAACTTTGTAGCTTTGGAAACAAACTGGGCTGTGCCCTCATTTGGTGCATTAATGACAATAAGCCAGTTTTTCCTGTTAGTTTGATGAAACCTGACATGCTTTGCACTAGACAAACTTATTCATTATGATTTAATTGAAAACAATTTGTATCTGAAGATCTTAATCTACTTTACTGACATCAAACCTGTGGGAAGATAAGTAGTCACACCTGAGAAATGACCATGATTCCAAAGAAGCAATGGAATACGGGCATTTTGTAGGGGTCTGCAGTCCCAAAGGAAAGGAAAATAAACATTTCTGCTTGCATATTTAACTGCTTTCAAAATTCTTAATATCTCTTAATTGTCTGGTAACAGCAGAGATTCCTCTTTTCCATTTCCTTAATATTGCAAAATGCTGTTTTGCTGGAAATTAGAAGCCCAGTTCTAGTCTGCACCCCACATCTCCTGACCGTGGGCAAAATCTTCAGACTACTGTGGTCTGTTTCCTCACTTGGAAAACGAGGAGGTATCCTAAAAACAGGGTTAAGCACTCCAATACCACAGTGACAGAGCTCACACAGGCACCTGTGCAGTAGAAGAAATGCATGTGAAAGAGAAGGGTGACTTGGAAGGCAAGCCTTGATCAGAGATCAGGAAGGTTCCCTCCACGCAAAGATTTACTGTTACCAAGTAAATCCTGTGGTTTGTTTCCCAAAGGTAGCTTTCTCAGCTTTGAAGCACCTGTTCCCAAGTATCGTCAGGTTATTAAAAGAAGCTGGCATTTTTGTGGGCTTGGAAGATGCACAAAGTAGGTGTGTGAAATTTATTTTCACCCATGGCACTCAGGTGCAGCAGTTTGGAAGAGTGTTAAATGACTGCACAGAAGAGCATACTCATGCTCCAAAAATTTTCACGAGCTCAAAGACAGTATTAGCAGCCTTTCTTTTTGGGTCTTCCAGAGACATGAAGAACATGCTGCCTGCTCAAACATGGTGGGACCAAACCAGGTAATCTGTACAACAGTAATTTACTAAGCACTGCTTTGCCTACTTGCTTTCATCATGGCTGATGTGGTAACACAAAGGATTTCTTCAGCATAGGTGAGCTCCTCCTTCCAAATGTCTTCAGGCTTTTGGGAAATTTCAGTTTCTGGAACTGAAGCCTCACAGTGAGTAAACTTTGAGGGATGGGAATGCAATTGTAAATTTCCTATATCACTGTGGCAGGACAGTTTGGGCTAAATAAACTGACTGAAAAATGGGTTTTCTTTGACTTCTAGGGAGGTTGACCCAAGGAGAAAAAAAATTGTATTTCTTGTGAAAATCTGGGTAGAGGTTTTGTCCATGAGATTTGCATTCTCACACAGATGGACTGCCAAGAGGGGAGGGATACAATTTCCTGCTGTGCATCAAAGGTTGACCATGGCTGAAAACAGAGATTGTTCTTAAAAAACCAATATCTGATAAAGGCATCCCACTCTTGGAGCTGAGCTGCCAGAAAAAAAGGTGAGAAGAAATTCGAGGTTTCATTACTTTAAAGTTACTGGTGGTACTGCTTACTTATGGTTTCATTTGGATACTTTCTCTCAGATACTACAGTATCAAACACCCTCCAAGCAATCTTCCACTAGGATGTGGTTTGCTGGATAACAGACAGTGCCTTTCTCTGGACTCATCACCTGGAACTGAGAAAAAAGGGCTGTGCAAATCTGCAGCACAGAAAAATAGAAAAGACAAACAAGGAAATGTCAATTAAGATTAATAAGATAATACGTGGAGTAACTGGCTTGGCAGTCATGCATTTCCTTTAGCATTTTCTATGTAATTCACTTCTGTGAGATAAATACAGCCTTGGAAGGCAAGAGGAGATGACCACTGAAATAGAAATTTTCACAGAAAAGGTCTCTTTCATACCTTGGGAATTTTTTTTAATCAACAGGAACCTATCCTTTGTTAGGCACAATGACAGACAAGCATCCCACACCCAGGGGTTGGAGTGGGAATTCAAACACCCAAGAAGGTTCTTGGACACACACAAGTAGTCATTGTTGGTGGCACCCGTGATCATCTTCCTGAGGTTTTTGGGCTCTAGGGGAAGGAAGAGGGGTCTTACAGAAGGGAATCTGGGAATGACTCTAACTGCCTGGAGAGAAAAGATCCCTTCTCCAGAAAATAATTACGTTTTTCAAATGTAATCATCTTTAAACAAAATACGGAAACAGTCTGAATGAAGAAACCAAAAACAAGGTGTCTCCTGCACCTCCTTTCCCAGACAGCATCCCTCATCACCCATGATTACCTTCCCCTTTCAGCTCTAATCATTTCTTTCAACACAATGGCACTACTCATGATGGAGCTGGGGAAAAAACCCATCCTAGCCCAGCCCACAGCGTGGTACGAGCTGTGGGTTTGAAGCCCTGAGGCAAGGAAGCCATGGATCCGGGCTCCCAGGTCTCCCAGCTGGCTCGCTGTGGGATAACTACATGAAAAAAAAAAAGCTGCCTCCCAGGAGGGCTGGCCAGGAGCCTTACAGGAGAGGCAAAGCCCTGTGTCGTAAGACAAATGTGATGGGAATTCAGGTGTCTAAATTCCTGTATGAGAAGAGGAATTTCCCATTTCTCTCCTATCTGATCTATGATGTGTGCACATTGTTTGTAGGGAGGGAGCAGGAAAAGTACATTTTAAAGGTTAAGCAGCTGGATGCTGCTCTTCTCACGCTTGGAATGAGAATTAAGTGCCTTTTGTGCTCCAAACTGTGCTAAGAAACATGGCAGATTTTAAATAAGCTATTTAGCTCCTTTTTTCCCTTTCAATAATTTATTTTTAAACTGGGGCATTTTTCAGCCAGATGTGTCTAGCTGCACTCTTGTTCACAGACACAACTGCATACAGGACTACATGTTAAAGAAATAAACCTGTGAGGCTCTAGGAGGCTGGAAGGGAGATGTGTAGAAAATGGATAGCATTAACTAAGACCTCTCACTATTAGGATGGTAGCCAGAGAAGATTTTGGGCCAAGAGAAATAAAGGGCTTACCACTCAATTAAGTCATGGAGCCAGACATGTTGTAGCCCTGTTCTGGGAACCTGAGTGAGGGCCTGGAAGACAAAAGCAGACTAGTGTTGCCCTAAAGAGAGCACAACCCCTCCTTGGGAACACCAGAGCACTTTAGCATGGAACAACATCCCAAAGTCCAAGAGCGTTCCTGTAGGGCAGGCTGATACCTCGGGTCCTATGCTGCAAACAGTGCTTCAGATTTCACTTTGCAGATGTGCTGGGTCCCATTCAGGCCCCTTTTCAAGCTTTGCACAGCTGTGGTGGGGTGGGTTCTGCAGTGCTCAGAAAGAGTTCAGGAGCTTGCTGGGTTACCAGGTCACCCCTGCAGGGTTACTGTGCCCGTCCTGGGAGCAGGGTCTCTGGGAGGAGGGACAAGAAGCCTCTGGGTACTGTCTTTCCCTTGGAATTCAGTCTGATTGTCTTTTTTATTGACCAGAGGAATAGTGAGGCTTCAGGAACAGCTCAGAGGGAAAAGGGGATGTGTGTGGGGGTGGCTTACCAGCATGGGATGGGGCCTGCTGCCTTGGCCTGTGCTCCAAGGAGCCTGGCTGGCTGGCACCAGGACTGGGACGTTTCCCTGCTGCTCCTTCTGATGCAAGCAGTTCAGACAACCTGTAAGCACACCTCTTTCTTGCCAGAGACCGTGCCATTCTCCCTTGCCCCATCCAAGCCAGCCCGTTATTTCTCAGTTCCTGTCTCTGAGGGCTCTGTGTGCAGCCAGCGGCCCGCTGCTTGTTTCCGTGGAGCACGGCAGGCAGGAGGCCGAGCAGGCCTCGGTGCTTACGGAGCAGGAACCAACGGCCTTGTGCTGCCGGCAGGTGTGTTCCCATCGCTCAAAGCCCAAGGACAGAGCTGGGGGACGAGGGGTGTGTCTGAGCTCCTGCTCCTCAGGCACACACTCCCACGCTCACAAGCTGCAAACGAGAGGCGAATCAGCCTGGCATGCAAGTCCTGCTCTGCTCCTCCCGGCCTGGCTGCTCATTCTGTGTGAGGCAGGAGCGCCACTGGAGACTGGCAGTGCTTTGGAGCAAAATCCATCATCTAGCAAAAACACTGGATGCACAGACTCTGCAAAGATCCACTCACACCAGTGGGAGGATGGTTTCTTGGAATGGATCTGCTAGGTTGATCATCCAAGATGCTACCAAGTGACTTCATACTGACCTCAACAGTAAGAACACTCAAATATTTGAACACCGGGAGGGACAGTGTGGCGTTTTAAACAACTGCTTTTCTCCAAAAGTATTTGATCTGTGAGGGGTAAAATCAGCACTTAATTGGAACATATGTCTGAGGCAGGCATGATAAAGAAACTATGTAATGCATATATTTTAATTTTAAATAAATCAATATGATAATTTGGGATCAGGTGGGATTCTGCAGCTGGAAGAAAAGAACAAAGGGAGGCCATTAGTTATACTTTTAATAAATCAATTTGTTAATTAGGGATCAGGTGGGATTTTCCAGCATGAGACAGAGGACAAAGAAAGCTCATTAGCTGTGCTTTAAATTGATTGATGTTTTAGTTGGTGTGGGATTCTCCTGGAAATAAAAGCAAAATGGAAAATATACCAAACCAAATCACTGGAGAACATACCTGATAAGAAATAAGAAAATTTTCCGACTTACTTAGGGCATCTGTATTTTCTAGGCACTCCATAGTACAACACAAGTGTGGTCAGGCTGGAGCTCTTTAAAGGTTCAAGGAAACAGAGAAAACCTGTAGTGTATTCAAAGAAATTAAGAGGAAAGGTAATTTCAGATTTGTGGGACTCACCACAGCTGGGAAATTGATTTCAAACCATTGCAGTGCATTCAGAACCACCAGACATGTTTGAAGATCTAATCCTTGTCCTTTACCTGAGCCTGCCACAGGAAGGTGTCAGCTACAAAGTGTGATGAATTCTGCCAGGTTCTCAGCAGCAATAAAGTTCACTGGGCACTCAGCTCATTTTCCCTGTGGCATCCAGACGCGGACAGCATTATGTTGGTGCAGCATCTGAAAGCAAAACATTATGCAGGAAAGGGAGGCAGGAAGGAAGGGAGAAAAGAAGGTTGAAAAGGACAGTATTCAAATGACCAAACTGGCTAACATTCAGCCTACTTACTCTTTGATTCTGCAATGGAGGAGAGGAAATCAAAGCCATCAGGACATATTAAGGAATGCCAAACAGTACAGGAAGCAAAAGGTTTCATCATAATCAATGTCCACTTGTTCCCTCCTGTGCTGCGTGTTTAAAAGGAGCTTTAGAGGCAATTTTACTTCTGCAGCTTTTCTTCTTGTCTTGTTTCAGCTCTGTCCTCCCAGAACTGCACGCAGCAGTGCTGCTTACTGCTGATGGAAAATAACACGTCCTGCGAGGTTTGTGATTTCCTGAGGATGTACCTTCTCTTGGTGCCTGCACAAGATGCATGTGAGAATTACCTCCCAGGAAGGCAACGGCTCATCTGTGTCACTGCCATCTCTGCCCGTAGCTAAAAGGTGTGCAGGACTTGCTGCAAACTTAAAAACCATCTCATTTCAAAGACCATAAGATCAAAAGTTCAGATCTTGTCGGGAATTGCCAAAGTGCTGCTCATTGCCCCAGCAGGCATCTCATCTGTGATACCCAGGAGCCGTGAGCAGCTTAACTCATGGTGCTGTTTCAATAGACATAAAACCAGAGACCCAGCCAGCTGCAGCAAGACATAATAAAGATATTGAGTTTGCATACAATCCTCAAAAATTTCCTCAAAGGATCTTGAGTTTATTTTCTCACCTCAGTGAAAGGCTGAGCTTTAACAAAATGGCTGCCAAAGGGGTGATTTAGCCCTCAGCTTAGAGGGGCTGTTGTGATGGATAGTGGATATTATTTCCATAGAGGAACAGGGCCTCAAGTTTTAATCAGCTATGTAAACTAATAGAATCTTGCTCAAAACATTTTTGGCCCTTCTTTTATGAGCAGATTCTCCACAGTAAGTAGAAAAACACATCCTATACATGACTTAGAATGCTGCTCTTCTTCTAAGAGGAGAGTCCTCTTCTTCATGCTGAGTCCAAGCACAGCAGCATCTTCAGAGGTTCAAAAGCCAGCAGCCAGATTGAGGCTCTGCTGAAACCTGACCCATTAGACAAAGGGCAGTTTTATTTTCCAGATTTTTCAATAAAAATTTCAAAGTTATTTTAAGTCTCAAGAATGCAAGTAAAGAGCCAAAGATTAATATTTCAAGATTTTTCTTGAAGCAATAAGTTAAAGAGAACTTCATTTCTTCAACTGAAGATCCAGAATCTGTTTCCCAATAATTTATTTTAAAGAAAAAAGATTTGGGACTTATTTAAAAATATTTTTCTGTACATAATCTTAAATAAAAAAAAAAAAAAAAAAGAGGAAAAGTGGCGTCCTTGGCCATCAAGACAAGGCCAGTTTCTTGAAAGTTCTTACCAAGATTTAACAAATATGAGCAGTCCTGTAGTTCCTAGTCAGCCACATCAGATTGCTCTCCTCCAGGGGAAGTACTACATCCCTGGAAGTGGCAGAAAGAATTGCAATTCAGAAGAACATCAGTCAGCAAGACACTCAAGCACATACCTGAGTGCTGTTAGCATAACTGGGACACGAGTGTATGATTGAAGTTAAGTATGATTAAAGTTAAATTTCTTTAAGATAAATGGATTAATGCAGATGTTTAGATAATTTTAAGCAATAAGGACAGCAAGTTTAAACAATTTGTCCAATTTGTGAGAGATTTTTACAGGAAACCACTATTCCTAATTTCACAAGTCCCAATTTCAACCCCATAAATGCCTAAAAACTTGTTATTCCATTCATGTCAACCTTAATGCTGCCTATTTTCTGCATATTCCCATGATGGTTTTGGAAACCTCATCAAGGAAACAACAGGGCTCCTTAGGCTCAGCTTGAGGGGAATACTGGGCTGAACGAGCCAAAAACTTCATTCCTAAGAAGTTTGTCGAGGCGATTTCTGGGCACTGGCAAGCTAAGACACCAAAGGTGTGTGCCCGGCTCTTCTGTAAAGTCAGGGGAGAAGCAGGGGCTGAGCCTTTGTGCCTCTTGTCCCGCGTACACAGAGTCCAGTGCTGGCAGCAGGCAGTCAGGAGCTCCCGTCACAACGACCAAAGCCCCAGAGAAGAGCCCAACCCACCACGATCCTGTTCATTAATTCACAATAACTTCTGCCTCTTCTTTGCAGTCTGTGATTAGAATTTGAAAACCAAAGCCATTAACCTCCAAAATGCTAAAATGACAGATACTCTCTGAGCAAACAATGGGTCTCACGCCCTTCAGAATCCACCAGAGACAAAAACAGCCTGGCCTCCAGCCCAGCTTTATCTGAGTCTTCCACTTGACATCCACTTTGCTGATGTGAAGCTCTGCTGGATGGCTTCAAATTTGCCTCCAGACTGTTACTAATTGTTCTCTTTTATTCTTTCTGCAGAGCTAGGAGAGACACACCGGCAGTGTGCTGGCAGTGGAAGCTGCCACTTTGGGAAGAGTTCTGATTAAAAATATACATTGCTTTGATCAGTGGCTTCCCTGTAGTGTAAGATAAACACCATCAGCAGTTTTGGTTGATGTTCATTCCTGAGGCGCATGCTGTGAAGTTACTGCACTACATTAAGCAAAAGTTTAAAAGGAAATTATTGTAGCCAGCTAGGACTTGGAATTATCCTGAGACTAGAAATCTTAAAATCTAAACCAAAGCAAACCAGCACTGCCTTCCCTCCTCTGTCAAGCAGGGTCTTCCACAACGGCAAGTCTAAGAGATTAGGGCTGAGATTTTTATAGCTGGACATTCATGTCAGAGGTATGTTTCATAACTAATTTAATGCTTTATGTCTTTTCATTCAGCACCAGAAATCTCACAGATTTACACCTCCCTTTGGATGGTGAAGCTTGTTTGAATCTCCCAGCTGGAGCCTGGAAGAGCTGTCTGAAGGGTAGCAACGGCCTTTATGTCAAGATTTTAAATGCTACTTTTCTCTCCTTTTCCCCTTTTTCTTTTTCTTCTTGCCTTTTTTCTTGTGAAGCCAAAGTGATGTCTAATTACAGGAAACTAGTATTAGCACATATAGCCTTCATGGATTTTTTTTTTTCTGTACTACAGCTTTGTATGCAAAATTTAAGTTTTGGAATTTGTTTAAAATTTTCTGTTGCTTGAGGCCTACATTTCTAGGGAAGAGAATACAAAAAAATTACACGATTAAATATGGCAAGAGAATGGAGAGTAGCTTAATGATGCCACTTAGAAGGTCATAAAAGAAACACAGGCATAAGGGGAAAATGTAGGCTTATACTCCGGTTTCTAAAATGGAACTTCTAATGACAATTTATTATTTCCTAGGAGAAGGGGAATTTGTCTGCTCAGGGTAGGAACCAGCCCATCTTTCCTTTTGCCTTCCCTAGAAGTGGGCCAGATCCTCAGTAAATACAAAAAGGTTGAGCATCCCCAAAGGCAACGAAGCTGCCCCAAATGAGATCCAGGTGATGGATTCTCCCACTCCCTGCTAAAGTGGGCGCAGTGGGTGGGGGCTGCTGTTGAGCGTGGCCCAGTGGCACCAACACCTCAGTGCACCCCTGCTCTGTCCATCCGAGGGCCTTTTGCAATAAACATGCCATAAAACTGTTTTACAAGCCACGTCTCACTCTGCTCCCCAGCTTTTTCTCATTAAGGACATTGCTGCTTCAAGGAAGTTCAAGCTGCAGCACATTTCACATCTGCATTTCTTGATATGTTTTGAAATTATTTTAAAACAATTGGGAGAGGAGGACCAGGTCTGAGTGCTTCAAAGAGAAAGTAGATCAGTGTGCAAGCCCCAAATTACATTACTAGCCCCACCAAGGAAACAAATAATTTGTTTCCCAATGGCTTATTTATATAACCCTTTAATTATAGCCAACTGTATCACCAGTATTATACCATGGGAAAATGTAAAACTGTTAAGCAACCTGCCACTCCGCCCTCCCCAGACCGACAGCATAATCGTTAAGCAATAGCTACATGCTGGGACATCACCTTCTCTTTTGTCTTTCAGAGGTATAGTCCAATAATGTGGCTATGAAAATGTGACCTCAAACCCAACTCCTTTTCTGGGGCTTTTGTGTGCTCCTAAACTCTACCTCTCTTCTGGGTCATAAAAATGGGACAGCGTTTGACCTGCCTACAGCACAAAAAGGGATATTGTTCAAAAATTTGCTTTTTTCCCCACTCTGCCCCTGAGTCATAGTCAGCCTGAGTCCTGTTAACTGCGGGTGCTGCCCAGCCTGTGCTGGCTCCTCAAATGTGGCGAGTTTAGGTGGCTCTGTTGACTTCAATTAAAGCATTTCTAATTGTTCCTAATTCCGCCGGCACCAGCTGAGCCCCTGGCTTTTGCCCTACAAAGGGCCAGTGTGTTAAAGCAGCTCTCTGCAGCTCTTGGGGCCCCATGAGCACCACCCATGAGGAGTCATTAGAGCTGCCCACAGTGCCAAACAGCACCTCAGCAGTCACAGGGAAGATTTTGCAGGTGAGAAATCACAGAATTTTCTGCAACTGAAATATTCCAAGCTGCTGTTTCAGTCCACGTTCAGTCCACTTCAGAGGACAAGCCGAAAATATTTCACAGCTGTCTGTGGATGGGGACAGTGCTCTCCCTTCCACTATGGGGCTGCAAGAAGGGCTGTGTTATAAAGGATGGAAATCCTTCCTAATGTTTTTGTGTTTGGATTGTCTTTCAGCACTTGCATTAGTGGAATCTTTCAGGTACTTCTCAGGGAAGCGGTAAGCCTTGGTGGCTTAACAGCACTGTAATATGAACAGCTTTATTTAGGGACAAAGAGAGCTCATCTTAATGCTAGACATACCTACAGATATACATATTAACGCCCTATATATGACCAACTTAGAACAGATTAGCAGGGAGGCTTTGGAACCTCCATCAGTCAGACTCTATCCATCAAGCTGGTTATCCTAAAGATAGGCATCATTCCCACCACGTGTCCAAAGGTTCAGTGCAAGGGTTGTGCCAGGTGTTTTGGGAAGGCCTTTTTTGCTTAGGAGAGTCTTTCTAGGCTCTATACTCAAGAATATCTCAAGGATACTCTGTTCAAAGTTCAAAAAGAGCTAAACAGAAAGCACAAATTACCCACAAGAAAAAGCCTCAATTAACTTGCTAAATAATCCTTTCTTTGTATTTATATTTAATTTAAAGATGGCATGAAGGGAGTTTTAGCAAACCACTCCTGCACAGAGAGATGAATCAATGCTCTAATTTTATCTTCTCCACCCTTTGAGGCAGCATTTCACCAGCCATGTCTGTGATGCCTGAGGATGGCCTTTAGACTGAGTTTGGTCTTAAAAACAGATCAAAAGAAAGTTGGCCATGTCCTTCAAAAGGCAGGCCCTCTCCTCCCCTTTCTCACAGAGCTGCAACAATGAAACAAGGCTTAGAGAGTGAGGAACATCCTCTCTAATTCTGTATAAATGTTTTGGCTCACAATCTCTGCTTTCCAGATGGGAAGAGCAGGTTACCCAGTTCAAGGGAGCTTACTTATTTCAGTCTCAGTTCTGAGCTAAGAGTGGGGAAAAATGAGGATTTAAAGAAAAAGTGGAGGTTTTGTATTATGCAGAAACTAAAATATTGAGCCCCAGGCTAGCTGCTAATATACCAGAGGCATTTTATCTCATGGTTTTATTATGACTGAAGAGAGATAGAAGATTACTTTAAAACCTTAGCTATGGCTGCAATAAATAAATAAATACATTTCCAGCCCTCATGGTGGTAGAATAATGCCATCAAATGTGAGCAGGGTATATCTACTCCAAAAGCCTGAAAACAAGAAAAAATAACAAGACAGCAACGTTCTTGGCTAGCATGCTGTAATTCTGTGATTTGCCATCCAGACCTAATGAAGGCTTGCAACAATGAGATCTATACGGACCCATACATCTCTTGCTGACATTTCAGATGCTATCCTTATACAGAGCACAATAACTGTGTTGAGATGTAGGGGATAAGATTGGTCTGGAGGAAGCACAAACTGGTTGAAATCCAAAACCCAAATTCCTGAATCTTTACAAAAGTTTAGTTAATATATGTTTATATATTTTTCTCACAAAATATCCTTTCCTGATTTTGGCTGGAGATAGGACAGTAGCTTGACAAAGACTATTTCCATGTTGTGTTTAGCTCAGCAAAAGCCAAGACCTACAAGAAATCTCTAGGGAAAACAGCCTTCCCTCCTTTCACTGGTTGTCAATCTTCTCTGAGGTTCCCTGATGATTCTTCATGGACTTAGCAACATAAAATCTTTCATTGCACTTCAAAGTCTTATTTTAAAACAAATGTTCTCATTCAGAAATGCAAGACCAGAAAGCTGAGGCTCTCCAAGCCTCCCAGGTTAGTCTAGACTCAGCTGGCTGGAACTCTGCAGCCCTGTGAGCTGGTCTTTAATGGGAACATCCTCCTGGAGAGCCCTGGTCTGCATTAGCATTTATTTCTGTACTGTGACTCAGTTGCCTCGTTGCATCTTGCAATAGCCAGAACTGAGCGGGAGCTGTGAGCGGACAATTGGCAGGCAGATGGGGCTTCTAATAATCTGCCCTTCTTCTGGGAAACATAAGGAAAAATATCAGGTAGCCAAAAAAAAAAGAAAAAAAAAAAATCTATCAGAAGACCAGGAGAGACATTATCACGTGGAAAACAAGGACATGGTCTGGAACTGATTTCCAGTCTCCCTAATATTTCTCGGCAGAACAAAACATCTGTGATCTGCATTGCTGTGGACAGCTGCTTCTGGAGAAAGGCTGGAATTCACACAACCAAGACATAACCTTCTCCAGTGGGAATAACACCACCAACAAAGCACACCAAACCAGAATGGGTCTTGCAAACCAGAACTGCTTGCAGCTCAGGAAATCAATGTGCTGCACTGCTATTTGTAACCAATATAATTTTATCTCCACTCTGTGCCCACTTTCTGGTAATGCAACATAGTCATGTTGCTGACAGTGTGTGCAAATGGGGATTTATGGTCCTCTGTGCTATGGCTAATGAGGTTAACAGGAAAAAAGAAAACCAAAACCAAATTCTGTATTATAATTATTTGGGTTATGCAGCTGCACAAATGATGCATGGAAAAAAAAAAGCCCTAAACTTTTTTAATAAGAAAAAAAATGGAATCATGTTGACTGAAAAGTATACAGTTAAATTCTGCAAGAAGAATATTTTCAGTGGAGGAAAGCCAAAATTAAATCCCTGTGGGCAAAATTTACCAATAAATAGATTTCCTTTTTTTAATTTACAGAGAAAACTTTGGTGTTTTCAGTTACCTAATGAAAAAAAAAAATAGCAATGAAGGAGCACAGGCTCTTTCCTGTGAACACCCATCTTCAGCTGAGAGGTCCATTTTCTGATCATAACAACTGTCAACAAATGATTTTGAGCAGCCTAGGGCACTTTGGCACCATGGGTATAGACGAGGCACCACTGGCAGCTCCTATTCCCTGTGTGGGTTCTTTCTGTAGCCCAAAGGGACTCCAAAAGGAGAGTCCATCAGGAGCTACCTGGAAGCTGGTGGGATGGGTACTTACGTCTGACAAGGCTGTCTTTGGTGCAGCACTTGCTAAAGTACTGAAGTTTGTTTTCTGCCCCTGAATCCTCATTGATTCCATAGCAGAAGTGTTTAGGCTGACAGCCTGCTCCTACCAGCCGAGGATCTGGCCTTATTTCAGCCTCCCTGACTTATTTTCTGGCATGTTCCTGCAAGCGGGTTGGGAGCGTGCCAGGGCGGGGGTGAACGGAACAGCATTCTTGGGCTCTTAGTAGTGTTGACCATGGTCTTGATGTGAATGCATAAAAACCTTCAAAGGCAGAAAGGTGACTCCCTGTCATGTGCAACGCTCCTTGGAGTCCTTTCAAGAGAGAGAGGATCAGCATAGTCTGTCCCTGAACTCAGGACACGCTGCTGTCTCCCGTGAACGGGCGATGGAGATTATTGTGGTGAATAGTAACAGTAGATGAGGTGCTATCTTCCCCTTTAAATTGAGCCATTCAATTTGTCATGAATGGCTGAGTATTCCTTGCTGGCATCTGGGACTTGGATTTCAGCACTGGGAATAGAGTGAATAGGATCAATGATGAAGCTGAAGTACAAAAAGAAGGAGCAGAAAAGGGCAAAGGACTAAAACCGATAGAGACAAGCAATTACAAGGTGTATTAATGTACACTGGGCTAGGCTGGAAAGAGGGAAAAACTTATTGTTATTCTGGGGGATTTTTTTTCCACGGAAATAAAGGGCTTGGGAAGTGAATATTTGTTATTTGGGCAAAGCCATGGCTGCAAAGAATAAAGAGACCTTTTAGAACATGGCAGCTGCCTCTGAGCCCGGAGCGTGGTACTTGATACTCCAATCTCCCTCCTAGGGCTTTTGGGCCAGCTTTTGAGAACTGCAAGGAAGGCATTCAGAGGGGAAACAATGACAAATGTCAAGAAGGAGAGAGGAAACCTGGAGTTTAAAAGACTATTGAGTGACAGGTGGGTTAGATCAAAGGCAGACATTTACCAGGTATTTATAATTGCAATGCTAATCAGGTTAATCATAGAAAGCAGAGCCCAAGGGCGGATGCCCAGTCAGTCTTAAAGCACACACAAATATATATGTAACACACACATTTACATAAAAAACACACACACATATGTATGTATTGTACTTCAAAAGCTATTCAGTCAGTCACTGCCACCCATTCTCATTTTTTTGCTGGGATTTAAAGGAAAAGAAGCTCTCTGCAGGCAGAGCATCTGAATGCCTTTTTACTGATAGAGCCAGTGAGATGTTTTGGAGAGAACACACAAGGTGGGGCTCATGTACAAATCACTGGGAAAAAACAGTCAGAATTTGTTTCTTTATAAAAAGGAAACAAATCCCCCAAAATCTGCCCAGCAAGACTGTCTTTGTTTTCATGGCTCTTAACACAGAGAAAGGAGAATCCTTACTAAAGAATTTTTGAACACAAGTTCTTATCTTGCTAATTTGGAGGGCTGGATTTTCCAGGACCTCAGTACCAGTTACACAACCAAATGAACACCAGCTTTTCTAAAGGCTGCATGATTTTGCAAACAAGGGCTCAACTTTGAGCATTTTGCTTACCAGCCCTTTTCAATCTTATCTCTCTCACAGACATGCTCTCTCTTGTTATCATTCTTCCACCCATTCCTTCCCTATGCCACACACAGATTTCAAAAAACAAAACAAAACCATTTCCTATGGGAGTCTCTCCACACTCATTTTAAGCAAAGGCTGTTTTTGTTCGCCGTCTGTGGTGTGCAGCAGTCCCAGCTGTGTACTGCAGCAAGTACAGCTACAGCAAGAACTAACTGTGTCTAGAATAAGTCCTAATACCACAGCTATGTCTGATTTTACCAACAAAACCAGTCCAATGTCCTGCACTCCCAGATCTAGAAAAAGAAGTGCTACATACAACAAACTACCACCCACAAACTATTAATGAGAGAGCATAGCAACACTAATTGTGTACACATCCAAATCTCTCCCAAAGACTGCCAGTGACAGAGCTTTTTGTCCATAAATCAATAACAGAAGCCCTAAATCTTACTACATGTCTGGACTAATTCCTGAAATTATAGGGTCTCTGTCAAGAGTTTTAGGAACATGTACTACAAATAAAGGCAACTTTCGAAAATTATACTAATTATCTGGGAGGCATCAGGTCTATAAGAAAAGACGGTTCTGGTCATGGACTATAAACTCTCTAGCCATCGGAAAGCAGTTTTCTCCATATATAGCCACTATTTGAATACTTTAATAACATGAATTTTGCTTCTTTTATGCTAGATCCTGTAGAGACATTAAATACCCACCTCGTGGGCAAAGGATGCTTATGCTGACAGTGGCTTTGTTGCATCCCCACAGCCAAGAGCTGGGATTACATCCTGGGCTGTGGCTTCCCAACCTCCATCATGCCCATGGGGTTGGAGATCCTGGAAGGGCAGCCCAGTGCAGAGCAGGAGAAGGATGGGGTTAGGTCACAGCCTGAGAGCTGCCCCAGAGGCTGCGTGGGCAGGAGTGCATGTGCCAGCACAGATGTTTTGGGCAAGCCCAAACAGCCTCTGCAGAAATGCTCGTCCTGATACTTCCTTTTGCAGAAGTGGAAAGAAGGGGAATGATGAGGGAAGGGCAGAGAAAGACACACACTCGCACACAAACCAAAATTAATTTCTGGTGTTTACAGTGAAATCACAGCAAAGGCCTAGTGGGTTCCCTTATTACCTTGAGCCAAGGACAAGTGAAGGTACCATCTCCTATCTATCATTTTCACGCACCATTTTTCACAGGGGGTTCATCAAGAACACAGATCAGATAATGCAAATACCAAAACCTGAGTATAAGGGTCTGCTTCAAAATCTTTTTCAAATTAATGCAGCTGTGTTTCTACATGTCTTTGCTAAGTGAAGGCCTGTGTTATCATTACATTGCAAATGAAACAGGACTTTAAAAGGTTAAAAATGGGCCAAAACACATAATCCAGTTTCTTACCTGGAGCAAGATTAGGTTGACATTCAGAGGTTCAAATCTGAGATAAAATTTTGGGTCTGTCAGCATAAGCATCCCATGAACAACTGAGCCAATATTCAGCCCCAACAGCTGAAAGATTGCAAATTCATTTAGAGCCAGTCTGGCCCTCTAAGGGTTCTGCCATTTTGGACAGCATCCAAAAAGCAAGCAAAAAGAGGCCCCTGGATGTTTTTAAACAAACAAACAAACAAACAAACAAACATTATTATTATTATTATTATTATTATTATTATTATTATTATTATTATTATTATTATTATTATTATTATTATTATTA
>JAYDZK010000169.1:64546-93566 GCA_034509185.1 Euphonia xanthogaster
TATTATTATTATTATTATTATTATTATTATTATTATTATTATTATTATTATTATTATTATTATTATTATTATTCCACTGTGGATTCTAAACAAGTTCAAATCTGGGCAGACATGCTGAAAGAAAAACACCTTTCATTGTGGGAGTAGGGAAGATCTGAAACTCCAGTTTGGCCCTGTCATTCCTTTAGTGATATCTTCTAAAAATGATTTAAGAATTGCAGCAAACTCTTACCTTCTCCCAGCAAACAAAAATACTGCTTGGATTATTCTGCAGTAGCTGAAAGGTTAAAGCCTTTTTAGACAATGAACAGGTTCAATTACAAAAGCTCAACACTATTTTGCCATCTGCTGGATCACAGAATCTTCCACGTGCAAACTTATTCTCCTCTGCTGTACCACCCTGCATATCCTGATGTTCTGTCAGGACATCAGAGGGTCCTTGAAAAATCAGTGTTCCCTGACCATTTGAATTTCCTTTCACATGATTGTTAAGACTTCTCCCTTCAAGTTATTTTGACTTTTAGTCACTCTTCTGGTCATTTTCAAGTATTTTTGCTAATGAGAGACTGAGAATGTGGCTTATTGTTTCCCCTCCTTTATTTTACATCGCTTCTGGAAGGGAAAAAAAGTTTTTCTGGCTTGAGGCTGCAGAAAGGATGGAAAAAAAATATGGAGCTGAGTAGATTTTGCAATTTTGTTTCCCATCTCAACCATGAGGCAGAACACATATATGCTTCTGCACCACCTTCCTGAACATAGACCCATGTGTTATTCTGCTAGAAGGTGGCCTAACTTCCAAACTTCTATGTATTAGCCACTGCTCAATTGTAGGGAGGTGAAAGGTCACTGAAGTCTCAAGCAATAATTGATATCAACTCCCTTTTGTTTCTGTTTTTATTTGGCACGGTTTTAACCACTGGGCAGAGAACCAAAACTTCCCAATAAAGAGGACTGGAGGGAAAATCTTCTCTGCGCTTGAGTGCACAGGTCAGTCCTTCAAAGAGGTGACACCTCACAAACCTGGTGTAACAGGAACACAGGGAGGCAAGGCAAATCCGGGTGCTTCTCTTCTTCCCCCAGTTCCCTCTGCCTTGGAGTTTAACATCACCTTTGGCCTGATGGCACCTCCTGAATTCACAGCCAGTCATGGTTACAGCCTACATCCCCCTGCTCATGATCTCTCATTTCTGCTCACCCAGTCAAACAAAAACAATTGTGGAATGACTTACAGAACTTCAAATAAAAGAACTGAGTTCCCAACCTCTACAATCTTCCCGTGCATCAGTGGGCTCCTCCTGGCTGAAAAGTGACTCACTGAAGAGACACAGAAGCCCTGTTCCCCCTGCCCCCCGTGTGCTGTTATTGCCACATCTGCGTGTTTGTTACTGCCTCAGTAGCTCTCCCCTCACTGCATGGATGGAAATGAGGCGGCCCAGTGGGTAGGAGGCTAATCAGCCTTTCTATTCAGCTGTGCTCTGTGAACTCTGCAGAGCCCTGCAGCTCAAAGGCATGACTGCGTATCAGACAGACATCCCTGATCCAGCTTGCTCAGAGGTGGCCGTGCCACCGTGGCTCACTGTCAGAGGGTTAGTGGCACTTGCTGAAAAACCCTGCAGCTTCCAGTGAACCTCTTCCCAGATCTCGATTCCTGTGCCACCACACCCAAGAAAGGCAATTTAAAGACAGTGCAGGTGTGGTAATGCCTGCCAAGCTCTTGACTGCAGTGCCAAGCATTGTCATTGCATCTGCTCTGACAGACACAAAACTTTAAAATTCATGAGATCTTAGCATGACTGAACAGTCTCTGAAGTGCTTGTGACTAAACAGAAGATCCAGACAGCGAGGAAAGAGGAAATACCTTAATTCTGAGGTATTTCAAATCTGGAAGAAACTTCTGGTTTGCTTTAAGGTCAAGACTGTCCCATTCTATGGGCTAAACAAATTCTCAATCCCATGTTTTACAAAGAGAGGATATTTCACTCAGCCTTGGCTTATCTTGCTCTGCCTTCCTCATACCCACCATCAGCACCACTACAGCTGAATGCTGTTTCAGCAGGAACTGTGGGAGACAAGTGTAAGAGCTGGAGTGATCAGGAATAGAGGGAGTGGGAAAGGGAGGAAAAGAAAGAGGAAGAGGAGGGGGATAGACATGTGGGCAGTGGGAATCTGGAGAGCAAGAAGCAGAAATTCAGGGGTGAGCTGTAGCTGTGAGAGAGGCTGGAAACCCAGCTGGAGGGATGCCATCTGCTCGAGGGCACCAAACCTTGGAGAATTCCGTTCTCTGAACCGGTGGCAAACGCCAACTGTCTGATTTAATTAACTTTTCTGTCATTAGCATGCATCAGCAAGGAACAAGGAACACACGCTCCATCGTGTGATAGACTCCTGTTGTGTCCATGCTATGCACAAACATAAAGCTGTTGGCTCCCTGAGAGGTAGGACACAGAAGTCCCATCCTACCCACAGGGCTTTGAAAAGTGGGAAAGAGAAAACCTATTTTTAATTTGCTTCTTGATTTTTATTTATTTGTTTTTCATTCTTTCCCAGGCACTTTCTTCCTTCTAGGTCAGCCAGTTTAAATTGGAGCTTGTAGCAAGAGATCCATTTCTCACCAAACAAACTTCTCTACAGGAAAGCTCATGTCTTTAAATATATTTTTGAGCAAATTTTCCCTCTCCTCCCCCATCTGCATTTGGTTGTTTTATTTGTCAGCTGATAATATGGACAAAATTGTGCCTCTCCCCTACACGGGAAAGTCAGTAAAAGAGCTTCTCAGGAGGGGAGCAGCTTGGGAATATGTCTACCTTGGCAGGAAAGTTCCAGTTCCTCCACTTTTTGAGGCTTAATAAATTCCTGCTCGCTTCAGTAATAATAAAATAAAATCAGTCTCCTGGGGAAGAATCCACTCCAACAGACTGTACTATTTCAGTCATTCTTAGCTTTCATTGGTGGGAGGTATAAAAAAATAGGATGATAAACTTTTCCCAAAAAAAGATAAAAATAAACCCATCCTAAAAATGGGCTTCATCCTTCTCCCCAGTCCTTGTATGGAGTTTCTGTAATGGATGATTAGTGTGTGGATGGGAAGCTGTGCTCAGTTAAGAGCCCTGAGTGTCCTCAAGGCTGTCCTAGTAGCAAAGGTGGAGATTTGAAGTGAATACAGTATTCCAGGATTATAGAGGGTGTACATTGGATTTATACCCTCCATGGATCCTTCATGGTACTTTTTAAATGCCTTGTGGTTCCAGTGCCACATCTATTTTGCACACATTGCTGTAGGAAACCCAGGATCATATCTCCGCTCTTCCCATATCCCACTGCCCAGGTAAGTTTGGAAGGAAATGGAAGGAGGGTGTTACACTCTGCACAGGCTAAGGATGATTTTGTATCTAAAATCCCACATTGTTCCCAACTTGCACGAGTGAGAAACCTCCAACAGTTGGAAAAAATCCAATTGGTTTTTCATCACAGAAACCCTGACTTTTTATAAAAGTCTCTACACTTGCAGTGTTGTTGAAGCATTTTATGGAATAGGCAGTTATTGTTATTGGGCAAGAAACTGAATCTCTTCATTCACTGACAAATTATGATGAGTTAATCTGAAATACAAACACAGAGTAACTATTTTGAGACAATAAAAAAAAAAAAAGAAAAAAGGCAGGAAAAAAGTTCCATTCATAACAAATGGAATGTTTCAGTCAACCTGACATGGAATACTGCATTTTAGGGATGACATTTCACAAAGATATTTCAAAATCCAGTTGAAAGAACTGTGGAGCAATTTTCCTGGAAAATAAATTTTATTTATGTATATATTAGTAAGGCTTAGGTAAATATATCAGTAGCTCCTTGTATTTAAATGGGGAAAATATGCAGAAAGGGCACATTACCTTTTCATGAGTGGAGGGCATGGGAAACGCACCTCCTGTTCGGCTGCAGCATCTTGTACAACCCCACTCCCACCAGGCACAGGAGACTTCCAGGACATTAAAAATGCACCTTTGGAGCTACACTAAAAAGGAACCTAAACTGCAAAACTGGAAGTATTGCCTCAGAAACTAAGAGGAGGACTACGAAGTTTACAAACCAGACAATTTCCCCTCTCCTGAATTCCAGTGTATGAATTTCTGTGAATCAGAATTTGAATTCCACAGTCAAAGATTAAAAGAACTGGAGGATATTGAATAGCACTACTCAATGTCAGTTTGGCCATTAAACTTGCTAAATATTGCATATTTGTGTATGAACAACTGGTATGTTTAAAATAATGGAATATATGCTGAGAAGGAGTACAGCTGCCTTAGTAGGTGAAGTCAATATTATGAGTATGCCAGTAATGAAAGACTGAAGCTAATGCTCTTAACAATTGTTTCAATTCCAGACAAAATCCTAAAATAATAAAGGAAGAACAGATCTCCACCATAAACACATTTATTATTTCCACATGGTGTTTGTGTGTGTTTGTACAGTATAGGCCACCGAGCTTGCCTTCACAAATTGGAAATGTTTCGCATTCCATAGGCACAATGATTGCTCACATAAGAGGCCTCAAGGTTTGGTTTCTGACACACTGGAGAATCCAGGAGCCTTGAGGAATTCAGAGTGATCTGTTTAACAATCCCCCCTTGGAGCTGGGTGACTGGTGCCCGATGCTTGTGCCAATGTCCCCGAGCCAAAGCCCACAGTGGGCTGTGGGGCCAGACCCCCGCAGGACTACAGGGACATCCCTGCTCCCATCCACGGCCATCAACACCTCCAGGAAGGCTCTGGGGAACACTGGCACAACTGAGAGCTGCAGCTGACCAGAACACAGGGCAACCAATGTTGGTACTGATCCATGGGATCCAAGAAGGCTGCTGAAGCCCAGGAGTTGACTTCTAATGTCTAATGAAAGAACTCACATGCAGGTTTTAGCTGCTTTTAGACAATAATACCTCATTGGTTTTACTTCAGCTTGAGCTCCCTAAATCTCATTACTGATCCAGACAGGACTACAAGGAAAAAGTATGGCTCAACCCACACCATGAACATGGGATAATGAATGGCTCATTGGTGAGCAGTGCTGCTTCTGGTGATGCAAGACCTAGCTTTTGTTTATAACAAGATGCCTTCACGATGGCTAAGGGATGAAAAGTAGAACCTGCTCTTTTATGCTCATGTGTATTGCAGCCTCTTGTACCTGCCTTAGCTACATGGCCCCCCCATCCCTGGATTTGCTATAAATAATCCACTCAGCCAAATGCTTTGGAATCAGATGCCACACAAGAAGGGCTGTGTAAGAGCAACAAATGTTTTTAAAGCAGATATTAAGCCTCAGTCTCAGGAGCAGCAAAGAGCTGTGTGTTGCCATCCCTTCAGACCCTGAAGACAGAATGCACCAGCACGATGCTCTTTTAACTTCTGGAGCCAAATAAAATATTTTTTTTGGCTATAAAATTTAGCCTAATAAATTTCTAAACTCTTAACAGTTCTAAATATTTTCTGATACAGTGTTTTCTACGTGCGTGTGCAGAGTTGTGAATGCAAAGGAACCAACCACCTTTTTGAATGCGTAAATGAGCAAAGCAGCTTTGGAGGATTCTCCTGTAACCCTTTTCTCTACCTGCCTCTGGATCCTTTCTCCTTTACTACCTGGACATCCCTCTAGGGAAGAACCTTGCAAATGCCAGTTAATCTTGAGAGAGGAAGGTTTTAATGGAACAGGAAATGAACCCTTTAACTACAAGGTCTTGGAACATTTCTTTCAAACATTTAGCCTTCTATTTTAATGATTTAGTTGGGTTTTTTTCAATTACTAATCTTCCTAATTATTTTAATTTTTGTTATTTTTTCTCCTACAATACCCACTCTTAAGCACTTAGTTAAATTTAAAACCAAGCAGTAAGATATTTTAGATTTCTGTCTGTTTCAAAGATTGTTTTAACCTTTTTGTCACTGCTCTTCCTCTGCACCTGCTGATCTACCCACATATCACACTGGAACCAGTGGGAACTCAGGACAAGTGACTGATATGTTTAAAGCACCACAGCAGAAAATAGCACCTTTTTTTAGTGGGATGTATCCAAATACTGCCTTGCAACAGTAAAATTAAATACTTCCAGTAAGACAGATGTGAGATGCACGCTTTGAAATCACAAGCAAAGGCATCACTCCGGGGCTACTGGCTGTGGTCACACGAATCTCTCAGAGCAGTCAGGGAGCAATAATTTACAGCTTCCATCAAAGTCTCTGTCACCACCTTTCTACATGAATCTGGAAAACTCTGTTCATATTCAATATTTTTCCAAAAAGATTCAGGTAGAAAATTAATAGAAAATAAGACCTTGATGACTATTTAGATGTAACCTCTGTCTCATCAACTGCCTGACCTGCCAGCTGGAAGATGCTACAGGGGACTATCACAGAAGAAGAAAACATTTTCCCAGAGTTTTTCCAGCATAACAGAGGGGTTTCACTTCTTGCTGGAAAGCTGTTTATTGTTTAGCCACATTGGACTTTGGAGGTAAAGAAAGCTGAATTTCATTTGACATTAATCAGCACAAGTGTGGTGACAGAAGGGCACAGTCAGACTGATACTGGTGGTGGTCTGACCCCAAGGGTGCAGACCTAGAACTTCAAAACAGTGGTTGATCTGCACTTGTGTCATTCAGACCTGATGACCACATTCCTTTAAGATCTTCCTACACTGATCCTGTTGCTTAAAATTAATAACCGCAGCTTAAAGCAGCCAAGTCAGCCCAGCAGAGAGGTATCAATTCTGAACTTTTATCTCCAAAAGTATCTTAATCCAAAACCAGTCTCTGAAATTGAGAGATGTTCCTTCCCTAGAAGCAGCAAGCCTTTCCCGAAGTTTGTTCAAGCCCTTAACCTAGTCTTACTGAAACCTCCAGGAATTTTCCCATGGATTTCACAGAACCACAGAGTTGTTAGTATTTGAAGGGACCTCTGGAGACCAAGACCAACTCCCCTGCCAACTCGGGGTCACCCAAAGCAGGTGACACAGGAATGTGTCCAGGTGGGTTTTAAATTGTCTCCACTTGAAAAGGGTCAAGCCAAATATTTGAGGGGTGGCACAAGATAGGACGCAGTAAAGAAACCAGATGTCCAGGGAAGTGTGTGGAAATGGCTTGCATGCTTCACAGAGCAAAATCTAGCCTAGAATTTTCCCCACTTTGCATTAGAGCTGATAGAAATCTTTTCTGTCACTGCTGCCACCCATGCAATAGACCTCTGACCATCAGAAATGGGTGCCAGGGATGAAGCTTGTGAGTGTCAGGGGCTTGCTTCAAAATGTTTTGAAAAAAATACAATTGTAAATCAACTACTGTTTCCCTAAGATGTATTAGTGAGAGAGGCTGGTGGATATTAACACTGTACTTCCAGGGCATTGGCAGCTTGTAGAAAACAAAACTAGACAGATCTCCTCGGAAAAAAGTCCCCTTTCTTGAACAAAGTCCTCTTGGCACACTGGTATACCCTGAGACTTAGTAAACATTAGTAAACTTTTGCACTGGCCAAGATTTTGAGGGAAAAAAAAAGAACCCTGATACCCAAGGAGAGAAAGTGTACACTCAAATTAGTACAGGTACAGTTGTGTCTAAGAGATGTCCTCAGAGACAGAAATTATGTAATAGTCTTCCACCTTTGCAATTAACTTGAACCAAATTCCTGCTTCAAGATCTATTTTGCAGAAGTTGCCACTTGAGATAATTTGTGCAGTGGGTAAGAGCATGCAAAAATTACAAACAATGAGCAAAGCAGTTGTGAAGAGGCCCAAGTGCAGCTCTGGCTGGTTTGGCAGGCCCATCTCTGGGAATGTGTACTTGCACTGCTGGATAAAGGAGCGGGGCTTGGGAGAACTGCTATAGTGTGTGGTGTAGTGCCAATATGTGTGAGGTTTTCCAGCCTGGCTGGAGAATCCTGGGTGATAGGTGCGATGGGCACATGTATGACTGGCAGAGTAGATGCACCTGAAGGGACAAGGACTAGTGAGACTGTAAAATACAAGTATTGAGGTGCTGAGTTAATGCTGGATGATCAGATTTCATTACCAGGAGCTGGAGTGCTTGGACATTGCTGCCTACAAAGGTGTGTTTGTATAAGAGAGCAAGCCATGTTTCCCAATTTCTGCATTTTCAGCGCAGTACGTGCATTATTTTCTCCTGTACCAATGGTATGAACTTCAGAATAAAGTTAAGATTCACCCTTATCCCAGTTGTATGGCAGATGCACACTCCACCTCTTTTTTATTCTTTGCCACTTATGACTTGATTCAGTCGGTGTGAAATACAGCGCAGTGCTAGGGGGAGGGACGGGGGGGGCAAACAGAGGGCAGAACAGAGCCTGGATTTCCAAAGAAGAGAGAGGTTTTGGCTGCCACCTGACATAAGTACTTGCAGCTGACAGCAGCTCAGACATGAGGATCAGCACTGGCAGGGTGGCTCAGCAGCTTTGCATCACTTGGTAGGGCTGCAGTGCTCAAATGATCACCCAATTAGTGCCCCAGTGACAATGTGTGCAAATCCCACAGCCCCTGGCCAGAAGCCTCAGGCAGAGGACAATTAATGTGCCTGCTCAGTTCCAGCACAAAAGAAATATGAACTATTCCTGACCTCTTCTCTCCCGTACTCCTGACCCGTGAACAGCCAGACAACTTCTGCTGATAATAGTTTATTTTTCACTAAGCAGAGACTCTGCTTCCTGGGCAGCTTGGTGCTATACGCAGTGCTAGGTAGAAATAAAAATTACAGAACTTAGTCCCTGACGCAGGATGCTGCTTCTGTGGCAATCTGGGAACGATTACTTGACACTTTAAAACTCATCACCATCATGCAGGGCATTTTTTTCCTCTGAAAGGTGGCTTCCTCTGGACAGCACACGAAGAGCTGAGGAGTCAAAGCACTAGGCAAAGATTTAGCACTCTCTGTGGGATTTTTATCAGTGGATAACAGCAGTATCATGTATTTACAGATGAGTAAACCTAACACAGAGCCTGGGTTCATGCACACCACCAGGGACCTGCAGAGCCTCGAGAGGTACCTGAGCCATCTCTAATGGTGGAGAAGCAGAACAGAGGAGGTGCTGTTTTCCCGTTTTTCCTTACTTGCATTTAAACATTAGATGGGAAAGGATGACTAAATTCTTTTTACAACAAGAGCTAGTAACAGTGCTGAAATAATCATCTGGGCCAGAATTGAGACATTCAGAGACCTACAGAAACCCTCTGCCATCTTTACTGCACCCATGAAGCATAACTGCAGCTTGCCAAAACACTTACTGAAATTCCTTTCTTTGCAATATTCCCAAAATATCAGCATATTCATACTTATTTTAAGCAAGCACAGAAACACAATTCCAGCAGTAAAATTGTAGAGTTTGTGAGTGTGGGTCAGAGTTAAGTTTGTTCTCACACAGAAGCAGATTCTCACATAATTATGGAGCACAAGTGTGGACAAAGAAGGCAGAAAACACAGAACAGCTAAAGTCATTAAGAAGGGTCAAGCCAGTGCCCCGGACTTTGGGAGCTCTCCTAATCAGTGAGGGCTATACAGCCTGAACTACACCATGGATGAATTTATGATTATGATGGTAAAGTAGCAGAGACCTCATCCAGTTTAAAGCTTTCCTCCCTCAAGCTTTACATTCATAAAAGGGCTGAAATGCTGAACTGGAATACATTGTGGCTGCTTTGCAAGCCTAACACCAAAAAGCCTTGTCAGAGTCAGGGTCCACTCACTCCCACTGCCCTGTGGAGCTTCTAAGATCCAGGGGGTTCCTGGACTCCTTGGCTGGACCACACAGCTCTGCTGGTTGCTGTGCCTGCCAGGGTCCAAAAGGCTCCCCTGTCTTGCAGGCATAACAAGAGCACCATCCCTTTTGAAAGTCCAGGGTAACAACTTCCAGCGAGGAAATTCTCACCCAAATAGCTGTACTGAGGCCTGCATTCCCAGGTTACTATTTAGATAGAATTATGGCAGAGGTCGTTTCACATACACGGGGTCTCACTCTTTCCACAGCAGCAGCAGCACTTGAAATTTGGTCCAAAGTGGTTAAAAGTGATGACATCTTTGTGGTTTGGGGTGAAAAAAAGTCAGTTGCTGTGTGTTTATGCACATCTATTTCTATGTGAATGCTGAAGTTCCCACTGAATTTCCTGAATGAAAAGAATGCCAAAGACTCAGGAAACACTACCTTTTTTTTGGTAAGAAAACTCCCGTAATTCAAAAAGTGTAGATGAGATTTTGGAGGCAAAAAACACAGATTTTTTTTTTTTCTCCAACAGTTAATCAGCTTCAGAAGGAAATCTCACTGCTTTGAAAAAATGAGAAGGGAGAAAGGTGAGTTTGGATTGAAGAGTTTGTGGATGTAACTCTGGACATGTGCCTCCATCCCAGATCTTCTGAGGCATCTGTGGGAGATGAATGTGCCGTGCTGACTGCCTGCCTTCTGTCTTAATTTGATTGAGCAGAGTGCTCACATAGTGCTAACTGGAGGCTATTCAGTTCACCCAGCTCACACCTGATTCTCAGCTAGATTTAACACAATGAACTGTGGTTTTATTGCCCTCCCCTACCTCCTCCTCCCTCCAGCTTGAAAAGCTGTGCTTCAATCAATGACTGATGTCAGCATGGGAGTAATAACCTTCATTTAGGGCAGCAAGGAGGGACATCTGGACAGGCCAGGGGAAGGGGCAAGGAGTAAATCCATCAGGATGTGCAGATTACATTGCTATCAGAAGAGTGCTTCAGGACTGCCTTTTAGTGTGGAAACATCCAAAATGCTCCTGCCCTCAGCTCAGAGTTTTCGTCTGAAGGACACAGAAAGGCCAAGAGAACTGGGACTGACAGCAAAGCAGGGGTAGGTGGTGTGTTTATAAGTTCAGATAAAAACAAATCCAAAGTCTATTGTAGATGTTCAGGCCAATCCTTAAGGAAGGTGAGGGAGAAAGGAGAAAACCCAGTGCCAAGCACAAGGAGTGCGACCTTAGGGTAAGGTGGCACCAAAGTCCTGTGGTCACTTCTGCCTTCAGGACAAACCAGTGAAATTTTGCTGCTTTGCTTCCCCTCCCTTCAACACACTGATAACAGCAAATTTTTTTTTTTTTAAATTTTCCCTCCCTATTATTTGTCTGCCTTGAAGCGTGACAGGTTTTTAGGGGACAAGGACCACTTGTGTGTTACTACCTGGAGCTTTCAGGGCCAGCTGTAAAGGAATTAATAACTGGTAGAGGAAGGGCATTGAAGGGTACATCCTCCTAATACTGATGTCCCACAGAGAATCCCAGCAGATTCTCATCTCTATGTTTGTTGGCAATGAGGATAGAGACTATTTCTTTTAAGAAACTGCCTTTCTTTTGCAATTTCTAAAAAAACTATAAATCCCCAAAGAATTCATGACATTGATATGAACAGGCACTTAAACCTTCCTTGAACTGGGAAGTTCGTTTCATGTCAGGAACAAGTGTGAGTTTTACTTGGGGCTCTGCTCAGCTTTCTGTGGTGGAGGCTTAATGCCAAAAAGCTTTTCACATAGAAGGTGCTATAATTCCAGCCACTGGACAAACCCTTCACTTTTATTTGCTAAATTACTTCTGAAGGGAAATTCCATTTTCATGGAGAAACTTAAGCATTTCCACAGCAAAGATGACATTTCCTGGCAAAAAAATATTTTTCCCTAACCATGCTTGCTGTGCATCTAAAAGCAGAAAAATAAATTGATTTCTTTGCAAGAACTGGAAAAGAAATAAAGAGGATAGAAGCTTGCTTTTGTTTTTAGTTAACTGAAATAAAAATTACAATTATTTGCATGGTTCTAGATTAGAAAGCAACTTTCTATGATCCAGAAAAGACTCAGCTTTTGGTTGCTACAAATCAAGCTTTTCACCACAAAAACCTAAGTATTCCCTTGGTTAAATACCTATGCCTCTAGGCATTTGGATCCCTTCTCCAACGTGTCAGAAATCGATTATCTGGTTATGCTCTAATTTACTAAACCCCATGTCTCAGATTCTGAAAATATTTGGGAGGTGCTGTAATGCGTTTTGCAGCGGCCAGTGCATTTTGCGCGGCTCAGCCTGGGCACCTTGGCACCCGGTGTCAATCCGAGTGCTGAATCCCGCGTAATTAATGTCCGGCGTAGCGTGCCGGGCGGAGCGGGTGGCTGGCGGCTCGTCTCGGTGACCCTGGGTGACAGACACAAGCTGGCATCACGCTGATGTGTGCCTTTTGTCACTTGATACCGGGGCAGCCAAAAAGTCAGGGCTGCAGCAACCAGATGATCAGCACATATCCACAGGGATAGAGATGGCAGGGAGATATGTCTGCCAGGAACATGCCTCAGTGCCTTGTGACCCACACACAGGCTCGTGCCAGGTGCAAGGCAACCACTTTCCATTCTGCAAAGCTCCTTGCACTGCTCTCAGCAGAAGAATCAGTCGTCCCACAGAGGGGATGTCAGCTGGGCAGAAAGGTCGGGAAGCGGGAATAGCAAAGGATTTTGAGGAGCTGAGGGGTCTGTTCCCCAGTTTAGGGTGCCATCCCACCTTTCATTAAAGAGATGCCAGCAAGGCAGGCGTGGCCCTGGGAGGAGCTCAGGTATCATACAGAGCTAGTGCCTGGTTTTGGAGCTACTCTGAACCTCCCCCTGCCAATATTTCTTGTCAAAACTCACCGAGACACAGAGTCAGACTGATGGAGAAATGTCTCCGAAGGCAGGAAAGACTCCTAAAGCCAAGGGGTAATGAGAGAAGCATGAGAGGACCTGTGGGATCAGCTCCTGATTGCTCACGTTTGTAGGCAGGGGATTGCAAGGAGTTAATAAAAAACAGATTAACTTGTTGCTCAGAAATTCTAATAAAGAAAACCTAGAAGCATTAGAAAATCATCCCAGTTGGATGGACATGGAGAAATTATGGGGGAATCATCTTCCCAAAGGATAGGAAGAATTTGCTAAAAGTCATTTTTCCTTGTCCAAATACAAAACCCAAATTGGACACAAACACTAGCAGACCAGAAATGGAAAACTGAGGTCAATGGGTCACCAATCATCTTTGCACAGATGGAGATATAAAGTTTCATTGTACTTTCCCTGTCTGAGTACAACCCACTGAAGATGGAGAAGCCTTTCTGCAACTTAAGAAATACTAATAGACACTTCTAATAATGACTATTAGAAATTGAGAAATAGTAAAAAAAAATCTCTTAAATATGTTCACAGCTTATTCTTTTCACTTCTAAACATCTTGTAAAGCTATTGCTAATGTTTCTCTGGCAATTGGAAGAGAGGCCAATGGGAACAATAGTGCAATATCTCACTTACCATAATTGCCAGTGATTGCTGACACCCTAATTTCTCTGGATTGCAGAACTTTTCTCCCCTAAAGTTTTAAGTGGGATCATGCTGGAAGCATTCCATGGCTGGTGTGGAGCAGCAATCACAAGAGGACCTTGCTGAAGGCTCTCATCCAGGTTCCTATCTGCTGCTAATATTCAAACAAATAACAATAAAACTAACAACCCATCACTCAAAAGAAAATCAGGGATTGGTTTGCCAAAAATTTCCTTTGTGCAAATTATTTTTAAGTTTCTGTTTTTCTTTCATTTGCTTCATTTAGTCATCTTCTAGGTTAATATCTCATTGCTGCCAGTTGCTGCAAGCTTTATAACATGGGAAAGTGTAGCATGATCATTTTTTAATGGATATAGGCTAATAAAAGTGGGTTGGAAAACCTTAGAAGCATTTCCAGCAGGAGATGAAATTCACTCTATTTCAAAACATTCCATGTTAATGGAATTTTGGTCCACAGTATGAATTTCAGGGGATTCTGATAATGTTAAAATATCTTAATTTTCATGCTGTGGCATAGAATATCTCAGGTTAATCTGAATAAAAACCTTAAACGCTATTTAACATACATATGTATGTGTGAAAAGACATAGTAACATAAAAGAACACAGTGTAGCCAATTCTTTGGGGTCCTTAAGTGCGCCCTTTAACTTTCAAAAACACGAAGAAAACCAAAAAATAAAAGTAATTTTTTAAGTCATAGCACTATGCCACTCATATATTGACCCTTTATGGCAAAGGAAAGATTGAAATCTATAGCTGAAGCCAACCTCAAATCACTGCGTATGCCCAAGTGAGTAGACAAATCTTCCAAAATCTTCCAAGTGACCCGGCCCAGGAGGTGTCAAACCTGTAAACTTTGCTCACAGCATTCTGACAGTGCCACCAAGCCTGGCTCTGAGGAAGCACCAACCTCCCCTTACTGCTGAGCTCTCATATAACCTGAAAACTGGCTTGAAATTTACCACGTCTCCACCTCTCCTTTTCAGATTAGGGCAAAGAAAAGTATTGGAAAATTATACAGCGTTGTTGTTTTTCTTCAATCCGGTACAATTTATACAAACTTGATTTTCTACCTTCTTGCCAGGGCTCCTTTGTATGACCCAACTCTGAAATCACACTCAGGACACGACTGGCTCAAGAGCCTTAATACCATTATAGCTCAGTTTTGCTGAAAAATCACAGTGCACAGTTGTTTTCCATTTTTCCTGCTTATCAGCTGAGCCCCAGACACTTGGTTAAGTGGGATATTGACTCTGTTCCCATCTGGCCACAGGTGTCTGCATCACCTCTCCAGATTTACACATCTCCTATCTTATCACTGCATCCTTTCCATCAAGCAGCATCTTTGAGCACATCTATTTTCCCTTTCACATTCAGTATAACTTGACTAATTCCTGGTCTCCTACAGGAGATGGGAGATGCAGTGGGGCAGGTGATTTGGGAAAACTGCATGACAGGCTCAGAAATCCTTTTCTGCTGGTTTTTTTTTTTTTTTTTTGCCATGTTTCTCACAAACAACTGGTGTAAAGTAACAGCTGGGAAGGTAAACTCAACACCTCCTAATCTGCTCCTCCCAGGATATGTTACAAAAAGTGAGATTTCACATCCAGCAACAGCTGTAGCGTAAGAAAGGCTACTGTTTGAGGAAGAAAATCTGTCAGCCCCCTTAGGTGTCACATTCAGGATGGTATTTAAGTCACTCCTGTTCCTCAATAACAGAAATAACTCCACTGACTTCAGTGGGACAACTCAAGTGCTCCGAGCAAGGCACACATCATTCCAAACTGGGGCCACATCCAGCACTCTTATCTGAGTGCTCACATGGATCAGCACGGCTCCTGCGCTGCAGGACAGCTGGAACCATTATCCATGGCCAGAGTCTCAGTCCGAGGAAAAAAATGTTTCATTTTTTGTGCTAAAGAGCAACACTTGGCCTTCAAGTTACTCATGGTGAAATGATAAACAAGCAAAGGTCAAATTTCAGACTGCCAAACTATTATCAGGCCCCCCTCCACAGCAACTCTTCAGGAAAATGCATAATTGCAGGACTAATGAGTCATCTGTACATGGCACAATTAGCACAACTGCCCGTGTAATCATGTTAATTGCACAGAACAAAGCGTGGATGGGAGGACCCGCAGCACCGGCCCAGGAATCGGGGCCAATCAGTGACAGATGAGCACAGAAACACACAAACACTCACACGGCTCTCAGAGGGGTGGCTGGGGAAATGGGGGTGCAAACACAGCAGCCACACTCCCACCCACACTGGATGCAGCCAGCAAAGGCATAAAACATGCAGGAGTGAGGCATGGGACATGAAGATGTGATGGAGAGGAGTTAAGGAATGAATGGGGAAGGCACAGTGAAAGAAAACTAAGGAATGCACATTTATGTGTGAAAAGACACAGCCACAGTAAAGAACTTTGCGAAGATAGGCTGGGCTGCCTCAGTTTGCCTGTTTCTCCCCACCAAAAAAGGGGAAAAAAGGAAACACGAGAGAGAAAAAGAAGAACAGACAACTACAAACAACAGAGCGTAGAGCAGAGTGAGTCAGGAGAGGGAGAAGAGCAGATAAAGCAGCAGAACTGGAGGAGAGGGCACTCTTAAGCTTTGATGGCATATTATTTAATTTAATATATTTAAGCTCCTTTATTGCTCTATAACTTGGCAGACGTCCTAAATCTCTGCAAGTGTGAGAAAAAGACACATGGCAGCTATTTGGAACTCCTGGGGATTTCACTGTTGCTGGCTACTTTGTGAGTTTTGTAATTAAAGGCAATTTAGTAAAGGTAGAAAGAGAACCTACTGTTCACCCAAAGCCACAGCCGCTCCCAGAGTAAACCTCTAACTCCACAGGAAAACTGATCTTTAATTATTACTGGAGCCAGAGATCCAAAGACCAGGAGGGAGCTCTCAAGATTCTCAAGTTTGTTTTCACAACCAAAGCCACGGAGCTCACCTGGAGCCCCCGTGGCCCTCCAGCGCACCACAGGCTAAAGGAGATGGTCTAAAGAGAAGTCAAAACCCCGATTTAGGGAATTCACGTGACAGTAACTTGGCAGCAAGTTAGAACCGAGGCAGGACATGCACAAAACCTTCAGCCTCTTCCCTGGGACACGAGGCAGACTCCTTGGCAGGGAACCCCTCGTACCCCGAGGTGCTCAGCGTGCGGCGAGAACACGCTGAAACTACGGGGCTTTAGGTCAGGGAGAAGTTTCCAGGCACAGCTAAAAAAGCCTTCTCCAGCTCCAATCCCGGCAAGTTAAACCGACCTTCCTTTAACCTCAGCCACAATGTTGCTTCATTTACGGTATGGGAAAGAAATCAACCCAAGCTCCCTGGATCCAGCAGATTTGTTTCAATATTTTTCTATACCCTTCCACAGGATGTGCCATTGGGCTGCTAATGTGGCCCACACCGGGAGCCAGTGTGAATAAAGGATTTAATTACTGTCGAGATGTCCCTGGTATAGCTTTCTGTTGTCCTGCAAACCCTCCTCCCTCACTTGTCTCCAGCACAAAGAGGCATCTTTTCCCCGGGAGGGAGGCAGGGCCGTGCTGGGATCCCTTTGTTGGCCGGGCTCTGTGTGGGAACGCGCCCTCAGTGAATGACAGCCAGGCCTGAAAGTGAGCTTTGGCTTTTGAGAGCTCAGCTTTCCTCCTGAATTACCGCGCTCTGTAACCTCAGAAGGCAGGTATTTCCCTTGACAGGGACGGGGCAATCCTGCGGGACAGCCCTGGGGCTCTGAGGGCCAGGGTGACTCACAGGTAACTCAGCAATCCTGCGGGGCAGCCCTGGGGCTCTGAGGGCCAGGGTGACTCACAGGGAAGGGGCAATCCTGCGGGACAGCCCTGGGGCTCTGAGGGCCAGGGTGACTCACAGGTAACTGGGCAATCCTGAGGGGCAGCCCTGGGGCTCTGAGGGCCAGGGTGACTCACAGGTAACTCAGCAATCCTGAGGGGCAGCCCTGGGGCTCTGAGGGCCAGGGTGACTCACAGGTAACTCAGCAATCCTGAGGGGCAGGCCTGGGGCTCTGAGGGCCAGGGTGACTCACAGGTAGCTCCCAATGTTTTACAGAGCTCTGACAGGACGCCACGAGCACCAGGCAATTGCTGCTTTGCTCTCAACCGCAGTCACTATCAACGCTTTCGCCTCTGCTGGCGCTGCGGTGTCAGGATTTATTATTTTCCTAAAATTTATTTTCCCACTAGATCCAGCTACTGTAAAGCTCTGGAGGTCTGTGTAAGACAGATGATAGTGCTTTCATCAAATCTCAGCCAAAGAAAAAGCCTCCAGGGTGGAATCATGGATGCAATAAAGATGTTTTTGTGACTTCAGTATTTACATAATGTTATATCCAGTGCTGTGCCCCGAGTTCCCAGCCAGGAGTGAGGCCATCTGCACAAGGACACGCTGATTCCCCCACACAGATCACGGGCTGCACTGACAGGGCAGGAGGCTGAATACAGGATGCTTCATTGTGCCACTACAGAGGGGAAACCGTGGCACCCGAGTCATGCAAGGGAGCTGTGCTGCAGCTGATAACCAGATCAGAACATTGGAATTCATCTTTTTGCCTCAAATTCAGGCTCAGAGGGCCACACACACGCCAACAATATGGAGCAGGTCTGTCAGCTATTCTCACACATATTTCTGGTCATGTGATGGTTCCAACTGGGGTAGAGATAGATACTGCTCTTCCATAGTGTGAAACCAATTTCTAAAGGAAAAAATTATGTTAATGGTTTAAAACACTTGACTGTAAACAACATCATCTTTGCTTCTGATTTAATTAATGCTTCCAAAGACCTGCTTCCCATTGAAATGAATCCTAAGCAAAGTGCCCCAAGATTGCTGTGATTGTAAAAACCTAGGCATTGGATGAGCTTGGCAGGGAAGGGGTTCCCCAGCTTCTTGTGAGCAAGCCTGGCTGTGTTAAAATCCAGTAGATTAGACATAAGGTAGAAATCCCTAATTGTGAGGGTGGTGGGACCCCTGATGTGGCTGCAGTGAAAGAAGGGGTGTGCAGAGGAAAAGGAGGAGTGCTCTGCTCAAGGAGGGCTGAGATGCAGAGAGAAAGTTCCTGGCTCAAGCAGGTTCTGGTCAGCAGCCTGGACACCCGTGGACAGCTTGGGGACTTTCTAGCATTCATTTCCACCTCTCAAACACAAAGGTACCATGCTACCAAGCTGTGCTTCCAGAAGGCCCTGCAGGTTTACAGGCTCTCTGCCTTGCTGCTAATGATTTCCTCACCCCTTTCAACTCCTGGGCAATGCTTGGCTTTTGAAGGAGAAAAGAAATGAGCTCTGCCCACTTTTGAAATGAAAAGTATATCTCACAACACAAGCAGTTTATTTATTGATACATTTTAAAAGCTGCAAGCAAAACTAAAAGAAAAGCAAAGACTTGATCAGGAGAGAACATTGTGTTCGCCTTACAGCAATTTTTTGCCTTTAATTGTAATGAGAAAACCTTCCTGTGCTTTGTAAAAACCTCAAAATGTATTCCTGTTTTCCACTATTTTCAGCTCAGGTTATTTTCTGAGCTTGTTGTTATTTTTCAATGTGAAAGGCTCCAAAGGCTCTGCCTTGCAAATACTTGTTCAATCTGCTCTTGAATTCAAGTAAACTTTTAGCATCCTTTGGCAAGGAGTTCCCCAGTCTGCTGCTCCCTGCAGCACGCCTGGTTTCCAAGCTGAGGAGCATGAGCTTACTCAGCCCTTCCTTGCATGGAAACTGCTCCAAAACATCCATCAGGCTTGCTGCCTTCCTCCAGCCCCGTTTGCTCTGCTGTGCTCTTGTTGAGCAGAGTGTCCTGGACACCAGTGCTGGATTTCAGTGGAGCTGAACTGATGTTTTCTGGTTTGCTTTGCTTTTCTGAGTGCAGCCAAGCACTGATGTGCTGATGCAAGCAGCTGCAATAGCCCCAAGGGCTTGTTCCAGAGCAGCACATTTCATGTACAAAACAAAACTGGGGCTGTATCTCCCTGTGTGTACCACAGTGCATTTATCTACACTGAATTTCATCTGCTGGTTTACTGCCCAGCCACAGGCTGCTGTAAGAACCGTCTCTGTTTCTACAGAGCCCTTCCTCGTCCTTACCAACATGATAACTTTATAACAGTGCAGACCTTGTCACTCCCATGCCAGGCCCATGCAGAACCTCACTACAGATCTCCTCTATGACTTTACACCCATTCACACCAATCTGCTGCTGCTTCTTTTTCAGCCAGTTGTCGACCCATGGCAGCAGCATCCCTTTACTGCTTTGTTTCTCATAAAAACTACATATGAGGAACATTAGAAAAATCAGTCTGGGAATTCATGTGGAGTATATTATTTGGACCACTCACACATACAATAACCTTTCCAAAAGGTGCCTTAAAAGAGCTCTAACTTCAAATGGAAACATTTTGTCAAATTAAAATACATTTGGATGCTTTTGAAAAGCCAGAGCTGAGTGTTTCTCAAACAATTGAACCATTTAGTCAAACACCGCTGTCCTGCCTTATTGCAGCTATCCAAGAACAGATATTAACTAATTACTTTCTGTTTATAGGTGCGATACTCAACATTTAGCCTCACATTTTATGAGAACACCATTCCCTACAGCATATTCTGCTAAAAACAAACTCTTCCTGCATTAAAGGGAGAAACACTGGAGCAACTTGGTGGATGTCAGTCATATCAGCCTTCCTTCCTGAGATATTTGGTAATCTGGTTTATTAGATAACTGTCACAAAGATTACAAGATCTATAACACTATTTCCCCTTGGTGCTACATGGCTGATAAATTTACAGGTTCAGGTTGCATCTAGGAAGGAGGTTGAACTGCCAGAACTTTATTAGGAATGGGACATAATATATCTTCACATGTCAGAGCTGCTGGAAGCTCTATCAGAAAGTTTACTGGGCCTTTCCTGTCTTCCTGTGAAACACATTTTATGAGGTTCTCAAGTAACTGTGGCTTATTTCTCCTGTCATGCTAACAAGCAGATGTTCTCAGTTTAATGATGCACTCTCTGACTACACCAAATGACTTAAGTGAGACACAGTGTCTGGGTTTGGCTTTCTGCCTGCAAGGTGCAGGTGCAATCACCTCACAGTGAAGGGCAGGCAGTGCTGGTTTCACCTTCCACTCCTGCTTGCAGACTGTCCCTAATTTGCTGGAGCTCTCCAGGCAAGGCGGTGAACCTGCACAATTACCTGGTGTCCTGGCCATGACCCTGCCTCTGACGTTACTGCTTTGAAAAGTCCTTTCTGATGCAGCAGCCCCTTGCTCCAGGCAGGCCGGCAGGCTGGCAAAACCCACAGCAGAACCAGCCAGAGGCTGTTCTGGCTCTATGTGGACAACCTCCATGTTTAAATATGTGCAGAGATTGGTCCCAATTCACACCTTCTTCACTGTGGCCCAGAGGGGACTCTGAAACTGCACATCGCTGAGAATAAGAGAATTTTGTCCATAAGGCCAGACAGGGAAAAATCAATAACCTCCACACATTATGGACTGGTAGAGAAGGGGAATGCTGGAGACCAAATGAATTAAAACATGAAAAACCCTCGCAGAAATACTAAGGATAGAAGTACATCTCTCTGTTTCTGAGCTGCCACCTGTACTTGATTTGCCATTTGTCTTATGCAAATCAAATATGTAGAGAACAATATCTTTCACAATAACAATATCTTTCTTCCACATTAGCTGAAGTTCAGCCAGATGAGTGGAAAAACAACCCCGTGGCTGCTGTTGCACCCACAACAGCACATGGCTCAAGACAGGTACATGATTCACTAAAGCTGCAGTGGGTCCAAGGATGTAAATTCGTCACAGTGGAATTTGGCCTGTGCAACATCCAAAAGTGCCAGTGGAAATACCCTGGAAAGGCAGATCAGGAATAATTAACTGAGCAACTCATCTTCTGTGTCCTGGTGGCTACTTGTGCCACAGCCAAAAATTATTTTTTGTAACTTGAAATTTGTTCCGCTCCTCTCCATTATAATTTGACTGACACCCACATAATTTTCCTTTTCCTGTACAGCTTCTTTCTCCTGCCCTCTGCTATGACAGAGCCATCAGCAAAGGCAAGTTCAGTTGCCATCCCTGTGTCAGAGCCCCTGATGCAGCCTGATTCCACACCCATCTCTCCTCCCAATCGACAAAATTTAATTCTCTGTATATTTCATCTTACTACACCTTACTATTTTAATGTGAAGAACTTATCAATAAGGTTCTAGAACCAAAGTTAAACTCTGTTAGGGCACCTCACCTCTAATACTGGCATTGCTGGATGCAGTGTGAGTGTGTGCAAGGATGTTGTTAACAGGATTTCTACATTTTACATTTTCTACATTTCTACATTTTCAGCACATCAGTATTAGCCAGGTGTCACATCTGTGGATCAGAGCAATCAGCTGACAACATTACAGGTCCTGGTAAGCATGGCCACTACTCAGGTTGATAGATACAGTTCACAGTTTTGTTCTTTTCAAATTAGAACCTCACTTTGAGTGTCATTAAACCAATATACATTATAAATTACCTATGCAGGAGTGTCTGAATTCTTGCAGTGCTATAACTGATCACTATTACTCACTGTATTTTACAGATGAGAAAACTTCCCTGTTTCAGAATTTACACTTAGTCTAGCAATCAGACCTATATTATTAAAGGAGGTTTTTCATTTAAGGAGAAAATAAATTAGTTTTAAACTAACTGTCCAAAGCTATCCAGCACTTCTCGCTCTAGATGGCATCAGAATTCAGGAACTGACTTTAGCCACTGTTCACCAACTTGACACTGAGCCATCCCTTTCCATATCTGAACTAATGTTAAGGTCATAGCAATAGTCCAAATCCTTTCATGTATGGAAATTAAATATAACAACAAATGCCACATGATAATGCCAACAAAACCTGTACAAGGAAGAAACTCAGGCTTGGCCACATACATTCACATTAGTCAAATCACAATCCCCATGCAAAGCTTCAGAAGACTTCAGTCAAAGCCCTAAGTTTAAAGATTAACACTATTAAAGCTTGAAATATGATCCTTATCAAATTTGATGGTACGTGGAGGTTGAGAAGAGGTGAGAATTTGTAACATCAAATATGTGTTGCTTGGCATCACCAAAATTATGCCAAGTGCAAAGGTTTATCAGCTGGAATCCAGACCACAAAAATCCTCAGCCTTGCCCAAGTCGTATTAGAGGCTGCCTCTCTTTAATTAACAAAGCCTTTCTATTTTGTGATATGCACCTTTGCCAATCCCCTGATAACATGCTGAAATGTGCAAAAAGAGATGTCAGGGAAGCCAGGGAACAGCTTTTACAAGAGCATTATATACATTTGGTGATATAATGTCTTCAGTGCCAGCTTTTGTCTGGTTGTTCTCTTTTTCATCCATTCCAGTTAATAGACTGAGAGGGAATGGATTGAAAAATTGTTTATAAAGTAAAATTGAAAAGTACTCAGCTCAAACTTTTGAAAGAAGCAAAGCAAACTTATATACTTCTATTTTTTTATATAGCTCACTAAATTCTGCTGTTTGCTAAAAAAAAATAAAAAATAAAAGCAAAGTTGGTTATCTTTACTTAGCAACATTCCACTTCTATTGGTGTGTTCTCTTTTCCTCAGTTATGTCCCTCCTTAGATATCTTCTTCAGTTTCCTGAAGAAGCAGAACAGCACAAATCTCTGAAGAAGTGCAACTGTACTGACATGACAGCAAAAAACCCTGAAAGATTTTTACCTTTTTTTTCTCCTTCTTCACTAACATGCTGCAGGGCTGATTGCTTTGTTGTCCTTTCTCAGATGCAATAAATATAATAATCCACAACTTGTGCCACTGAGAAATATAGAGACAATGATAATGGAATAGGACCCTAAGTGGAATGATGTGAACGGATTTATTTCCAAAAACCTTTTTCCTTCTAAAACTGAGCTGAAATGTTACTCTTTGGGTCAAATCTAGCACAGACTTTATCTGGACCATGACCTGGCCCACAGTGCCTCGCTATAAACACACACCCACGCAGAGCAAATAAAGCTGAAATTCTGCAAAATTATAGTGATAAGCTGAAAGAAATCACTAAATTAACAAGACACGTTTTAAGGGAAGGACGCCATAAAGTTAATTCCCAAATTTTCAAGGGAAAATGAAGGCCTAATTAAGAGCTCTGGGCAAGGTTTAGCAGTTGGAGAAAGAAGGCACACATACATTCTCCTCCCTTTAGATAAATCAGCGTGCAATTACTGCAAGACCAGCAGACTGGGAAATTAAGAGGAAACCCCCCTGTGTTACAGGCCCCAGCTTGCCTGTTCCCTGTATTCCTGTGATTATCTGGAGTGTTGGCCTCTGCCAAAAACCAGGATGAAATTTTAATGTAATGCAATTTCCTCGCTTTCAAGAAGGAACTTGTGAAAGCAGAGCAACAACCCAGCCCCACTGCACCTTTCCCTTGTGCAGCCTCTGACTCCTAAACAGCACCAGCAGCCTGGCTGGAAAGGAAATCCAGTGGTCCTGTCAGCCACTGCTAAAATGAGATGCAAAGGTGGCAAGGGCTCACCATTTTATAGCAAAACTCTAAATATAAAACATGTATTTTTGAAGAACATGAAACCTAAAAGACACATTTTACACCAATACTGTAAAATCAAGTACTGAACACTGAAACCACCTGGCCCATGCTTCAGCTAAATGGAGCTGTTAATACTGGGAAATGAAGTATTTTCAAGGCAGGGAATAGAAATGAATTAAAATGAATTTACCATAAACCTCTTTCAAGTATTTTTATATGTGTGGGATTTGGGTTATGACACTTTGCTCAAGTGCACATTCTCTAACATATAATCAGCAAACAAAAGCAGAACAGTGGGAGTTTTATTCCCCAAGATGAACAATATTTTTCCTGGGAAATGTGTCAGGTTTCTCTGAGCTACTGGCTTACAAAATCCTATAGGAGAAAGAGAACAACAACCTGAGCTCTAAGCCCTACATACCATTATGTTATTTTGGGGTGCAGGAGAAATGTATTTCATAAAGTCCCCTGGAACGCTCCCCTTGTCAAGGAGGAATTCTGGAATACTTTCTGCTCTTCCTTTTGAGTAGTGCACCTTCTGCTCCAAATCATTTAGCAAAAGCTCATCTGTGAATGCAAACCTAGTGCAGAGATTTTAATTTCTGGCTTGGGATGAATCCACAATCCGTGTTGTTGTTGTTGTTGTCTCTCACCACTGTGAGTCACCGTCTGGCAGCGAGCTACAGCCAGCCCAGGAAACTTCTATAACTTCCCCTTAATTTATTCTTTGGGTTTCTCATCCTCCTTTAGGATGATATTACCAGAAACTGATCCAGATGTCACAGGGAGAGGCAGGAGATAAGTAGCTACAAACTGGCTCAGACAATTCTCTGCAAGGCTTGGATTCCCAACAGTTATTTCAGAGACAACTGCAAGCAGCCACAGAAAACGTCAGAGTTCTGTTGGTTGGAGAATAATTAAATGGATAATTTATACAGGTCATGATTCAGCCAAGCATTTAACTGCATAGTTAACTTTGAGTGTATATTGAAATCTACTGCAAGTGGTTATTAGCACATATGCTAAATTAAGTCCTGATTCAGAATTTTGTGAAATCAGTGTCTGCTGTGTGAAGGAGAAAACACATCTGTGACATAGATGGCTGCTGGACTGTAAGTCTAAGTCTATTTTGCCTCAAGTAGGTTTGGGCTGGGATTTAAATTAGATTTGAATGAACTGCACCAATGCTAACCTGAAGTATCCTAGAGCTCACATACATAAAAACATTTCTATTAAATACGATTATAGGAACTGATTTTCCAGTAGAAAAAAAAAAAAGTAGTAAAAAAGAAAAAAAAGGCAGAAAAATTCAAAACAGATTTAAATTAAACATCAACTTCAGTGATTTTCCAAGCACCTCCACTCTCTGGTGAGGGCAAGTCTCCAATCTGAGAAGCAAGTATGTTTGCAAAGGCCTGGAATTCTTTGCATTCTGGCAATTGAAGTTCAGAGGTGATCTCTTCAGCCAAACAGAAGATTCTCTCATGCTTTTTTCATCTTGGAAAGTCCCTTGCACCTCTACAGGTTATTAAGAATTTTGTTGATGGATTCTGGCCTTCTTTAGTGGGTGGAGTGATCTTTCCCTTCCCTCAGAGTGCCCTGCCAGGGTCATGCTGCAGTAAGAAAATGATGGCAGCATTCACAAGCTCCTCCAGGCTCCTCCTGGGCTTGGGGCACCTCTCCTATAGTCCACAGGGCTTCCTGATGAGCGCCAGACTCCCACAGCCCTCCCAGAGATCCTTACACACCAGCTCCTAAGCAGCTCACACACACCTAACACACTTCTGAGAAATGTGCCAGGGTGTTGTGTCCCACCAACCAGCAGGATGTGGGATGGGACACAGGGCCCTGTGCCTGCCAGGCCACTCACAGTCACTGCTGTCACTAGAAAAGGCTCAGGTATAAAGAGTACTGATTTAGAAAGCACAGACCTGCAATAGCAGGACTGAGCCAGAGAAGAACCACATTTAATCCTCAGCAATCCCAATCCTCTGCAGCTGCTCTGGCACCCCAGCCTGTGAGCCGGGCTAATCGCTCCCTCCCGGTGACTGGGGCTGGCTGTCCCAGGGTGTTCTCAGGGAGATGTGCCTCAGACCTAGCTGCAGCCACACACTGGCAGCTCATCACGCTGGCATGTGGATTTTAAACCTGCCCAGAGCTCCTGGCTGTAGCTGAAGTACAACCACCTCTTTTTTCCTGCTTCCCTGGCTCTCCTTTTTTTCTGTGAATAGGCACAGCGGTATCACATGATAACATGGGAACACTCCCCTCCCTTCTCTCTCCTTAGGGTGTTTTAATTAACATTTCTATTATACGCACTCATTACCACATTCCTGGCTTTGCCTTTAAACTGGTCATTCTTGTTACAAGCCCTCTAGGACATAGTGGTAAAACTTTACACATCTTATATTGCAGCAATTATTAATCACAGGTACAGTTCAGTGATTGAACTGCAGCAACTGCTACCAGTCTCGGCACAGCCTTAAACAGAAACAAATGACAACACTGGGAATGGTGGGACCAGTGTAGGGCGACACTCTCTTGACCCCATTAGTTTTATAGGACCCTTTGGGGGCTTTATCTCAACTGCAGCTATTCCACAGCCCCACTGTGTCTGGCCAAGTGCTCCTGTGGAAGAGCAGGTGTGTGGGATGCGCTTACAAAGGAGAGCTGCCAAATCCACGGATGACCAAAGCACATGCTCTGGTTACTGGGTGCCAGGAAATGCCCCTCAAAAAGGCACAAAGCAGATCAGAAAATATTTCCTGGCAGAGGTGGAGGTGGGCAGCGGGATTTCCCTGTAAAGCCTACAGGGTTAACAGCTGAGATAGAGTTAGGACTGTCAAAAGAAGAGCTGAACTTTGGTAAATCCTTGCAGTGGGATGCTTTCAGCCAAGAAGAGAACAAGCAGCCACTAGAAGGAGAGATTGTATCTCCCAGCTGGACTTTGGCTCTCCTGCCCATCTCCTGCACCAACCTGGTACAGCCAGAAAAGCAATCAGGCTAACAAGTACCTCTGTTGGTGTTACTGGGCAGCTTTCAACTGGATCCATTCCCTCTCCAGATCTCCTGCGTGGGTGGAAGAAAAGTCTTCTCTGTATTTGGATTAGCCCAAAGGGACTGCAGGAACGTATCACTGGCCTAACTACAGGCTGGTGGCGTTTCAATATTTTCTTCTGATAGCACTTCACCCTTTTTGTGTTTGCCTGGGCTTAGATGGTGATTAGTAGGCATCTTATAAGAATGTGGAACAACTGAGATAGGAAACTGAAAGGGAGGCTTTATATGCAGGCTTAGCCTAGTGGGAATAAGATCTTTCTTAGATCCCTCTAATTGCTTTAATAATTAAGAAACTATTTTGCTAAGCTGCATTTTACGTGATTTTAATAAAATCAATCATGTAGAGCCAAGAATTTAAGCATCACTTCAAGCGCTTACAGAGAAAAACACATCCCTCTTAATTTGTGCCTTCAGGAAAAATTAATAAAATGTGTGTGAGTATCTAAACTGAGTTTTAAAAGCCTGCTCTGTGTTCACAAATTCCTTCGGTGCTGGCAAAACGAATGACACTGGTTAGTAAGTGCCCTAACCGTGCTGGTTAAGGGGCTTGTGGCTCTGATGCAGGAAGACCATGTGCTTCACTTGCACCTTGACCATGTACTTCTCTTTAAAATGATAAATGATCCCGTTCACTTCAAAGGAACTACATTTAGACCTGAAATAAAGCATGTTCTCAAGCAATTTTATTCTGGGGGGCTCTACTTTCCATTGTTTACGCAAGCCAATGAATTTTGACTCTAAGTTAAAATTAGCCAGATTTTCACATTTGAGACAATAGGAGACCTCTGATTTGAATGGGTGGAGGCTTGGGAGCTTTGTGGATCAGAGTTGGCACTTGAGAAATAAAGTTTGAAAACCACCCCTATGTATCTCGAAAGGGAAAAACTCTGGGTGCAGCCAGGCTACCGTGAAAACCCAGGCTGGCTCCACAGAAAAAGGAAACACCCACTTGACTGATCCCACTGAATTTTCTATGTTTTGGGTTATTTCTTTACACTGCCTTTCCTCCACTCGTTCCCAGGGTCAGTGACATCCACCAGTGCACTCAAGACCTGGCTCAGTTAGGAGGCCTTTATGGACTATGAGGTGTTTGCCTGGTGAAAAGAAGTAACCAAGCAAAAAGCACCTACTCTGGCCTAAATAAAACACCATTTATGTAACAAGTCTGAAGCAGAAAGGTGTATCCATCCCAAAATACAGAGGTATTCCAGCCACAATTAAGGAAGTAAAGAATATATTTGAAAAGCATGAGGTTGAGTTGGTATTTTTTTCAAACTTTCATTCTTAAAAACCATCAATTTTTTTTTTAGCTGTTCAAAGAGTTTCCTCTTCAACCTACTTTTGGAAACACATCCTTTTAGCTGTGTAATAGCTCCAAACTCCCCTCATCCTCTGTGTCCATTTATCCACCTGCCAGAGGTGAAGTAACATGAGAAGTTTTTTGGGAGAAATAAAAAAAAGCCCGAGAAGTGCTGCCACAAATGGTACTGGGAATAAAAACCACATTTTGCCAAGACTGTGAGCTTAGTCCGTGCTGTAGCCAGCTGCTGGGGGGTTAAACACTAACCCGGCACGGCAGGAATTTGTGTGCCTTTGGGGAGGAGCACCGCACAGGGCTGTCAGAGACGTGACAGAATCCCGCGTGTCCGTGCTGTGGCTGTCCCTGCAGGGCCAGCGCGGGCAGGACACAGCGTCCCTCGGCACGCTGTCACTAGATGTCACTGTGCACACGAGCTGTGCCGGGCTGGCACCGACGGGAGCCTGGCAGCGGCGGGATCAGCGCCTGCCGGGGCACCGCATGGCAGCGGGAGCAGCGGGAGCAGCGCCTGCCGGGGCACCGCATGGCAGCGGGAGCAGCGGGAGCAGCGCCTGCCTGGGCACCGCATGGCAGCGGGAGCGGCGCCTGCCGGGGCACCGCATGGCAGCGGGAGCGGCGCCTGCCGGGGCACCGCATGGCAGCGGGAGCGGCGGGAGCAGCGCCTGCCGGGGCACCGCATGGCAGCGGGAGCGGCGGGAGCAGCGCCTGCAGGGGAACCGC
>JAYDZK010000169.1:93666-140548 GCA_034509185.1 Euphonia xanthogaster
GGAGCAGCGCCTGCCTGGGCACCGCATGGCAGCGGGAGCAGCGCCTGCCTGGGCACCGCATGGCAGCGGGAGCAGCGGGAGCAGCGGGAGCGGCGCCTCCCTCGGCACCGCCCTGGGCTCTCGCCTTCGCCGCCCGCACTCGCCCCCAGCCCAGTCTGCATTTCTGAGCAGAACCGCCTTTGTGCACTTCCACAGCAAATGTTTCTGTTGTTGGTTTGAAGGATAATTCCTTTGGGACTTCCCTGCTGATTGGGAAAACTCCTTTAGTGTGACACTTTGGGGCGTCCCAGCTCAAGGCGGGCCAAGCAGAGGAGTTGGAGGTGCAGAACGGGAGCTCCTGACACACCTGGGCTGAGCTTGAAGGACGCCTTTAAACGCCCGCCATGCCCTAGGCTGAGTTTAAAGGACCTCAGTGTGCAGCCAGAGCAGAGCCCGAGTCACTGCCCGAGCTCCCAGCAATCCTCACAGATCCCGGGGGGCTCTGAAGGTCCCACCTGGGCTCCCCTGGCTCTCTCCTGAGCCCATCCTTGCAGTGATTCCCCCTGCTGAAACACCTCTGCCTCCAGGCTGCAGCTCGGCCTGAAGGGAAAGCCAGCCTGGGACCTGCCTCTCGTGCATCACCCTGTTAGCCATCCAGAATTATGCATTGATTATATCCTTATGGATTATCCGGCCATAGAAACTTCCACATCCACTCTCCATCCATCCACAGGAATGCAGCTGACAATGCTTTGGCCATAGCAGTCTTTCAAATGTGACTTTTCCCTCAGTATCTTGTGAGATTTTTCACTAAGTAGCATAATTTGTGCGCCCTCTGATTGGAGGCTGGAGCAATAAGAAAAGAATGAAAATCAAAGTGATTTCAAGACAGCTGCACCAATTTCTCATTAAAAGATACTTGAAAATAGCTGTGTGATTTTAACTTTTTGGCATACTTCCTTTTGGACAAAATTCATTTACTTAAACATTCACAGATATTAAATTACACGAGTCACAGAAGGAATTAAAGTGAATGCACAGGGATAGATATTAGCTGTTGTAAAGCAACACTACTCCAGAGACTTCTGATTTGCATCAGTTAGGAATTTGGCGAGCAGATTTTATTTGGTTCAATGTTCATAGAAGATTTCCCATTCAACCAGATTTACTAGACCTTGTTAAAATTCCCTTTAACAATTTTAGATAGGAAGCTCTATAAACCACTAACTTTTTTTTTCTTCTTTTTTTTTTTTTGGGGGGGGGGGTGTAAGAGATGCTACATTTGCAAAGAGATTTTTAAATGATTTTAAGATAGGCTCAAGCGTGGGAAGAACACCAAACGGCAAAGGCAGATTAAAGTATCTTGATCATCAGCATCCACGCAGTGTGAGAAGAATAAAGGACCATTTTATGGACCCCCGTTCTTTGCCTGAAGAGGTATTTACAGTATAATATTGGATTTGGTAAATAACAGAATCAAGGCACGTGAGGGATAGAGAGACAGCAGCAAAGACAGCACAGAAAATCCCCAGTGATAAAAATCTGAATTTGCATTTTACTTTCGCTAAGAAAAAAAAAATAAATCCCTGTGCTGTGACTGGAGGAGTGTCTGAGCGTTTCCAGCTTCCTGCAAATGCACATAAATTTACAGTGTTGTCCACAAAAATCACTGCTGCCTGTGATTTTTACATTTGCTTTCAAGAAATATTTATACACAGTTAATCTGAAATATTGACTACTGAGAACACGGAGAAGAAGCAGTCATTGCAAAAGGCAGTGATGTAGGAATTCCAACACAATGCCAATATTTGTGCATTACTGCTGGCTGAGATGAACCAGTGTCATCCTGTTACTTATGTCAGAGGACAAGTCCTAGTGCTCATCTCTTTTTTTCTCTCTAGCTCTAAATATTCCATAGTTTCTTGTTTTTAAAAGAAAAATAAATCTCTGTAAACTTCTGTTGGAGAGAGAGGAGTCTGCAGTGCCCATCAAAGCTGACCCAGACCCCCCCACACAAACCACTTCACATGCTTTGCAGGTGACTTTTTGCAATGCTCATCCTGTTTCAAATCTCAAAATTAAATAACCTTTGTTCTTCTTAGCAGTCATTTGAATAACCATTTTATTCTATGGCAGACAAAATCAACATCTGACATATCCTGCTCTCTTCCTTGCACTCCAGTTTCACCCTGCTGTGATTTAGCTCAGAAAGCAATTCAGTTTTCTCTGCCAGCCCAGCACCTCAGTTCAGCAATAAATTAATTTCATTTTCAGCAGTATGCAAAATTGAATGAGAAGAGAGGAGCAGAATAAATTCTCTAGTAAATTAAATACTGCCTGAGTGTTACTAAAAATGTTTCAGAGCCTTTATCTAATATCCAATACATCACTGCATGCTATCAGTTCAGTTTAGACCCAAAGCACTGTCATGTTCATTTTCTAGCTACAGAAATATCAGCACTGGAAAGAAACAAACCTAACAAGCCACAGACAAAAACACCATTGCTCTCCTGGAAATACTGAAATCCTTCAAAATTTTTGTTCACACAAAAAGAGCACTGTAAAATTACAAATTCAGTGATTTCTAAAGAAAGGCTTTGAAAGTAATTTGTGAGGAGGTGAAGAAACCTGGCATGGGAAAGGGCAGCCCTGTGTGTTCTGCTGGCAGAACCCACACCTCGGAGCTGTGTGGGGGCAGTACCCACCCACAGGTGACAGCCAGTTCCACAGCACAACTCATCCCCAGCTTTGGGAGCTGGCTCTGGCCAGGGGGTAAAGGATAACTGTAGGAATCAACTGCATCCCCCCTCCAGCGTCCTGTCACCAAGGTACACACAGTTCCACGGGAAAATGGAAGACTTGGGAGACTTCTAAAATGTCCACGTATCCTCTCACATCCAGCTGCAAGGTGCAGGACAGGTAGAGCAGGGGACAAATCCTGACCTACCTTGTTCCCCTAGGGCACTGCCCAGCCCTCCCCGAAGGTGCTGCCTTTGGAATTCCCCCATGGGAAGGCTGACCAGGAAGGAGGAGACCAGGAGAGAGGAGCTCACCAGGCACTGTGGAGCCACAGGGACTAGAGGTGTAACTAACCCTGGCTGGAAGGGGTTCAGCCACAGGGTGGGGACAGGAAGGATTCAGCTGACGGACCCAGGGAGAAGCCTGGTGGCACTCGTGGTGTGTGGAACTGGAGCCCCGTGCCTGAGGCTGTTCTTCCTGAGCCCCGGAGCTGAGCTCGGCATTTGGGAGCTCCCTGAAGCAGTGCTGTGCTCTGACAGTGCCACCCACACAAGAGCTGTTTACCCCGGGGTCCTTGGGAAGGCTCTCCTTGGAGCTCACAGGCTGCTTGCTTCCTCTGCAGGAAAGGGGCCAAGCCCCATTGCTCCTCACAGCCTCAACAGGGAGGGGGAGCAGGAGCACGTGCAGTTTTCTCCCTCCACTGCCTCCGAGGTTTATTTGCCCACCACTCCTCACCATCTCGGGGTGTAATGCTAATCCAAACGATGAACAGACATCGGCCTTTCCCGCGATACTGGAGGGGGAAAAGAAAAAGGTGAGCAGGCTGAACCAGGACTTGTATGGAGCCTTCAGAGACTGGAAAAATCTCTTCTGTTAACCAGCTTTTAAAAGAGGTTTGTCCTCTCCTGCATCAAGACACCTCCTTTAGGATGTTTGCTGATGAGTCTTCAAGGCCGTGGTTTGTGTTGAGGCCCTTGGGAAGGAAATACAAGGCTGCTAGAATCCCGAAATCAAAGGAGAGAGGAGCAAGAGTTCTGATGTTGCTCTGAGCAGTAGTGACAGTCTCAATGAGGTCAAGATTTGGCCCTGCAAATTTATCCTGAGTGGAAAACATCATGACACAGGGATCCCAGGTATTTGTGCATAACTGGCTGAATTCCCATAGCCATGCAGTGACTGCTTACTTGGCCAGTAAATCTGTGGGAAGATTTCTCAGCTGGTTTGGGATGAGCCTTCGTCAGACCCAAGGGCAGCTCTTTTAAGTCTGAATTTGCTGTGCTGGGACACCTTTGGATTCAGTCACTGATGTTACTGGGATCTTGCTGGAGCAGTTTGCCATGTTCCACTGACTAATACTCTTACAGCTGTTTTTTAACAAGTTATTTAGAGCAGGTGCCAGTACAGCCCATTTTTGAGGCCTTTTTCCCATCCGGGCCTGTTGTAGGCAGGCCAGGGCTCACCTGCCATCAGCACATCAGGAACTCATTCAGCTGCTCCACCACTTTATTGTTCCGTGGCTGCCCTGTGGCACATAAAACCTTCTGCAGCACTTGGCCTGAGGCAATTAGTGCAATCCCTGCCCCTCAGGTAGGGAATAAATAGAGACTCTGTCACCACCAAATAAGCTGTGAAACAAACCTCCAGGGACGTTTGCCAGAGCAGGTGACCAAGAAGGCGAAGTTGCTGAGCCATTAATGTACTGTGATGGAAATAAGTGTATGATACAACTTGGCTGCCAGCATCCTTAATTACAGGACATGGCATCATTTGATTCACAATGGAATAAATGGTGATATTTATATATTTGGAGGTTTGAATGAGGATTTCCTGATTTCCTGATGAAGTAATTCCTTTATTACAGCAGCACCTTTCGTGGCTCTCTACAGCTAAGGTCAAGTCAGCATTTCCATTAAAAATACCAAACCTATTTTCAGGGCTTTATTATTACCCATTTATAGAAAACCTCTGTGCCGGATGAGATTTGGCACACTCAGCCCAGGGTAGAGAGAGGGACAGCTGGGGATTTTTCTCATTTCTTTGCTGTAAGTATGCAAATAAATACACAAACACTAAGCAGCAGCAGCAGCAAATGATGTCTTTTAAAGACTAATAAATCCTGCAAAAGCTTTTTGTTGTAAATCCTAACACAAACTTCTGCTCTGGAGTACGTGGGGGGAGAATATTAACAACTATTAAGCACTTCTGTCTGTGAAAGCAACTGCTTCCCATGTGCAGCGACTTCTTTTCCAAGAATAATTTTACAACTCATTTTACTAACTGAAGACTCCGCACAATTAATAGCACAGACTTCAGACAGGGGCTCAGCACAGTAAACAAACAGAGCTGTATTCCTGCCCTGCTGGAGTGCTGAGGGAACACAGGGAGCTCTCCCAGCAGCAGCAAACCTGTGCCGGGGAGAGCAGGAGTCAGGCCCTGCGCTCTGCCCTGGAGCCCTCAGACCGGAGGTTGTAAGGACTTCAAAGGAGCTGTTGTGCTCCTTCATGAGAATAATCAATGTACAATACAACCTTGCTTATCCAGAGGGCTCAGGGCACACTTAGGACCTCCTGATTAAAGGTGCTGGGCATGGAAAATGCGCCCCCCAAACCCTTTGGCCAGCCCTCCCTCTGCAGCAGACCCTTTTTGGAACTCAGCCTAGTCCTAAAAGAGAGCTCCTGCCCCAGCCCACCATGCAGAGACATCATGGCCATGGAGGGGTTTATTCCTGACACACAGTGCCAGTGCACAGCGAGCCTTTGTCCAGGACTTCAGGAATGGGATGCTGATCCTGCCATGCCCCAGTGTGCCCAATCACACACACAGGTTTGGTTTCTTCCATTTGGTGGAAGGAGGCTGCTTTGCCCCACCCTCAGCCTTATCCAAAACGTCACCCTTTGAGAGTCCAGGAAGGGTGGAGCAGCTTGAGCTGTCAGGAGGTTTGGTGGTTCTCTATTTAATTCCTTTCTGCTGTCTTTGATCTGCCACTCTTGGCACCAGAGGCCTGGGTCAGAGTGATTCCAACAGTGCCCTGCAAACATCTCCCAGAGGCTTTTTCCCAAAAAGCAGACCACCTGAAAAAAGACCTACTTGGCTATATGTTCACAGCCTCACACTGGAATTTTAGAGTTCCTAATGGCTTGCCCATTGCCTGATCATCCTGTGCACACTGCTGGTCCCTTCCTTGGCTGTGCCATACTCCCCCTGGCACACCAGTCGGGCTCCGGTGGTGTTCCCATTGATTCAAACTCAATGGGAACCCTGAACAGCGTGCTGCTCCTGGCATGTGGGGTGGAGTTTGGAATGTGGTGTGGCTGTATTAAAGGAGAATGAAGGAAAAGGGATTACAAAGGGTTTATTTATGGACAAGCTGAGAGTCAGATTGCCACCTACATTTTAAATCTTGACACTGTTCTGTTTTCATGTTTTTGCAGAGCCCATGAAAATGGAAGATGCTGCAACAACTGGGTCTTCAGTATTATGGTGGTGTAGAAGGCATTGTAATTTAAAAACGTTGCTTGGGTGTTTTGGTTTGTAAAACAAGAATAGAAGTCCCAAGCAAAACACGCACACATGAACATATGCATCCCAGCAAAAGATAAGATGTTTCCCCTTGCTTATTTAGGGAGGTGAAAGTGGTAGGATGTTGGGACCAAGGGTTCAGGTGAAGGAAGGATGGGATGCACTCTGACTTGCCTGCTGTCACTCACAAAGAACAGCTCACTGGCATTTTGCTCACAGAGGGAGAAGTTTTCTAACATGAGTCTCCCTTTGGCACCAGGGCTGCATCCACCACTGCTGCTCCCAGGGCGTGATGAGCTCAGACTGACTGAAAACTGGTCTAATGGCAATGGTGGTTTCAAGCCCCGTACACCAATGGGACCATTTCAGAATGCCTCCAGGACACGCTGGGCAGCTGTGCTAGGACAAACTGCGTGATGATTAACCTCGGAAACATGTCTAATGCAGGCAGAGTCCTGGGTAGCTCCTTTCCTTGAAGCACAGTCAGTGCTGCCTGGCTGGGGATGCTGTCTTTTCATCCAGAACAGCCCCACATAGCACAACCACACGTGAGTAACGGGGGTGGGTAAAACGGCTCTTACATCCACCCAAATCCTACTCCACTCTTAGGTGTCCTACCTGCTGCTTATCCAGAGCCTCATATTCAGCAGGAGAAGCCAAACCCAGCAGCTACTACAAAACTGCCTTGCATCAGGGCCTCAGGGGCCGTGGGACTGCAGCCCTGATCTGCTCATGTTTGACACGGTGTCCTGTGCTGTCTGACACCAGGGATTGCCATCCCTTAGGTCACCACCGGACCCCAGGAGGATTCTGTGCACTAAGGCACAGAAATTCCTCATGTTTTCTTTGTGCAAGTCTGCTTGTCTAAGTGGGAAGGCAGGACTGTAAAACAGTGAGTGTCTGTAACTCATGTCTCACGCTCACTGACGTGCACCAGAAGCCAACAATTGCAGCACCCAGTGACATCCTTGCACTGCACCAACGTTTGTGAATGCAAACCCACTGCTGCAGCCCCTCGGCCATAGACACACACACTGCTGAGGAGCACACAGCCTCTCCAGAGAAGCCTTTGAGCAGCACAGAGGCAGCCACACTGGGGCAGGGGCCCACTGACGCCCAGAACTGATCCTGTCTCCAGCCAGAACCAGCAGCCCAGACCTGGGGACAGAGCATGAGAAACAGGGCAGCATCCTGAGCACACTCTGCATGCAGGCAGAGAAGAGCAAAGATGCTGCTTGCACTTTGGAAACTGCATGTGCTCTTGGTGCAGTGACCTACAGAGTAAGGAATCCCTAAGAAATCACTAATAGGTGGTGTCTCATACAGCTCCACTGAGACTGAAAATGAGAAATAAAACACACGCTCTACGGGAGACTTGCCTGTGTATTTCACTGAAACATTTTAGATTTCCAAATGTTTGCTATTATTTATCATTTTATATATTTGCTCTTTTGAATTCCAAGGTAATGGGCCAAGTCTAGGAAGACTAGAATGGGATCCAACCAAACCAGAAGAGAAAATTAGGTAGTCACTCTGCTCACAAAAACACAACTCCAGCCCACAAAAGCAAAAAAGAGCAGCCTTAGGGCTCAAAGCCGTGCTTGCCTCAGTGTTCTTCCTTTCAGGCAGTCTCCAAAGCAGGGCTGATGTCACAGGGCACCACAGGATGGGTTCAGGAGGGAGTCCCAGCCTTTACTCCGCATGTCGCTCCTCCTGTGGTTTCAGGTCAGACTCTCGAAGTCAGTACAACCTACTTTTTGTGGTTTAATAAATCACATACTTGAGCTTATGTAATGACTCAGAGTGAGTGATTGTATTCTCTTCTGGCCCAGAGGTGATGTGGTCATATCCCAGCTCTGTAAGGCAATGGAAATCAATGGTTGCTGCTGGATTCATTTCAGGCAGGCTGGGGTGTGTGGAGGTGGTGAGGGGCTGGCTCAGACTTTGAAAGTTTACTAGTTCCAGATGGAGTTGTTTACAAAAAATAAAACATTTTTGAATCAGCTTGTGGTTCAAATCTCCTTCCTGACCTTCCCTTACCAAAACAGACTGGAAAGCCGTGGCCGAGTCCTTCTGCTGACTGACAGCCTGTTACACATGATCTACTTTCCTCCTCGCTTTTAAACATTTTGCGAGTCCAACTACCTGCTGAAGTTTAAACATCCTTAAGAGCTGCACGGGGATGTGAAGTCACATGGTGCTCAGCGCCAAGGTTTGCTCTCCTGCACATCCAGCAGTGAAACCTGAAGCTGCACATATCCTCCTCATTAAAAGGCTTTCCCATTACACAGAACCCTCTCGCGTGAAGTGCTCTGGCACCCTGATTGATTAAATCCCTTTGAAATCGTCTCCGTTACACACGTCTCTGTTGCTGAGAGCAAGGGGGAGGAGAGGAGGGAGGCTTTGCCTGTGTTTCCCTGTAAAGGAGCAGAAGCAGCAGAGAACGAGGGAAGGGCACTCGTGGATGAGGCACGACCCTGCTGGAACAAAGGGCAGAGCTGGGCTGGGGCCCGGGCTGAGCCACAGTGCTGCTCAACCCTGCTGTGCTCCTGGCACCCCAGGGCTAGCTCGGCCCCCTCAGCAGGGCGAGGCTGGACACCACATGGACGCAGGGAGCCCTGCAGTGGGATTCCTGCAGGCAGGAAGGCCAGCCAGAGCTGTGGCACTCCCGGTTTTGTTATTCCAGCAGCACCCTGCCATGGGCTCTGCGGGCTGAGAAAGGGACCTGCTCTGACAGAGGCATGGCAGATTTCCCCCGTGATTAATTGGCCTAAGGGACAACCCGTTGCCACTGCAGCTCTGCTGAAAGCTCTTTCTCCCAGCAAACCTCGAGAACTTGGGACTCAGCCATCTACATTTACAGAAGTCACTGGTTTCTCATAAATAAGACCGAAGAGAATTTGTTGCAGGAACAGTGTCTGAAAAAAGTAACCTAGTTTACAATTTGAAGGGGCTTTATTATCCCTTTTTTTTAAGGAATAAAATCCATACATTATGTGTCTGGCATTGTCTGTGCTCTGTGGGCAGCTTATAAGAAGCCAGCAAGAATGGCTGGTTTTCCACACAGGGCTGCCCTGCTGTGATCCACAGAAACCCCCCCTGCCCTCTTCAGAAGGCATCCCTCCCCTTTGAAAATGTGGTGTGCACAGTTTCCTCTCACACAACACAATCCAACAGGCCCCACCACATCCATTTTCAGGGGGTAGGATTCCCAACATGGGCAAGGATGCTGCAGAGAGCACTGACTCAGTGGTGCCACGAGCAAAGGAGCAGGAGAGCTGCCTGTGGGCATTTGGGGGGCACTGAGGCTTGCAGGGCAAATGTGATGTGCCACATGGAACACACCAGTGCTTTCTGAGAAATAAAACAGCCAACCAACAGCATTTGGAAAAGTCTTCCAGAGAGGAAAGGGAACCAAAGTATCTGCCCCGTGTACTTTGTGTCAATTTTCCCACTTGTAAACCTGTGACTTTCCTGCCTGAAGACAGAGAGAAATACAGGGTGAAAGGCGTTTCCATTTCCAAATCCCATGTCTCACGAGTCCAAGAAACAGAGACTCCAAGAAATGAAGTTTTAAAGTGAAAATAGCTCTCTTCAACTTCACAGCATACAAAAATACTGCTCAAAGTGCACAGAGACTCTGCATGGAACAAAAATGAGAATTCATCCTTCTGGAGAATAATGGAAAGAGGGGAAAAAACCCAAACTTCTAAGCTGCCTTTGCTCCAGCATCCTCTAACCAGCACTTCACATATATCTTTTAGCTGCAGTGTTTCACACGTCTGATTTTGAAGAGCATTTTCACATTTCCCTTTGAATTGTTGTTTTTCTTGGTTCTCATTAGAGCAACGCGGGGACCCAGCAGCCGTCATAATGAAAGGCAGATCGAGGATGAACAATGAGAATTGGAACTTCCCACCAAAGCCTGTGAAAAAGGCAGTTATGGCTCTAGCAGAGGCCGTGGGGGACCAGCAGCCACACCAGCTGGCAGAGCCTGTGCCCACCCCACGTGCTGCTTCCCAGGGCTGCCTCCTGCCTGGGCCGTGCCAGCAGTCTGTGGGAGCAGCCCATAAACCGTGGCACTGAGCAGATCCAGGCTGAAAACTCAACTGGGAAAGGATGAAGCCAGGCTGAGTCACTGGCTGGGTTTAAGGGAGGCCTGTCAGGACAGCCCTGAGGGGCTCAGCAGGGCCACGTGGGCTCCTGGCACAGAAGGTCCTTGCACCACTGCTCCTGCCCCAGTGGTGGGCGGTGATGCCGGGTGCCACAGTGACATTTGGGGTAAGGAATGGAGGATCTGCACTGCAAAACCTCCAAAACTCCCCCAGTGGGAGCAGTAGGAGAATGGCTGAGCTTCTCCCAGCTCCAACCACTGCTTTGCCTCTCCAGTGACTGGAGTGAAGCACTCTGTACGCAGGATGGAGCCTCCACTATTCCCACTGCCCTGGGACGAGGCTCTGCTTCCCTACTTGCATCAATTATTCTCCAGCTTCCCTCCCTGCCACCCCCTGGACTTCTCTGTATTTCAACATTCTCTCCCTTAATTTTCCTTTGGAGTTAAAATAAACCTTTTGAAGAGATATTTCCTTTCCAGTGTCATACTACAATGCAGACCAAGTCTGCATTTGATTAGTAAATCCATCCCATGCTGGTGTTTTTGTATCCTCAGTGTCATGCACATTTAATAAAATGCTATTCCACTCTCTGTCCTCACGTTTGTTTTTTTTTTAAGGGAAGATGTGTTTTAAAGTGATAGGAATATTCTTGGTGTAGAAAGGGAAAGAAATTCTGAAGCAGTTAATAACCAGGGCTTTCCAAAAGAGCCAGCAGAAGGGACAGGCAGCAAGCACATGGGTCACTGAGCACTTCTGTTCCTTCCAGCCATGTTTGAAGGACCTTTGAAAATGTCTGGGATGCTTCCAGCTGCCCCTGAAAACTGGAAGGAGATGCCACTGTCAGTGCCTCCACTCCACGAGCCTTTCTTCCAGCCCAGGGACAGCATTAACCTTGCAGGCTTCTTGCCAAAAGCAGGAAGGGAGCCAGGAGGCAGCACTGATAGCAGAGAGGAGCCAGAGGGAAAGCAGAGGAGGGAGATGGAAAGAAAAGTGGCGTAGACAGCAAGAAGTAGTTAGGACCATGCACCTGGACAATTTGGGCAGAAGACAACAAAAAGAAGTAAAGAAGGTAGGAAATAATTGCCCCAGGGCAGTGTCCATCCCTTTACACTCGTGTCCTTCTGGCACGGATGCAGCTCAGTGCAAAGCATTGCAGGACCAGCACAAACCGAGACGTGTCCAGATCCTATTTAGAGTGAAGTGCTTCACAGTTGTGCTCACAGGTGCGTGATGCTGGGGCAAACAGGAACACAAACTTCATGGCCCAAAGGATACAAGCACTGGGGGAGGTCCCTAGTTAGTCAAATTAGATATTCTGTCAGGATCTGCCAGCATCCTTTCCCCACGTTTCCCTCAGCTGCCAGAACCAGCCGCGAGCTCAGACCTGAACAATGAAATGTTAATCGGATTCATTGCAGCCAGCAATTTAAAAAAAACCGTCCCAGAAGTCACCTCTTCTACAAACACACCCATCCAAAAGGGATATTGGTTGGTGCTTTTGCAAAGAAATGCCAAGACAAGGCTGCTTTTGTTGTAAGAAAGATGTCCCGGTGACAGACAGCTGTGGCTCCACGGGGCTGGGGCAGGAATTGCCTCGCAGAGAAGGGGCTCAGGCACTGCTCCTTTAAGTGCTTATCATCCTTCTGGGGACATGGAAGGGGCCCAGGGCGTTTCAGAGAGGAATAAATGCTGACACAACATGGAGGCTTGGCACTTGCTGGAAGTCAGCCTCATGAGAAGGAAAAGCAAGGAGAGGAGAGCTCACAGAAGAGCTTTGGAGACGGCTTACGTGAAGGAACTGAAAATGAGCAGAAGGGTTGATAAAAGGCACGGAGGTTTTACACAATAGCATATTCTCCTATAAACCACCTAATTCTTCTACTTGGTATTCATCACTGTCAGAAGCCTTTATAGCAGTGAATGAAGGCTTTATGCTTAGCCTCATTATCAGCTCAATGATAGAGGGCATGCCATGCACATGAAGTTCAGTACCAGAGATATGTTGTTAAAATGCTGCAATTTGTCAGCATTTAGATAAACAAATGAGGGGCAGAGCGAGTGTGTGAAGTGACCTCTGTGGCATTCACGGGATATTTTGCCTCTTGTTCTGAGAAAAACGTATTCAAGCTGCTCTAGATTTGCTTGGTGGAATGAGAAAACATTAATTAAAAAAAAAAAAAATCTCTTGGAGGAAGGCAGGGGTTTCCTCTCACTTTAAGTTGTTCCTCTCTCTCTCTGTAACTTTGTTCTTTGTTTACTATTGTGCCTCCCATAGACCCTGACATTCCAGTAAGGCTTCTTGGGCTTGATCCTGAGCAACTGGACTCGCCAGCACATTCCTGGTGCCTTATTTGCCAGGACAGGCTCTGTGGCCTGTCATTCCGAGGTGTGAAGAGTTCATGAAGAACTAATAAGCCATGTGAACTGATAACACATCAGTGATGCAAACTGAAGGAATGTGCTCTTCCCTACTTCAGCCGGTAAACTGGGAACTGCAGCAAAAAGAAAAAAAAAATCTCTTTCAAGATGTTGCATCCTCATCCTTCCCCATGGAGCAAGCTGATCTCTAAGTGTTCATTTGCTGCAGTATTTCCTCTGAGGCGTACGTTTGCCTGATGGGTGCCAGCTCTTTCTGCCAGAGCTCGGGGGAAGCAGACAGTGCTGCTGCGCAGAGGACTCCGTCTCGCAGTCCCTCACAGAGCTCTGAATGATGCTGCGAAAGCCAGACACCCGAGACATCACATCAAAGGTATTGTAACACTTTCTGAAAAGCAAGATTACGCTACAATGGGGTTTCAATCACCTCCGGGAGAATGTTTGTCTGAAATCAGGCCTTTCTCAGATTGTACACAGCTGTTGAGCTGCCTAATGCTTTCACAGTTTTCCAGTGTTGAAGGAAAACCTTGGTGGCATGGGATCACCATCAATCTCAATACCTCATACAAAGTGGAGTCACTAAAGTCTCATTTGCAGCCCCTTTTCTTTTCTGGCCTATACACAAACTTTTCTGCTCATTTGAAGAGAATTATGTGGGCTTAATTAAGTGTAGTAACTTATTGGTAGCGCAGTGCCCAATCAAAGAAATGTGCAGATGTGATGTGAAATGCTGGGGCGATGCTGTTGTGAAGAATACAAATCAGGGTGACGGCTATTATTTGAACCCAAAAGAAGTTATTTGGGACTCAATTATCCCATTCATAGTGATTGTGGTGCACCAGATGGTTACAATGCAGAAGAGTTTTCCATGACCATAACATTTCTTCTGAGCATCTTTTCTTCTTCTCTAATTCACCATACGACGATTAGTTTCTTATTGGGTGTTTATTGAAATGAGGGGGGCTAAGGAACAGATTTAGTGCATCAAGGAACAAAAGGGAGGGGAGACCCATGAATCAAAATAAGAGACTGCAGCTTGCTCTGTTGTTTTTCAGAGGCCTTGAAATAGTCGCCTTGCAGCTTATCAGCAATGACCTTCCCTCCCCTCCTTTCTCTTGCCTCCCTCTCTCCCCACGTCCAGGAGATGTAAAGGTTTTCAAATCTGGCCGGCTGCTGTGCCGTCTGTCAAAGCCTTTCCAGCCAAGTGAGCAGTTTTTCATTTAATTCACTGAGTTGTCCTCAATAAAATTAATTCCTTCTCATCGGCACCATTGAAGCAGCGAATAGGAACAAAACCAAACGAGGTTGTGAATATAGTGCTGGTCATTAACTAGGGGCACTGACTCCATCATCTGTTCATCCCTTCAGCTCACTGAGGAGTTTGCAACAGAAAAGGAAAAGCCGAGCGGGTGGGGAGAAGGTGAGAACAGAAGAGCCAGAGGAGCCTTGTTCCCAGCGAGACAAAATCAGCTTATTTCCCCCTCAAGCAACGAAGCAGCAGCCCCTTGTGCCAGAGGGATCTGGCCTTTGGCTTGGCCCTGTCCCGAAGCTCTTGCCCATCACCAGTGGAAATCAGTGGGCAGGAGGTTGGTCTGAACAGGGATGCTCTGCATGTGCAGGAAAAGGGACAAACTTGGCACCCTGCAGCCACATGCCAGCAATTTCTATGTTTCAACCTTCCTATTTGGGAAAGGGTGCTTTCTGCCTGGGCTTTGGGAAAGTCCTCCAGACAGCAGCTGTCCTGGGCTTGTCCTCCAGGTGTGGCAGCACCGTGCACAGACCTGGGCTTATGGCAAAGCGGGAAGTCTGTTGAGGATCATGGAATCATAGGATCACTTAAGGTTGGAAAAGATCTCTAAGTTCATTGGGTCCAATCATTAACAGGGTAGTTCCATGTTCACCACTAAACTATATTTCCAAGTGTCACTTCCACATGGTTTTGAGGACTTCCAGGGATGGTGACACTAGCACAATCTGTTCCAATGCTCGATCCCCCTTTGGGTGAAGAAATATTTCCTAATACCCAACATAAAGATCCCATGGCAAAAAGTTGAGGCTATTCCCTCTTGTTCTGTCACTTGCTGCTGGGCAAGAGACCAATGCCTTGATGCAACCTCCTTCCAGGTAGCTGTACAGAGCAATGAGGTCCCCCTGTATGACCTGGCCTTTTCCCTTGGCAATCTTCCCTTTCTAACACCTTTTCCTGCTGAGCCCAGCAGTGCTGTGGCACTCCCGGGCTGTCCCTGGGCAGGATGAGGAGCAGGCAGGCTTTAATTAGAGCGTTCCTGTTGTTATGGTTACATTTATTTGTGTCGTAGGGATGGTGCTGGGACTCACACGCCCAGGACCTTCCTGACCAAGACAAGGGCACGGCTCTGGGGGCGTCTGCCTGAAACCTGATCATGTGGCTCCAGGGCTGGCAACCACATCCTACTTTGGGGTTAGCCAAATCAAACTACAGCTTGGTTTAGTGCTGCTAGCTCTGAGGAAGTGATGGTTAGGAGATTTGGGCCAGCGTTTGTATTTACTTAAACTACGGCTGCCATGAGACAGAGTCCATCTTCCCTAACAAAGAAAGCCGTGGATGAAATGTGCCTTCCTTAATTTTTTAAAGGTGCTTTCCAGCTTAGACACAGGCCCCACAGTGCCAGCAGTGTTCTGAAACCTCTGTTGGAGTGACAGTAAGCTGCAACCCACAAGCTCAAGCCATGCTTTGCAAAGTGTTTATTATTTGCAAATACATAGAGCTTGATGGCATGTATCACACAGATCTAATTTCAACCATGTCTTTGCTTTAATAAGCAAAACATGCTGTACCAGCAGAGCTACAACTGAGTGATGATAATATCTGGTTTTCGGACCATGTACAGATCAGAAAGATAACTTTTTTGCCTTCCAAAACAAGTAGAAAATGGAAAAAAAAAACCCTCAAAAAAGAGAATAATCTGAAATCTGGTTTTTTTTTTGAGCACTACTGAATAAGCAGGGGCAGACTTTTAAAGATAAACAAGGGCTTCACCATTCCTAGCCACTTTTTTCTCAATCAGTACATTTAACATGGATCTAGGAATCCAGTGCTTCCCTAAAATGGGTGAATTCAGACAGAACACACACACACACCGTGGTATTTCATGCCTCTATTACAAGAAAGATGAGGAAACGGGAGGCAGAGAAGCAGAGTTACAGGAAATAGATCTCACTGGTTTGATGCAGACCTGGTTTGCCACCATCAGAGCAAAACCCATGAAGGCAGAAGCCCTGGTGCAGGTCATCCTCTCTGCACTGCTGCCTTTCACCAAGCAGATCAAACAGCCCTGCACTTCCTGCCCAGCTTTCTGAGCAACCCCTTCGAGGTGAGGGGAGAGGCAGCCAGAGAAAAGTAACACGTTCTTATCTCAAGAATGGAATGAAACTTCTCCCCAGAGGTGAGTGGATTAAAAATTATATAAACTGTTACATTTGATGGAGAATAAAACCCTGCCCTCACTGCAGGCCATGCAAGCCTTCCCCTGACCTCGGTGAGTACACCATTTCACACAGTCCCTTCCATCCTGTAGCTTAATATTATTGCACTCCAAGGGTGCAAAAATGGGAGCTCAGCTTCTCCTTCAAACCATACTGCAACCAAACGGAACTTTAGCACATTTTCCTGACCATGATGTAATTTTAAAATTTAGAATCACGCTGGCCAAAGGGAATTACAGTCTGTACCCTCTTCTGTAAACTCGAGGATAACTCCCCAGTTTGATTTACAGACTTGCAAAACCCCCATCAGATCTGATGTCACTGCAACTGGGGGACAGAATAGCTACCCAACATGGATGAAAGCATGGAAATTTGTTCCCAGAGCATTTCCACATTAGGCTTTAGTCAGGATGCAGACCTTGTTCCCAAAACTTGAGAAATGAAGCTGAGGTCTGTTCCAATTTCCTGCTCTAATTCGGTACCAGTTCATCTGAGCACATTCAGACCCAGCTGCCAGCAGGTGTGCCCGAGACTTTGGGGCTGTGGGGGAGGCAGAGGCACAGGGACAGCTCCTACCCAAGACACTCCACATGCTCAATACTCCAAGGTTTGCCTTCCCCTGCAGTTATTTCTATTGACTCCTGCTCATCTTCCTGTAGCAGAGGCCCCCAGCCAGGGCCCTGCTGCACTGCACCTCTTCTGACACGCCACGGAGGGGATTCTCTGTGCTCAGAGCTTCAGGGAAGGGGAGGCTGTTCTTGTGAGAGGCACATAATTGCTTGTGAGGAGCTCAGAAGGAGAGAGGAGGCAAACAGAGGACACCAAGAGGGCCAGAGCCATGAAATCCCCTGGACCTGTGAGACCTGGGCTCCAGAGGGTAGGGGCCCACATGCTTCCTACAGCTTTGGCTTTCCCAGGAAAGCCAGTGAGATCCCTGGGCTCAGGTGTGCACAGTCAGTGTCAGAGACCCCCACATGCTCGCCTCATGCTGCAGTTCCTCTGATGTCTCAACTTTTCCTTTTTGCAGAAATGGTTTTGGTGACTCCAGGTTCAGACTTCCACTCAGACTGGCCTTATTACATCAGATTACTGCCCCCCATATTTATGGCGTTGTTTTGTCTCCCAAGAACACACAGCAGTTTCTTCCCATACATTTTATTTTGATCTTATCTAGGGCTATAGCCTCCTCGCTTTACCAAGGTCTCTTCTTTTTGTTCCTTGGTAAGAATAAGGCCATGCAAAAATGTGTGTGATGAAGCCTTAAAACCCCTGAGACCTATTCAATGTCAAACTCTGCCATGAGTTCAAAGTACAAAGGAATGTCTCATTAAGGGACATTTATATATCATCTGCATAATGACTCTTTTGCTATTCCCTCTCCCCTTCTTAAGCCTTTTATGGTTTGACATTGACCATACACTGACTGTCAGAGGTCGCTTACAAGAACAAGATTGGGATGAGAACATTGCAGGACACACTATGGAGAATTTAAATATACAGCGGACACTGACTCTGTCAAAAGCCATTTTCCCTACTTAGGAACAGAGCTGAAATGAGGATTAGATTTAATGTTGACAAGGGTTAAGGTCAAAACCAGTCATATCTCTTTATATCTATTGAATTAATAATAAATACTATGTGATTAGGTGGAGGTATTTCAGTTCCAGGGGGTCCTATGCCTCTCTAAAGCTATTTTCAAAATAACTGGAAATAATTATTTACATTAATTTTACATGGCATTATATGTATCTATCTGCAGTTTTTCAGGCAAAAAATTAAAGGTCAGGAATAGTTGACTTCAAAAAAATACATTTTTGTTCCAAATCTCTTCAAACTAACAACTAATCAGGTGTTCCTTTTACAATATGCCCTTTCCTCAAACAAATGGTTTTCCTAACACTAAAAGAAGTGCATTGTTCCCCAAAACACAAATATTTAGGTAGGAAAGTAAAAAAAAAAACCCAAAAAACTAGCACTGGGGGACCAAAGTTTGCATATTTTCACCACAGCCAGAGAAATATTTGTGAGGCCAGATATTTGTTTAGGATAAGGGATTTTCCTGTGAGGCATGAAACTGATTTGCACCTCTGGTCCCAAACATAAAGGCCAAATTGCTGAAACATTCACTTAAACATGCAGGACCCAAAAGACCTTCAAGGAGGCTTGGAGAGAGGTTCCCACAGCAGAAGAGGGCAATGAGATCTGAAGAACAGCTGGCTAGGAAAATGCCACTACACGTCTCCAACTGTCTCCCCGCTGGGGTTCTACAAAAATGTTTTTGAAAAAGTCTTAAAGAATCCTATTATGGCTTTGTTTGGAGCAGAAAACCTGATATTTCCTTTTTAAAATTAATTTTCCTTTCAAAATATACTTAAGACTACATCCATAACAAACAGATCAACAGATGGAACCCCACCGTGCCTGGGGGCACCCGGACTTGCAGTGCCCGCATCCCCGGGGTCAGGCTCTGTCCATCACTCCTGGAATTGTGTGCTTGGAGTCACACATCCCATAAACAACCCTAAACACACCATGAAGAGGGCACCTCCCAGTCTGATAGGGAATAACGGTGGAGCAATGGGATGGTTGGTGGGAACAGCCCTCCTGAGCTCAATCCCCCCACACAGTGCTTGAAAAAGGACTCTGTCCATCGTCTTCCTCTCCTCCAGGGATAAAGTCTGAATTTATTCTCCCTGCTCTTCTAACTAAACAGATTTGGCTTGCTGCAGTCAGGGTCATTTGAGTCAGGCAGAGTTCCCTTGAAGACCGCTTGGACTCCAAAATTTTCCCAAAATTTCATACAGCACGGGAACTCCTTCCGCTGGCTGATAAAATAGTTTGTTGAGGTTGGCAGTGCCTAACTTCTCCTCTCCTCAGAGCTTCCCTCCTTTCCCTTTCTTCTGCCTCCTCCACCCCCCAACCTTCCCTGCCCTTTTCCAGCATCCCCAGCTCCCAGACTCTCCCCCCTGGCACCCAATGTTTTCCAGCAGGGCTGGGGGACCCCGCCTGATGCGCTGCAGATGTGGGCTGCCAGTGGGGCTTTCACATGGAACTCAAATTGCTTGGGAAGGTTTAACCCTGGGACTAAATTCTCAAACCTGCAGACTGTGAGCAAAGCCCATGCTCCCATCCAGGCTGAAAAGGGCAAGTTAATGAAAGAAACCCCCCACCCCAGCAATTCACAGGATGCATGAAAGAAACCTAACCCCCCCACATTCTCAATGCTAATTAAGCAATAATGATCAAGGCACAGAGTATTTCCTGGGGATTAATAACTAACTGGGAGGAGATGATGACCCCAGACAGTCATTAATCCTCAGGAAATGCCCTGCATCGAAGTTGTTATTGCTAGTTCAGGCTAAATATGTGAGAAAAGAGATTTTTTTAAAGTCCTTACTGGAGGTTTTTCCAGTATGTTTTCCCTTTGGTTGGAATTAAGAGCCCCCCAGAGTAGGACCTCTCAGACCCATCAGTCAACCAGATAGCACAAAATATTCTTCCAGACCCCAGCATGACAAGAAATAAAAGTTAAACCATGGTTCCTTAACTAGACCCTGCTGCAGATGTCTCTTGGGATGTTCCAAGCCTGACCCTGAACACCACAAAGCAGTGTCAGCTCCCTGTGAGCTCAGTGAGGAGCTCGGGCTCTGGGACCCCAAATTTCTGTAAGCTCTGAGAGTCTCCTTACCCGACAAACACCGAGTCCAAGGGGCTTAGTGCTCCTGGGCACAGGCCCTGATTTAGTTAAGCTCATGCTTAACTTTAGGCAGAAGTACACTTGGCTGACTTGAATGATTTAACAGACCACGTGCATTAACCAGGAAACCTTTGCAAAATGTTCCTTGTAAGGAAGACTTCAAAACACACAACCACACTCATGAAGAGATATGCAAAGGAAAAGGATGAGAAAAGCTCCTACTACCACATCAGAGCCTGTCCCTTCTCCCCAGACATTCTCAGGTCTGCTTCAGAAAGAATTTGGCTTCTGCAACCAAAGAAATGGAAGTTCAGCAAAAACTTCCTCATTCTCATTGGTAGCCCTTAAATTTTTCTGAAAGCAGAACTTTTTGTATGCCATTAAATGGTCCTTCAGCTTTGAAAGAGAAATTAAGCAAAGATAGGGAAGGAAAAAACAAAATGAGTTTCATGTACATTAATCTTCCTGGCTAAGTTTGAAAACGTATAAACACAACAGTATAAGTAACAATAGACAAACTTTCTTTTCTGAAATCTTTGCTGTCTAAAAACTATTAAAATTAATAATGTTGCAGGGAAACAAATGGGTGGTACACATTTACATATGGCTACATATGATATGCATTAAGAACTGTTTCAGTCCTAAGCATCATTTTCTCAGCTCTTCTGTGCCACTCCTTGCAGAAAAAAAAAAAGCCCCTGGAGGATGGAAAAAAAAGTCTGACAACAATAAGGCCTGCCTGAGTTCAGCTCCTACATTAATTTGAAACCATTGAAAGCATTCAGTACCCAACAGGATTGAACTAAGGAAAAGACTTAAAGAAGAATATAGTTAAAATTCAGCCCTAACTACTAGGAAAAAATTAATTACCTTTTTCTCATGTAGCATCTCTAACCATAAGAAGAAAGAACCAAGAAGTCAGTGAAATATACAAACTACAGAAAGCTCTTAAACTAATGAACAGCCAGATAAATTAGCAAACCCTACTTTCTAAAGATCTCTGCTTTATCCTCCACATAAATCTCTTAATTTTGCAGCAACACCAGCCCCAAGTGTTAATAACACAGTGTCAGCAATTTTGGTGAGATTTATATAGAAAAACTACACCGAAAATTGCCTGGTCATTATACATTCCTTTGGAATCAATGAAACACCATAAATCTTGAAATACCTTTGTGCTCATATGATTCAGGCATACTCCCCAAGTGTACCCTGACACTCATTAGAGGATACTTTAGCACGGTGTGGCAGAGAAAAAAAAAATAATAAAGTCTCCATGTTTTTGTTGGTTTTTTTTTTTAATGGAGTACATAGAGAGTGGATTGCAAGGGCAGGGTTGGGAGATGTATTTTTCAGATGAAAATTAATAACAATTCCAAACCAGAACCAACCCTACAGCTCCTCCATACCATGAGAGCAGTCACTTGGTCTAGAGTTTCACGTTGGCCTATTTCTTACTAGCTGGGCTAAGCTGGCATCAGGGGGCTATCACCTGTCAAAATATCAGCAGGAAGAACAATTGACAAAGCCACCACTTGAGAATGTTGAGTAAACTGGGTAAAAAGCAGTGAAAGAAGTTAATGTGCAACCTGGCACACAGTACCAGCCCAAGCCGTGAGAACCACTTATGTGATAATTGGTCCCTCACAATATCTTCTGCTCTGTAAAACATTGTCCTGGGCTTGTCTTTCAGCACAGGAACGGATCCCTTTGAGGACAATGAAACAAACACCCACCTGAAAGCCCCCTCCAGCTGACAGGGGAGGAATTCAGGTGGGAAAGCTTGCGATTTCTGAACAGCTACAAACAGTTTCAGGTAACTCCAGACTCACCCAGGGTCAGCAGAAAAAAAGCAGACCCTTTTTTGAAAGAAGAAGAAACACTTTTATATGCAGCCATTTATTCAGTTCAGACAGAAATTAGTAACCTCTGGGATTCAGAGTATCTCTCTCTCCATTTTTATCCTCCTTGTTGTCCAGCTTTAACAAAAAAAACCACAACCAAAACCAAAAAACCCCCAAAAACAAAACAAAAAAATCCTTATTGTACTGGCAGAGCATTACCAGGGGAAGAAATGTAAAACCAGGAATCAGAAGAGAAATAGGGAAAATTAACAAAGCTCATCTGTCTACAAAGTAGGAAGCCAGGCAGCAGAAACAGAAGAACATTGGAATAGATTATGAAACATCTTGTAACACGGGTGTTTCACATGGCACCCCAGCTCCTCTCAGCCCTGCTTTATGTGTGTGCAAATATATACATGTACACACATATGGATACATACACATACAAATGCATCCACAAGCTTTTTAAAGTTGGAGGAGTGGGAGCCAGAGCAGCTAAAATCAAAGGCAGCTGATGTATCACCACGCTGACACTCAGACTTGCTCATCTGCAGGGGCATTTTGCAAGAGAGCAGAGGAGAGGGTGCAAGTCATCATCTGAAACCTACCCAGAAAAGAAAGGTGATGAAAAAGCTTGGAGCAGAGGGGGAAAATTCACCCTATAAGGAAATTATTTTACTTTCTAAAGTTGGTACACTTTGAGCTTGTACAGTGACCTAGGAGACTGTTCTAAACTGGGATCTTCTTGAGAGAATGGCTCTGATTTGTAGCTACTGGAAAATATGAAATCCATGTATGCTTTGGCACATCTTTAGATTCTCAAGAGTCAAGAAATGGGCCTCTGTGTTTTTTAGTGATTCAGAGAGTGGCAGTCAGTCCTTACAAAGTGGGAGAACTCGGTGTTTGTAGAGCAAATATAATTTTCTTTATGACAGAAAATTTCCCATAGTGGAATCTGTTCTTTCTTGTGTTGTTTCAGAAAATAGTGATCCACATTCAGGCTTGTTGCTAGAGCAACAAACACGTGGGCAAATGCTGCTCTCCAGAGATAGGTTCACTAGCAGGCCAGGTGTTCCATTGTACGGATCTGGGCTTTGTCATATTAACAACTGCGGATGAATCATGGCAATTTTCCTTCAGATTTCACTAAAGCTTATGACAGCCATAGTTTCCTACGCAGCTCGTGCTCAATCAATCCCTATTCCCTGAAAAACACCATCCTTTTCCTAGCTAGTCATGTAGTGACCAGTTTCAACGTGTCAAAGGAAAAGTTGAAGGACAAAGCCCTTTGGTGCTTGGCATCCAAGATTAACAACAGCCATTATGGGATTTCCTTGAATGAGATCACCCAGTGTCTCACAAAAATGGCAGCACAGCAGCCAGAACAACCCTGGAGAAACAAGAGAGATGAAAAGACAGCACAGAGATGAGGCTCAAGTGAGCTCCCACGTGAATAAGGCTTTATATGCTGCTCCCGTGCTCCATAAGGAAACGTGCAAAACACATGGTAAACTCTGTTATACCTGGGCTCCATTCAGGCACTGGGAAGGCACAAAAAGGTCCTCACCTGAGAAACCATGTTCCCACGTGAGGAAAGGGCTCCCTGGGAAAAGCACACTGCCCTGCTGCAGACTCCAGGTCAAGGAGGCAGCTCTAGAGCAGAAACCCCTCTGGACTACCCCGGCTATGCCTTTCCTCAGATGAACAAAAGCAGCTCCAGAGGTGAGCTCAAACACTGGAACCACGGGCATCCATAGCACATAATTGCCATTTTACTCCCTGGTTGTAGCCAGGCCCCTCCAGGTGGCTCCCTCCAGTACCCTGCCCAGCCCCAGGCTCGCAGTATCACACTTTGGGGACTGCTCCCAGAGCAGCACATGCACCTTGTGGTGTGACCACCCCAGCAGCCCTGCAGTGCCCCCCAGCTGGCTGGACAGCCTCAGGCACTGCCACAGCCCTGTGTGCCTACCACCAGCTTCATGCTGTGACAGCAACCCCTGTGGGAGCTGGAAACCAGCACCCCTGGGCTTCAGGGACTTGGACCAAGGAAAACACTCAGATCCTCCAGGAACCCACAGGGGCCAGGTGAAAGCCAGTCCAAAATGCCACAAAACAGGAGCACAGCTCTTCTCCAAGAGGAGCTTAGCAGGCACCAGTCTGTGCCACTTGGCTCTGGGCACAGGGACTGCTCCCTGCCTCTCTTGTATTTAGAGACCCACAGCAAAGGAGACCTGGGCCCCCCAAAGTACAAAGCTGTGATTTTAGTCTCCATAATCTGATTTTATTTGTCCTCAGTTGCCATGTTGGCAATTTGTTCTTCCTTTCAGTTGACTTCCTTTAACTGAACTAGGGGAAACCGAACAGGAAAACAAGGAAATTTCTGCCTAAAGGACATAAAATGTTGCAAGCAGAACATTGTGACATCACAACCATGTTGGTCCTCAAAACAAGGCCTGGCTAAACGTACCCCACTGCTCCTGGATGGTGCAACCTCAGGGATTTATTCCTGATTTACCCCTGCCCAGAGAAAGCCTGACCCTCCTGTCCTTGTGAGAGGAATTTAGTTAATGGACTGAAGCCAGAGGAATTCAGGACTGCTTTAGGTTTTGCCTGTAGGTTTCAAATGCTGAGCTGTGTAATTATCAGTGAGAAAACCACAACTTCCAAGGTCCTTTCCTGAGCCAGTACCAGCATATGGAGCGCTCAGCAGACGGAGGGGCACAGAGCTACACATCTGGAATGCAGGTTCTCCACCAGATACTTGGTGGCATTCCAGCAGCTGGATTTCTCCGTAGGCACCCTCCAGTGCTTACTGCCAAGAAAGAGGATTGTCCTAATTGGCATCAACAAGGACAACAATGCCTCCTCCCCTGGAGAAGTTTAAGGCTGGAGCCAGTCACCCTGCTTGCCTTTAGCTCGCCTGTGACCAGACCACCCTCCTCCTCACCTGCCTGGCAGGCTGCTGTGCCAGGCTGGCCACCAGGGCCACTGCCAGCTGCAAGGCCTGGCTTGTTTGCCAGCCCTTCAGCTGAGAAATGTATTCCTTATTCCTCAGCAGCTGGGAAAAAAAAGCAGCAGAGGAGAGCAATGGTGACTTCCTGAAATGCCAGTTTTTTTCAGGTTTGCTGGTAGGTTTGAGAGTCTGACCATTTGCTGGGCTGGTGAAGGGTCACCATCGGTGAGGAGGAGGAGGATGGCAGGTTACTAGAAGTCCTTTAAGACAGGAGAGCTCTAAATACAGCCTCACTAAAACGAAATAATTTTTAGGAGATAATTGCTGCAGTCATGCAACTTGCACTGGAGCCCACTCCAGCCAGGGTTTAAATGCCTGTTCCCCTGAAAATACGCCACAGAACTGCAAAGAAAGTACAAGGAAAAAGGGGGGTTGGGTTGTTCAACTGAAACTTCAGTTTGTAGCTGATTGCTAATCCATGTGCCAGAATATCCTTTTTTCCCAGCCCACTTAATTTTTCATTCTCAAAGGTATTAAGGACCAGTGGGATTTAAAACAGTTTTTTTTTTATTTATTTTTTTTTATTTTGAAGCCTTAAACAAGCTACATAAAGTCTGCCATGCATATCTGGAATGCTCCACCCGAAGGCCTCTCCCCAAGGAACAGAGACTTGCCTGGAGCAAGGAGTGGGGTACTTGATTTAAAAGGACTTGTGGCATCCTGCTACTGCTTTACTTCTGCAACACCTTTTAGAATCTAGCTGGGTACAAAGGCTAATCCATTACAAAGGCAGTAAAGTTTTAATATTAGGACTGACTAATCCTTTTAAATTGTTATTACAAAATATATATTAAGTAAAAATGTTTCTGATAATAAACCGACAGAAAGAAAATGTTAACAAATCTGCAGTGGTTCAAGAGCAGAGAATCCCTTTGCACTCACTCTCAGCACATGGGAATTTGTAAAGTCCTTCTCAGGCAGCCTCTGAAGATTTCTGGTGGGTTCAACATGACTGACAAGTCTTACTTTTCCTCCATAAAAAAAAAAAAAAACAAAACAGAGGTAAATTACTCAAAAAGGTTTTATCCACATAAAATTGTGAAAGCTTTAAGTATCGGTGATGCCAAACTATCCTATTGACCAAATTGATGGAGATCTCAAAGTCAAAAATAAATTATGTTTAGAATAAATTAAAAGCCACAGGGTGATCTCATTGAAAACTTGTTAAAAACGAAAGCAGAGATCAAACTGTTGTTTGCTTTATGCTCGATTGTTTGGTTGGGTTCTTTGAGAGCCACAGAACTAAATTTAGGTTCTTGTGTCAATACTGAGTTTCTCCCATGCCCACGGCCTCTCAGTTTTAGCTCAGCTCTCACACTGCAGCTGCCATACCACAGCTCCTGGGAGAAGCCTGCAGCTCCTTGGGTCCCTCGAGAGGGCTCGCAGGGGACAGGGGAAGCTGTGCTGATTTTTGTCCCTTCAGCGTGGAGCTTTGGGGGAATTCAGTGGGGCTGGCAGGGCTGGGTCGTGGCTGAGCACCCCTGCCAGCAAGGCCCCGGAAGGACACTGGCACGGCAGCCAGCGTGGGGGGCAGAGAAGGGAGGAGAACCGGGGGATTTTCTCAGGGATCTGAACAAAAGGAGTGCTCATCTCCCGTGACTGACAGCTGGGACACTGGGGGTCAGGAGCAGTTTGCTTCCCCACACAGCTTTAACCAGGGATGCTTTGACAGTGCTGTCCCTTGACCTTGCTATTAGTGGAAAGCTCCTTAAGACTCTCACATTCTCCAAGGTCTCCCCTTCTCTCGACAGGGACTGAGACCACATACCACACCACACCACAAACATGTGCTATTTCAGGCACCGAGATAGAGTTTTACAACTCCAGGCTGTGATCAATTACTGACTATTTGAGATTTATAACAAGTGCTTTTTCCACGGAACGGAAATCTGATGGTGACTTGGACCAGCAGCTCCAGTAAAGCTGAGCAACTGCTGTTTGAAGAAGAGGCCCCAAATGGATCCGTATTTCAAGGTTTAGCAAACTCAGAATTGGCAACTTTTGTGCCAGATTTAATCACAAACTCTATTAAAGACTGAATCAATTACAACGGACTGGAGCACAAAAAGATTTCTGTAAAGGTAGGATGTGAAATTAGTCACTCTGCAGATTCCCTTCTGTAGCTGCACATATGTAAACATTTACTCTACCTCTCTTTTTCAGATTATTGTTGTCATTGGGGAAGTAACTTGAACTAAGCCAGTGATATCCTGGAAGAGCACTCCGGGATCATTGCTAACTAGTGCCCTTCAGTTGGAGAGCTGGCTGTGTCCGTGGTCCGGAGAGCACAGGATGCTGCACTCACAGGAGCTCACTGCCAGCCTAGCCGTGTAATGAGGGCCCTAGATTTGGCACAGCAGCGAGGGCCTGAAGGTGGATGGGATGGACCCAGCCCTAGGATACCCAGCAAGGGCACTAGAAGGATGCAGAACCCACAGTCTCTTTACACAGTGCTCACAGGGATTTAATGTCAAAGTAGCGTACTCAATGTAGTTCAACGTAAAGCTCAAATCTAATACTTACTACACTAAGCCAGACTCAGAAACTGGGATTGCAATCCACCTAGCAAAACTGCAGGAAGAGGGAGGAGATGTTATTCCTAATTTACAGCAAGTCCTGTGTTGCTCCTTCTGTAGGAAAAAGCAAAATGCCCACAGCTTTTCCAGCCAGAAGAGGTAGGTCTGCACCCCAGAGCGGCTCAGACCATTTTAATTTCAGAGCAGTGTTTCAGCAGCAGTTTGGGTGAAACAGTCTGTGTTTCCCTGGTGGAGGAAAACATGGGCCCAAAGGAGAGGCCCACGATCACATGGGAATTCTGCCCTGAAGCTGGAATTGAACTCAAACCTCTCAGCTTCCTGCCCTGTGGTTTTCCTACCCAGCCTAACTTCTCATCAGCCCTCGGATACCCTAATGATTAAAGGTACAAATTATTTGCGTGGCCTTGAGGATTGCAGTCACTCTCAGGAATATATATATATATTTCCTTCTCACCCCCTCCCCATCGTTTTAAAGCCTTGCAGAGAATTTTTAAGAGAATGCTCTGTAAAAGTCGAAGTGAATTGCCTTGTTTCTCTGACATACATCTGTAACCCATCGTGCTGATTCTGAACACAAAATTTTGTGCACAAAGACACAGAAAAGAAATTCCCTTTTTCCGTGACTGCCCTGGTTTTATATACCCCCACTGCTCTGTCTCAGTAGTTCTAGGACCAAACCAGTCACATTGCAAGTAGAGCAATACAGAGGTATTGATGAGCCATGCAGATGTATTCCAAGTGTTTGGGATAGGACTCAAAGTGATGCACAGCTGGTTTTCTTGGCTAACTTTCACCCTTTTGGAGTTCTCTTTGCTTGCAATGCTCTTCAGAACATGTAAGTAATGGACCACGTAAATACAAAGCGTTTCTGTAAGAACAGATCTGGATGTCCTCAATTAGAATGCTTTCATCCATGCATTTCCTTGAAACCAATATATTGCTTTTCACAGGTATTTCCAAATCTGGTCCATAACTGGGAATGAGGAGTAGAGCCAGTAAAAATTCTTGAGCTGGACAAAGTTCCCATAAAAAGGCAAGGCTTCCTTGAAAATGAAATTTTTCATGGGACTCTAGAGTTACATTTATCAGAGTTGAAGGCCCAGAATTTTCTATTAACTTCACAAACACTCACTCCAGTGTGATTCCATCCAGGTTTTTTTTTTTTAAATATTGCAAACACAGTGTGGACATTCGCAGGAAGAATTAAATCTGTAAGGAAAGACTATACCTTCAGTGACATTAAGAATGCAAGAATTTTCTTTTATTCCCTACTTATTACTTTAAATTTTTCTTGTCCAGTATGTTTAAAGACAGCATTGAGAATGATAATAATGAACCTCATTCAAACAAAGCCTTTTCACTAATGAAGCATATGGGAGTTCTGAGGGGGCTGATACCTTTGCATCCTCAGGAATAAATTTCCAATCCATCTGATCCCACAGCACACCCCAGTGCAGTGGAAAGGCCTGCACTGCAGCACGGGATGGGATGTGGAATGCCTGCCTCACCTCCCTGACCTGGGAGGCTCCCAAAGAAGTCAGAGCTGCAATATTTGCCAGCAGTTGTCTTACTGAGCTTTCCTGTTCAGTGCAGTATGGCATTATTCTGGAATTACATGCTCTTTCCTGCCCAGAAAAAGTGGATTTTTCAATTTTCTTTTCCCCACATGAGTTGGAGTCAAGGACATCCAGGTGCTCCAGCCCCGTCCTCTAGGATTGCCTTGGTGGTTCTTTCCCGGTTTCCTGGGGCTGAGCAGTTGGCTTGCAGGTGGATGGCTCGTGCAGCTTTCATCCCGTGCAGTTTGTAACAGCCCCTGTCAGGCTTTTCTTGCCTTTTTTCTCCTCTCTGAGTTTTCCTGGATGGAATTTGCCAAGGCTGATTCATTGAACAGGGTCCTGGTGTGTCCACCCGTCGGCCGAAGCAGCCAAGCCTTCCCTGGGTGCATTCCCATTCCTCATCAGGCTCCACACAAATGTGCACCATTTTACTGCTTGGCTTATTAGCTCTAAAATCTCCAGATTCTTTACCTCATTCTGGCAGTGAAAAGCTGGGAGGAGGGCTTTTAACTGAACATATATTACAGAAACACTGCATTTAAGTCTCCTTTATAAAGGAATGGAGAACTGACCCCAAATTTTTCAGAGCTGTAATGAATAAAAGGTTCATTGCATGACTCAATGTGCTCTCACTCTTTGGGGGGAGGGGGGTGCTTTATCTTTATCACACATCTTATAATCTTTTCAAGTTTAGAACATACGGTCTACACCAGGATCTACTCTGCCTTGCTTTCTTTGCTTGCCCTTTTTATACTGAGAGGCATAGTATGTGTGCAGAATTCTCTTATCTTTCAATTAACATTTTCCTTGCTCCTAGAACAGCTGGGCAAACTGATCATTCTCATTCTTCTAAAAATCGTTCTTTTAATAATATTTCTGTTTAATAGTATGATCTCAGACTAGAGTTTATTGCTGCTCTTTTTTTCCCTTTCCTTTACAAGATTTCTTTTAAACCTGCTGTTTTAAGTGCATGTAAATAGTTGTTCTTCATTTCAATGCAATATTTGCTAATCCTGAGCGAGTAAGAACCATCCACTTGGTTCAGATTTGTCAGTGCACAGAAGCATTAACAAATGCACCTTTTCACATTCAGCATCCTGTACTGGTTTCCAGTTTACCCTCAGAGGTTCAACACTGGGTAACAGAAAGCTTCTAAGGCCAAAAAGGCCAGCCATAATTACTAACAGGTACTCAGGAGACCGCTGGGCATTATGAGTTAATGTCTTTCATGTGTCTGGAATTCTGGAGGGGATTCCCTGCGCAAAGATGAGGCTGGGCCCTTATTAAAGAAGCCTCACAAATGGATGAGGTGTCTTGGGTTTCACAGCTGCATTCAAACCACCTGCTCCCTAAGCTGCTCCTACTGACCTCGTGCCTCCTCCACCCCGCTTGCCACCCTTCAGTTTGTAGGCAGGTTCCCACCGGGTGTGCACGATCCACCCAGCCTCCTCGCTGTCTGCCCGGCTGGAATCCACACGGCCTCCTGGACCTGGATCCTTCCCAGGTGCCAGGTTTAAGCTGCAAAGCCATCCAGGTGAAAGGCTGGATGCCTGTTGTGAGCTGGGCACATCATTGCTGTCAGAGCCGCTGCACAGGCCCTGCAGGTTTGCTCTGACACCTCTCTGCAGATGTGGATGCAGCCCCTGAGGGATCAGAGCTGCTTGGAAGCTGTGCCCACAGGAAGAACCATCCTAGGAGGGGTCAAGTGTAACATTACCAACGGCTGGTGCAAGCTTCTGCACGTGTCCACTCACCATTTCCTGCATACAGCTGGAAACTGGGAAGCAGCTGTTTTGGGTGTGTCAGAGCCCCTCACCAGAGTAAAGATTTCATTGCACAAGGTACCACACAGAATCAGATAAAAATACGGCCCTTGTTCAGTCCAAATTGCTTTTTGGGGTGAGGATAAAGTTAATTTGAGAAAGATCAATAGTTCACAAGGTATAGGGAAGCGTGGTCATGGACCTGCATGCTTTTTCATGTGATTTTCTTTTTTGGAAATTGAGTTTGGAAATAGAATTCAGCTGATCAGTCTGTGCTGAGTAAACTGCTACCCTTCCTAGTCAGTAGGAAAAGTTAGGCAGCTGTTTCAAGGGCAGCTGCATAAATTCAGCTAAATCATGGAAAAAGCGTTTTATTCATTATAATATGGCCTGGGGCAAAATAAAGCTGAAGTTATTAAACTGTAACTAAAAGCTGGCCACAGTAAAAGATATTGAAGTCAAGATTAAAAGCACATACAGAGTGCAAACTCCTAGTCTGGAGGATAGAGGTTAAGGGAGAAAAAAGCCTAATTCCTTGGTGAAAAGCTGAATTTCCTGAAATCTCTTTTCCTGTACCCCAAAGTGGATTCTGGGAATTGAAAACTGCTATTGAGAGTCTGCATCATTCAAAAGAAAAAAATAATCAATCCAGTAGTTTTCACTTATAAAAACAATAACAACAGCATGTTCTTTCCACAGTGACCTGGATAACTTTTTCAAGAGTTTCAGACAGTGTCCTGTGTCAAACAGTAGTTTTTTCATGGCAGGGTTGAACTGTTTTGGAAATGCAACAGTTGGCCAGGATAAACCTTTATCTTCATTTACCCATTGTTACTCGTATTTTTGTAGCCCTCTGGTAGCAAGAGGTCACGTTTCCATGAAGATAAATTCCTTATTAGACCCAACTGTGGTCTGAGGTCACTGCATATCTGCGCCAGGACGGACTGAGAAGTGATGGTGCATAGGAAGTTTTTGTGCTGTATTGTCCTGGCTTGCGGCAGCTGGAGCCAGACAGCCTTAGCGCCAGTATCAGCATGGGCTAAAGCAGGCATATCTTTCTATTGGCTCATCACACAACAATGGGTAAATAAACACTGTCCTCCATGCAGACTGAGCTGTCAGCCCAATTACCAGGAGAACGTCCCGTGTTCCCTGTACCTGCACCTCCGGAGCGACGCGGCCGCATTCGGGCACGGCCTCGCTGCTGGCAGGGGTCAGCTCTGCCGTGTCAACTCTAATCCTTCCTGTCTGCTATCAGCTGCTCTGACATTTGATGTGTGTCAACGTTCTGTGGCCACTGGAAGCCAAATATCACAGCTCCGAGATAACACTGTGCCCCGCTTTCCTCCAGTCGCTGAGGAACTTGGCCTTTTCTCTCCTCAAACTCCGAGTCAGGGGGTCACAAGTCACTAAGACAACCTTGCATTTGCCTGAGAAATTACACCAGAACACCATTTCCTATCCTTCAGAAGCAGTGACAAAAGCACCACACACAATGCCCTCAAGTACAAGAAGTGCAAGCCTGACACTGTGAGTGTTTCATTGAAACGAGCTCTCTGCTTTCCTGCTAGGGTAAATGGGGCAGGTCTAACATTGCACTGCTTTTTACAAACTGCCTCGAATTTGACCCAAAAAAGGCTGCTGCTCAGAGTACAGAATGTCTCCATGCTCACGTCAGCCTTGCTCTAAACGAAGGCAAAGGCTTCTCTGACCCCCTCCAACTCCACCAAACAGTTTGTTATGACTCTGTGATAAGGATCAGTATCTACTGAGAGATAAGGCAGGACCACCACCAAATTGGGCCTTCAAAGCATGCTGAGCTGCATTATACCACGGTGTGAAAGGATGTGGCTGTCAGGAAGGTGCCAGCTCTTGTCACAAGGCTGTTCCTCCTATTTTTGCACCAGAGGAGCCTTTCCCATGAGCCCCAGCAGCCACGGGCTGTTCACTGAACACCATGTGGAGCATGCAGAGCCCAGCTCTGGACATCAGCTGTGTCACCTGCACGGGTGACAAACAGGGCTGGCACACCTGGAGGGCTCTGAACTGCAGCATCTCCACGTACAGAGTGCTCCAGTCCAGGCAACTTCTCATGCTCAGGACCATTTCCATGAAGAATGGGCACGTGGTATTCTTCAAGGGCACAGACAGAAGTAAATATGGGCAAAGCTTGCTTAGCAAACAGCGCCCAAACACATCTTCTGACTCAGCAGCATGTGGACTGCACAGATTTGAGTCTGTGTGAGAAAGAGGAGCAATAACACCTCCGAAAACGAATTTCCTCACAAAAACAAGGAGGAGGTAGAAGATACCTGTCCAGATCCCTCTTTATACCAGCCTAAGCAGTCGCCTAAACCAGGAGCACTGTGCACAGTACAATAGCCCCCTCCAAAATCAGAATCTCCCCCTCAAGGAAATGCCTTAACAAAATTCCATATTGGTGTTAAAAAGTAAAAAATTCTACCACTTCTGTCATCAAAGTCATTGAATTTGAAATTGTTTTTAGTCTCAGGCCCAGATGAGAGCAAAAATAACACTACAAAATATTTGTGCACACAAAGGTGATTTAGTCATTATGGATGTAATTACATACTGTATACACAATTCAAATTTAAATATATTTCAGCAGGGATTCAGAATTTTCTTTGACAAGCAGTGCATTAGTGCCAAGAGTAAATATTAAGGCTCTTTGTTGACTGGTCTGTCTTTGCAACACACATCGATTACCCTCTATTCTAAATGTGTTAGCTCTTTCAAATTTTAGGGAAAAATGATGAAATAAGAGTTCCTCCTTTATACCAGAGTTACTAAATCCCTCCAGACTTTCACACTCACCAAACCACATAAGATGTCTGTGGCTGAGGCATGCTAGGAAAGAAATGTGCCCTCTGCATCTTTAATGGCAAAACCTGACCTTGATCTCATTTGAGTCTCTGGGAGGGATTAAGCTTGGGATAGAGAAATCCAAAAGGCAAACATTTCTTTTAAATTCACAACTGGTAGCAAAATAGAAATAGGCACTCAGAAGAAAAAAAAAAAGGACAAAAAAAGCTAGAGTTAATTAAAAAAAAGAAGAAGAAAATGCTGAAGTTTAACATAAACACTGGATAAAAAGTAGATATTTAAACCTACAACAGAAGTTTAAAACCATGCATCAACAGCCCTTATCAATCTTATCAGTGAGAAGTAATTTCATTGCTGTCTCACCAGCAGCAGTAGGTAAGATTACCCTAATTCCCAGATATATTTCCCCTTATCTGGCTCTGTTCTTGCACTTATCAGGCTTAGCCTTCTACAGCCACAGGGAGAGTGCTCAGATGAGAACTTCACTTTACTCGTCACATCTTTATCACAGGTGAGCCACATAAAAAGCAATGTATTGACTTTAAGCCTGCTAAACCAATAGTTTATAGATGTTACTCTATAACACCCAAACCATAAACATATCTCCATCCCTGTCTAGGATACTGCAAGGTTTTATTTGAGGCCAGGTGAGAAGCTTGATCTTACGGGAGTGGCTGTAAAGAGGAAGAACCAGAGGGAGCTTCAAGCCTGTCACAGATCCTTTATGTGTCAGAGGAAATAATAAAGAACAGCAACACGTTTCTCCCACCTTGAGAGCACGGAAGGAAAGGAGCAGCTTAAGCAGGAGTTCTGCTGTTTTCAATATTACCTACATGAAGCACAACAACTCCTCCCAAAGTACTCAGGGGTTGGGGTATTTCACACAGGCCACCGATCTGCTAACACCAAGCAAATTTTTGGGTGCACTATGAATCCAGCAATTTCAAGGCGTAAGCTTTCATTGAAGGCATTTTGTCCAGGTGATCTGTAGCTGATGTCCCTCATTACAGCTGTGAACACGGAACAGGGAGCACAACACAACCAGAGTGGCCTTGTCTCGGCGCTGAGGGCTTTACAAACAATTCTGCTCGGCTCTTTTACGAGCAGTTCAGGATTTCTTGGGGTTTTCCAGCTGCTTTCAGATCCCTGCTTGGCCTAAGTCACAGCACAGCCTACCCAGCCTCTTTTCCCAGACAGGAACTGGAACACATGGCTTGTGGTTGCGGTAAATTAATAGGGGGGTGAAGAAAAGAAATAAACAGAAGGGACTTTTCCCATGTGTTTTACAACAGTGCAAATCTGTCCCCCATCCAGCTCATCTGCAGCATACCATTCTCCTGCCAGCCATTCCTGTGCTCACTTGCTATATGATACAAGTCCAGTCTCCCCCCACCACAAGTTTTATCTTTAATGAGTTCTCTGAATTTTGAAAGGCCAGATACTGATGATGTAAACTGGTGTCAATCCACTCTGGATTTTGAAACCAGATCCAGATTTGCTTCTAAAATATGTATTTAAATGTATGAGGAATTCCCTGCTTGTAATATATATAGCCTTAAGCCATAATTGTCTGTACTTGCATAAGAACATTTCCCAGCTATGCAATAGGAATGCTCAGAAAGAAGTATCTTTGCAGACTGAATTTCACTTTACATAAGTATATTGCAAATTAGGCCCAGAGATAATAGAGCATTATAAATTCTTCAAATGCAGCGTTCTTCAGAGGTGAGAGATCCCCACTAAAATGCAGGATTTCCTGAAATGTTTTATAAGAAACAAAGTCTGTGCTGTATTTTTAAACTACATCCTCCTCACTACCATTCATGTGCCAGTGCAAGAGCCATTAGAAGGGTTTTATGTGGTGTGGCTGTGAGTTTCTTCATAATTATGAACAGAATGTCTCTGGAAACCCCTTTCCCTTCATTTCCACAGTCTGAGGAGTGTGACAGAGCTGGCACACCTCAGAAACATGCTGTGCAGAAGCACGGCCTCTCAGCCACTCTTCACTCCTTGGCAACGCTTGGGACAGCCTGTGGTTGGCATAGTCTGAGAAACCATTTAAGCATCATCCAAAATTACAGTGATCAGGAGTTGCCTTTCAGCAGAGGAGACCCAAAAGTCTGTAAAACTAATCTTCCCACAGTCCACAAACCCAGACCTTCAGTGCTAGCATAGTCTCACCCTCTGCTTTTACCCAGCTGATCAACACTTGTAACCAGCTGATCTGTTGCCTGTCAAAGGATGGGGACTCGACTCTTGTGTGATGTTAAGTAGGTGAAACAAACCACGAGCTGCCTCAAGCTCCCCAGAACACGTTGGGAAAGTCATTTAGCTGTAAATAAAGGGCCTGGCTGTGGCCCTTTACAAGCACTCTGGCATGGCTAGTCCCCGGGATGCCCAAGCCTGCATGTTCTCAGAAATCTCCTCTAGGCAGAGATGAGATCAGGCTCTGGGCATCAGTCCAGAAGCTCACGGAAACCCACGGAAACAGCTCCCCTCGTTCCTGCAGTTAGCATGGGAAACCAGGTTTCTCTGAAGGCACCTGAAGTCTGTGCACAGCCAAGCACTGGATCTCCTGAGCAGAGCCCAAGCCCGTGGGTGTCTGCTCGTTCTCGTAACGCCGCAAGATGCGCTCCTCATCCAAGACGTGACTTAAAGCGCGTGATAACTGCTGGCAGTGAAGACAAGCATTATGGTCCTGCCCAAAATCCGTGCCTGTCATGCCAGGCATTACATAGAATTAATTTGTGATGTGTGATTTGTCCCAAAGACTTTATCATGTCTCCTCCTCAGCTGCCCTTCAGCGCTGCAGCTGCAAACAGGATCTGCTGACAGGTTTATAATGCACAAAGCCTGGCTCAAACCTAGGCCAGCCATATATGACAGAGAATGCACTCAGACTTTACCAGTTATCAGAAAATTATGCTTAACAGACTGCAAAATGTAATTTGAGGGGAAAATAATGAAAAAAACCTGGGTTTGGTAAGTTGGAAGGTAAGCAGTCGTTTCATGACTTCAAACAGGCAGCACCAGGCTCTCACATCCCACACCAAATGTACACTTACCACAGCCACCAAGGGGAAAAAAGGTACAAAAATGGGTAAAAACAGCAAAAACTAAATTCTGACAGCATAAATATGAAGGCTTCTAGAAATTAGGCCATGATATTTAATTTATTCCTCAGAACCAGTGGCTGGACAGTTTGTCTATGCCTGTGGTTGTGACCATCTTAGCAAGGCTCCACAAGGAGTCAGATCTCTTGTGGTTGGAAGTACCTGAGTTTGTCACAATCCAGAGTGCTAACATGAGATTTGGAATGCTAACATGAGATTTTGGAATGTTGGACATCATGTTTTGAATTTTAAGCCAGACAATAACTGAAACAGAAAAAAATGGTCTGACCACATCTGAAGCCTGAAGTCTGCAAGTAGAACAAAAAATGATCAGGCAAAGTGGCCCTCCCTTCCTGTAAAATGCTGCCTTACTTTTCTGAAATACATGATTAGCCTATGAAACTGTATGCGTAAAAACAGAATTAAAAAAATAATATGACAGGCAAAAAATGGGGAAGTCTCCTTTGGGAAAATAGAATTTTTTTTCTCTCAGCATTAGATTTTATTCCGCAATTGGCACATGCATTTATAATACCCTTTTTTAACTTTATCCTTTTCATTGAAGCAGGAAATACAAGCCAGATAAGATATCTATGTAGTGAGTTAAAAAGTGATCTAAGAAAATTATCCTAAATTTAAAATTGAAATATTTTAGAAACTGTTATTGAAAAGCTGTTGCTGACTTTTTTCTTTTGCCCTCCCAAATTTCAACTACAGGCTGCAATAAAACCACAAAATGTGCTAGGGAATTATGAATCTTCCATACAGGCACAAATTAAGGTACTTTCAGGTATGTGGACACCTTCAGATGCCTCATGAATGACATGGTTAAATTGCTACTGGCTCCAAATTCAGTGATTTATGGTAATGGGAAGCTATACAATATGCCCTAGAAATGCAGTTGGGAATGATTGATAAAGCTTTAGTCTGACTGAACACATACAGTAGGTAGATTAAGTGCCTGGCTTATCTGTCTGGTCCTGGGTGTTCATCAGTCAACCTCACTAACAAGCTAAAAGTCAGGATTGTGGTCAGCAAGTTCATATTCATCTGAAAATATGGGGTCTGCAGCGAGCTCTTTCACACAAAGGCAGCACACGGAACCTGTTTAATGCCTGCTCACCCCTGCTAATGCTCAGGGAAAGGAGAGAACTGCAGGCTTGAGATGCAGCTTCACCCCTCGCATTCACTTTCCCCCTTCATTGCTTTTTAACATCACTTTAAGTAACAACTGCTGAAACCCATTAACAAACTCATTTTATGGTGCCAGAAATCTCAATAGCCCATAAAATTGCATTATGAGCCATGTTGAGTTTTGCTCGAGTCCAACGTGATTTAATAGCTTTTAATCCAAACACTGGATTTCTGTGTGAGGAGCTGCCTTCCAGCCTGGTACACAAACCAGCCTCAAAGTAAAGGCCCAGCTCATCAAGGTAAGGTGTGGTAAGAAGCGTGTGGTGTAGAGGATGTAGGTCCAAACTCCCAGGGACATAAATCAGTATAATGCCACGGCCCTCATGAAATGCCAGCTGCCAGGGCCAAGATGTCGAGGGGAATATCTCTAGAATCAGCTGCTCCACCAATAACTCTAATTTCACTGACTTAAAGGACGACACTGTCAATATTTTCATGGGCCAAGCAAGGTATTTAAGCTGGATTTCAGGCTAAAATGCCAAGAATGTCCTACAGAACTCAGGAAAAATTCAGCACAAGATGAGGCTACTCTGAAAGATCAGCTTCCTCCCCTCCCACCATTCACCACTTTGTGGGGGATTAAAAAAAAAAAGGATCAATGAACTCCAAACCCCTTTGCTGTTAATCTGTGCTGGGCTTCAAACAAGCCTGTGGAAGGACAAGACCTGAAAAGGTATTTGCAATAAAAGAGGCAATGGACACAAAAGTATATGCTGCTAATTAAAAACGTAAAATTATATCACAATGACTTTAAATGAGAATGATCTCAGTCTAATCACATAATACTTTCTTTTGTGCTCTAGGTCACGCCGTCACTCAGATGCAGCATTCAGGAAGCACATTTCATTAGACTAAATAAAGCTTCAATCATGTGTAAAATTTCCAACTTGAATAGGCAGCCATCATATCATTCATCAGTCTAGATGTATTTAATGGGTGTAATTTCTTCCTCATATTTCTGTGTTGATTGTTTCATTTCCATTATAGAAACCTTTCAAGGTTGCTCTTTTTGCTGTTCTTTGGGTCAGGATAAATAACGCTTTTTACGTTGCATCCCAAAAACACATCCCTTTTTTGTTTGTCAAAACAATTGGCTGATGGAGATAACTTTAAAAGCCAAGACAGAAACAACAGACCCAAATCATAACACACACCTTCCCTGCCAGGACTCAGGTGGTGTTACCTGTACTGCATGTCTCACAGTAAATAATTGTGCTTAATCAGAAACAAATTGAGCAGTCTTGCTCAGACCCAGCAGCCCCCTGTGGAGGCTGGCACAGTTTCTACAGATGAATTTGAAGGGATTATGCTTAACACATGACCTTAAAGCAAGATACAAGAGCCTAGCTCCATCCCTTGCTTCCTCCTTCCCCCTTCTCACCCTGACATGCACACATAGACAAAATGGTACAAGAAAACATTTTGCCTTTTAAATTTTAAATGGAAAGGGTGAATTAACAATCGAGGGGAGATTTGCAAACTCATCAGGAAGAAACCATAGCAGAGAAGTGCATCTTTCCAGCACCAAATGTTATTCTTCTAGCTTAATCTGGAAAAGATTTTCTCCTAGACACTTCATTGGGATACACAGATGCCTTGCTTATGAGAGGCAAAATTACAACAGTTCTGGGCTCCAGACATAGCTGAGGTTTCTGCACCAATAATATAACTCTGTAGTTTTCAACCTGAAAACCACCATCACCACACTTTTAATTGTATTTTTTCCCCTCACTGTTTATTCCTTTCTATGCCTCCCCAGAAGACAGAAAGGCAAAACATCACATTTGCATTGGACTAGACAGCCAGGCTAAGCCACCCCTGCTCTGCCCAACCTAAACCTTTCCCAGTTCTTCTCCTTTGATCTCCCCCCTCTTTATGCAGATTTCAAGCCCCTGTTGTTTCCCTGTGACCCAGCCCCAAACCTGTAATGGGATCTGCTCTGCTGCGTGGGGCTCAGCACAAGCAGCAATTTCCATTTCAGACCCCCCAGTCTGACTGGGTCCCAAGACCTTACAGGCTCATCCTTATAAGCAGCACAACCAAGCTCCGGGATGAAAACACAAAGTGGAAGAATGGAAAAAGCTTTGTTCTTGCCTTCTCTGATGTGTGAATATCTTTGAGAATCCCAGATGGAGCGAAGAGGTTGGGACAGCAGCTCCAACCACAGCAGCTTCCCAGGTAGGGATTTGAAGCCCGTGGAGTAGAGTCCTGAAAAAAATCAAGCAGTAAAAATATAGATTTAGTAATATTTCTTTTTGATCACAACTTTTGATGAAGACAAGTTATTTTGGACATCATGATGATTTTTGAGGGTAGGAGCACCGTGGGAGGAGAGTAACTGGCAGAGACAGAGAGGACAGCCTCGAGAGGCCCTGGTTCTCTCCTCATGGTTGAGACAGAGCTGACAGGTTTGGTTTTGAAAAGAAAAACCACAAAGCCAAGGCTGCTCCTTGGTTGCAAAATCCAGAAGAATGCTCACTACAGATGCTCATGGCCTGAACGAGAATAAAAAGCCCTGTGGAAAACCGTAAGGAGCAGCATTCCAGCCAGGGCAGTTGGGTACAGTTCAGATCATCTGTGATAACACATCCACTCATCACACAACCTAATTTTCATTCAAGCCAGTGGAAATATTCTGCTGGCAGATGCTGAATTGGAGAGCTTTGTCCAACACCCAGAAGGAAAGAGAAAAGCCAGAATCCTGCTTCAAGGACCATGGGGAGACTGGAACCACTTTTCAGCTCTGCCAGAATTTTCCCACGTGACCTCCTGCCAATTTTTAATTTTATCTGACCAAGAGGCTGAAACATGTTTTTAAAACCTAATGAACTTTATAAGCCAGTTTCTCTGTGGCATAATTCCCATTAAAAAAGGAAAAGAAAAAAAACCTCAAGAGTGCCTGGGAATGTTTTTAGCGCAGGAATTTTCAATGGTCTTTTCCCCTCTTTTGTGGCAAAGTGAGAGTAGGTATAAAACTTTCCTCATCCATAATATGTGGCATAAGATTGATCTTCAGTTAATCCACTCCCTACTGTATTTCTCTGATGAGAGTTCTTAATGTGAAATTTCCATGTTTCAGAGGAGACATCATAACACTGTCGTGGATAAAGAGGAAGAGGTGGAAACCTGCCCTGCACAGGGCAGCCTGCATCCCCCAAAGCCACGAGAGGGTCACTCTTCAGCATTCTTTAAATGCTCCACTATGTGTGACTGGAGCATTTAAAACACAGCCCAGCTCAGCTGCAGCCTGACAGGTACACAGGATTCCATAGCATGGCAGCATCTTTAATCCTGGAATGTTTAGAGTCCAAACCATCACCAGCTTTGAAGTGTGGACTTTTCCCCTGTGCTTCCATTGTCTTTAGTGTCCACAAAGGCATCTGAAAATTCTCAGCCAGATTCCACTCGGTAGCTAAGCCACGGCAGAGCATTTAGGAGTCAGGACTGAGGCATGATCTTGGCATTATATGGACATTCCAGAAGGGAATGCACACAGGGATAGAGCATTTGCCTCTCAAGACTTGCTCAAAAAGAGGTGCCCTCCTCCTTAACTCAACATGTGTTCATATTTGTATTCCTATCAGCATTTTTAATTTTAGCATTTACAGGCTCCACTCATATCTGAGATCCTGCTGCCTTTGGACAACTACACAGAATTAGGAACTGAATTTAGAGCTCCATTTTCAGCTTGGGCCTATCAGAGAGATCCTAAAGTCTTTTCAGGTCAATGCCTGCAAAGCACACACCATTTCCCAAAGGCCAGCAAGAACGCTGTCATTTGCTTCAGCAGGCACAAGATCAAGATCCAGCCATGACCATGGACATGTTTCCCAAAAATGTTCTACCCGATAAAAATATTTGCACTCTCTAAGGGGAGTCAGGAATGAGAAAGTTACAGCAGAGTTCATAAACACAGTCCCAACAAAAAAAAAGAGCTCTGCCTTAGACCCTGCTTCAAATTCCCAGCTCATCTGCTTCTCTCATTAGGCCTGGCAGATAGGGAACAGCTTTGCTTGTCAGGAGCTAAAGGGGTTAATGCAAGGCTGGAAGTTATTTACAGTTAATAGCAGTGGAAAGATTGCAGAGCAGCTTGGTCCAGCATCTAATCACAAAAATAGTTTCTTGTAAAGAGACTTGAGGGCAGAGACTCTGCGAGTTCTTCACGTATTTTACGCTTTTTCTTCAAGAAATGCCAGTAAACCCAATATTCTGGGATAAAGTTTTCCATAGCTTTCTGGTGACCTTGACAAAAAGGAAGTCAATAACTGGCAATTATAAGGAGAGAGAAAAAAAAAAGTTGGCCCAACCTGTCCTCATTTCATCAGCTGTGGTATTCCCAGTTTCTTTACTAGCATATTTAGTCAGAGATAATTTTGGGTTATTTTAAGCATGCAAATACACTGAAGAGAGAATAGTGCACAGTTAGATTAACTTTATTGCTTTGAAGTCCTGATGGTCGTCTTCAAAACCCAATGTCAAGAAACCATACAGAGGTACCCGTAAGTTAAGTCTCTTGGCTTTGATATACAAGAAAACCTCTCAAAATTCAAGTCAGCAGCTGCAGTAAAGGTTTGCTGAACCACTGATGCTACTTTTAAGTACTTGAGAAGTTCTTGCCTTTGATTTAAAAAATAAAAGAAGAGTAGTTTCACCTTCACTGAAAGACAATCCTAAAAACCAGGTGACCTTAAGAACCCTGGTTTAGAATCACATTTCTGCAGTGCCTAAAGCTTTGGCTGCAGCATTAGTTTAAAAGGATCTGAGTATGCTCAGCAGAATCAATTCAGAGCACGCTGTTATTTCAGTGCACAATGGAGCCAGCATTCAATCAAATCTTTAAAGCTACTTATGTATCTATTTCCCATTGAAGTCACATCTTTCAAAGAATTTATGTATCTATTTCCCATTGAAACCAAGGGTTTAGGCTTCTATCTTTTACAGCAGAGCAGAGTAAGACACAAGAGGAAAAGCCTAACCCAAAGAAGTTTCTAGAAGTGCTGTTATCGAGCAGCCAACACCACTCTGGGAGATCCCTGATCTTTATTTCTGTCAGATTAAAATACTCAGAGCTTGAACCAGAGGACAGCAAACTGAGCAAGGGGCCATCATCCCTCACCTGGGATGACTGGGATGCTGCTGCAAACAAAACCACTTGGACCTGGCAGCAGCACACACAGCCCTACCAGTGAGAATATCAGGCTCAAGTAATGACTCAAAGCATTTCCTCTGCTGAAATCTGTCTCAGTGCACATTTGCACAGTGCCTTTGCTCTGTCTGAGACCTCTGGCTGCAAAGAGCATCACGATGAGGTGGCAGGGCAGGGGGAAACGGCTTTAAACTGGCAGAGGCAGGGTTAAGTTAGGTGCTAGGATGAATAAATTCTCTGCTGTGAGGCTGGTGAGACACTGGAACAGCCCAGAGAAGCTGTGGATGGAAGTGGAACATCCTTGGGGGTGTTCCAGTCCCAGCTGGATGAAGCTTTCAGCAGCCTGGTCTGGTGGAGGGTGAAGGTGGAACCACGGGGTGTTTGAGGTCCCTCCCAACCCAAAACCCTCCACGGCAAGTCACTGGCAAAATAGAGCTGGGGTCCAAAGAGCAGGGCAGCTTCCTGCCATGGAGACAAGGCACCCCCAGCCACTCACAGCAGCGGCTGACAGGGATGCTGTGGAGCTCCAGAACATCCATGCAATTAACAAACAGAAGGGTTTCTGCCCTGCCCTCTCCTTCTGATTGTTGTCATTTCCCTTGTTATCAAATCGTTTGGAGGAAGTTAGTTATGAAAGAGAACTAGGGTAGGCCCTTCTCTGGAAAATTCCCACTGCTGTGACTTCAAGGCTAATGAACATGCTTTACTGTTTCTCCTGCTGCTCCTCCTCACTGGCCAGCAACCCCCCAGGGCACAGTTAGTGCAACAAACTCAGCCTGGAGCGCCCGGTGTCCCATGCACAGCTCTAGCTAGGAATGAGTTTCCTGCTACAAAAGAATGATCCTGTCAAAGTGCTGATGCCCTTTTTTTTTTTTTTAATTTTTCATTTCTCACCTGTTCTTGTCCGTGTTTAGAGAGAGTTCACAATGGTGATGGCTTACTTTTCCACTCTACGATTTTTGCCAAGTGTCCAAAATCAGAATTCCATGGTATATAGAAAAAAATAGTCAGCTGGTTCCCCACCACCACTTCTTACCTCTGCCTGCACTCAAAGGATCCCCTCTTAATTTTTTTTTCTGCAGGATTCACAGGGAGGTATAAACATGATTATAATCTACCTATTCCAGATGGATTTATTTTTTAAGCAAAAAATGCTTTAAAAAAGCAGCAAAAGGAGACTGAAGCCCAAAAGAGTAAAAATAAATATAATTTAACGTATTTGATCTTTTATCACCTTGAGCTATTTTACAAGACTCAGAAGAACATGGATTTAACATCTGCCATTAGTGCAAACTATAAGATTGAGGGGTGATGTAGGTGCTGAAGCAAAAGCAGAGTCCTGTTACATCCTTATAAAGCAGCATTCCCTCAAATGAGGATAGGGCACAGAACAAGGGCAGACTTCCCTCTCTCCTGAAGCCCTCAGTCTCCCAGGCCACAGGCAGCTTTTCCAATTTCCCACTGACTTCAGGTGGAGGGGAAGCTCAGAGGTGAGTTCACTGAGTTCACTGAGAGTGTTTCCACTAACTTCAGAGGGGTTTGGGACACACTCAGTATAAATAAGGATGGCAGAATGGCAGAAAAAACAAATGCACTATTTAAAGCTCAGGAAAAAATCCACTGTGGTTCAACACATCTGAAAAAAAAAATCCAAAGCCATGCTTCTGAAACAGACTAAAAAATTTTGCTCTTATCTGTACTCTTACCTAGAATGTTTTTCCTATTACTCAAAACTCTATACGGTCTACTCAAACTCTAGAAATGTGGGAACAAGAAGCAATAACAATCTTTCTTCTTTCAGGATTCTTGACGTAATCCTGGTCTGACTGAAGCTTTATATTGATTTCTATGAAACCAGAATTTCAACCCCTGAGAAGAAACTGCAACCCCCACTTACAAGAAAAAAAATCAGTCAAAAAAACTGGCACAAAAACATAACTAAACAAAGTACACATGGGATTTCAAAGGAGATTAGAAGCATTGTTTTGACCCTGTGGCTTTCAGAAGGGTGTGAGAAAAACACAGTAAAGAGCACAAGAGGCCTTTGCAAACTGGGCAGCCGAGCCAGACAGTTTAAAGGAATTGGAAAAGAAAGTCTAAACGGAAATGGAGTGAAAGGAAAACGCAACTCCATCTAGGGTGAAAGGAATGAAGACCAATAATCATTGGGATTCAGTTTTGTTTCTGTGGTAGGTGCTCTACAATCCCCCTTGGAGGAGCAGACAGAAAGGTCACGGAAGTCAGAATTATTATTTGAGAAAGGAAGTGGGGAACAATGGGCTCGGAGGAGTCGTGGCAACCGAAGGATTGGTGGTCTTGCCTGGGAAAGAATGGGTGGCCTTCACTGATGGGCTCTTTCCAGAGAGAGGAGCTGCTGTGAGCAAAGTCTGCACAGACCAGGAGGGCACGGGTGACAGGCTTGCTGAGTTATCTGCTGTGGATAAACTATCCAAGGACTCTGTCCTGATTTTGATTTGGAGCAAGTCTAAGTGCTGCTGCAATTTCTCAGGAATCCCAGCACACACATCTGGGAGTTCCCATCAGAGGTGTCCTCAGCCCCAGATGGACTGTACATGCCCACCTGAAGGGACACAGAGCAGCAGAGTTTCACAAACAACACTCGGACGTTTTCTGTCATTGTTTCTGCAGCTCTGGCCACTGCTCCTTGACTTTAGCTCCTTCACACACCAGCCTTTTCCTACTCCCTTTACTAAGGTTTCCAGTTCTTTAGAGCAATGGGCCTGGATTTCACTAAAAAGGACCTTGGTGAACATTAATTGATGTTCCCAAATTAGTAAGTTATTAAAGATTTGTGGTTTGTGACTGATCACTAAATATATGCTGTTATATTCAGGAATATTAAACCAGCAGAGGTGAGTAAAGAAGAGAACAGGTGTGAAATTTTTGTTGTTGTTTGTATTAATGGAGTTATTCGTGTGAAGATACTGCTCCAGGAGCAATGAGCAAAATCTGTGCCTGTTTTCACAACAACAACTGAGGCAGGCAGGCAAAAAGGCTAAAATATTTTCCAGGAAATGTAGAGGCACCATTGCCATGAGTGTCCCACTGCAAATCAAGATCAAGGGGGTGGGATCACGTAATACTTGCTCACTCCAAGTTTAGCACATGAGGGGCCAGGTCACAGTGGGAAAATCAGCTATGGTCCATCTTGTGTTTAAAACAAAGCTGCTCATTGCAGTGGTGACAAAAAAAGCACACGAGGGCTGGGAGGTTTCTGACAGAGGGCACATTTTGCAGGCCCGAGCTGTGGGACTCTGTGGGTGTGCACAATGCTGAGGTCTGAACTTGGGAACTGAGAATGCAGCCTGGGTGTCCAAGAGCAGGAGTGTGCAGAGGGAGCCAGTGCCACAGAGCACTTCATGCACAGCAACCCAGTCCATCTGCACGCCCCGAGATCCCAGCCTGGCCTGGCTGCAGGCACACCAGCACCTGTGCATCATCCACAGGGACCCTCTCAGAGCCTTCCTGCACCTCCCAGTGCTGCTGCATCAGCACATGACTGGTGGTAGGACAAGTGCTTTCCTTCCCTCCCAGCACCCCCATCATTTTTTTTTTTTTTGGGTCAGGAAATGCCAGCCTGTGTGACTATCTCATAGAAAATGAATGGGAAATTTGCAAATTCCTGTAAACACCCACAAACTTTCCCATGATCTCTGGTCACTCTTCAATGGATGGTGCTTTGCAACTCCAAGAAGCCTGGGCTGCTGAATACAGCAATCATATTGTGCCAGCCTCTGACACGTGGGGCTGTTCCCCAAGGCAGGGGCCCACACTACCTGGAGCTGGGCAAGCACACAATCACTGTACTCTAACAGAGTCATTCTGCCCTTTCTTTTTCTTTTTTTTTTTCTTTTTTTTTTTTTTTTTGGTTTTTTTTTGTTTTTTCTCTCTTTTTTTTTTTTTTTCTTTAAAGGAACCAACACCACACAAATAAAGGTCTGTTGAAAATCATCTTTCTCAG